>JAGDYQ010000022.1:6703369-6743393 GCA_021962125.1 Bulinus truncatus
TATTATGTCCTATATTAGTCATATATTACTGTTAATTATAAGTGAAAGTATTAAATAAACATTCCTTATTAAATAGACAGCATTTGTTTAACTATTTTCTATTTATATACTTTGAAATTTAAAGTCTTATTTTTCACAAAAATGTTCATTAATTATTACTGTTTGAAATGTACATCATTTCCTATAGTGACTGCCATTAAATTAACTATTTAAAATATTCATGAGTGACTATATAAAAAAACAACATTTATATGATAATTAAAAGTTTTGAAAGTATAACTACAATGAGACCTTAATGGTTTGCGCTGATCCTCAATTAAAGACTGTATTTCTTGTGACCATTCATCAAACTGGTCTCTTCGCCAGTTCTGTAGATCTTCTTTCAAACTCTCCATGTCCTTCTGAAACTTCTGGTAGCCACTGAGATCACCCAGGAGGACATCAGAAATCATCTTCGTCTCATCAATCTGAAACAACAACAATCCGTCACAGAGTTATCAAATTAATTTTGACAGTTTTGTTTGCTGCTTGTAAACGCTAGACTTCACTTATCATAAAAGTTGTAAATGTGACTGATTTCGGACTATTTGCAAATGCATAAAAATAAACTATATAAAAAAAAAAGAAAGGAAATGATGTGCTGTACAGTTTCACTAAGATTGTGAAAGTTAATGGTTTATTGCTCATTTCCTAGGGTAGTAGAACTGATTCAATAAGCCTGTTAGATGTCTGACACTTTTAACTGGAAGCCTGGGGAAAAACTATACATATCCTAAGGTTTAATGGGGTTGAGCATAACTTTTAGTGAAAAAAAAAAAAAAACACTGGTGGCTGGGTGGCGCTTTGGTGGCAGGCCAGATCTTCATGCTGCAGCACGTCTGTATGCTATGGGTTACGGATGTTACCCCTGATGAGTAACTATCGGCTATGGTGGAGATGAAAGAAGATCACTGCCTAATTCGATCCCATTAGTGATTTATAGAATCCAAGAGATAAATATCTCATCTTTTAAGGGAGTTGTAAAAAAAAAAAAAAAGAACTTAAAAGTATTTGAAATCTTGCCTTAATCGTATATGAAATTAAACAGAAATGAATGTTATTTTTGTCTGGGAAAGAATATAAAATAATATAATTGATAAAACAAATACTTGTTATCAGAAAATTGTGACATTGTTTCCTAAAAAAAATTTAAAAAATGTAAACAAGTAAAGAGGATGATTACAATCGTGGAAAAAAAAAATGCACCAGTGAAGAACAAATTCAAACCAACCTTAGCCTCCAACTGTTTAACATAGATTATGTTGTTCACAATCTCAGGATTATTTTTGCCTTTTGGAACATCTTTGCCACCTTTGCCAGTATGAGAGTTAAACTCTTCGTTAATGTGCTTGACAAAAGTGATCAGCTGACCTAGAAGAGTTTCTCTGTTGGTAATAAATTGAAATTTTGTCATTTTATTCAACTGGTTTTGTAAACACTTATGCACAGATGCCGGAATGAGTTATATACCAGTGGTGTCAAATGTATCTAATCAACATTCACAATGATCAGAAATGATAATAATTTGGATAAAAAATACAAAGAAATACTTTGAGATTCGAATAAAGATAAATAACTCTGTTCACATAAATACTTATGACTACCTTTCAGCAATAAGCTCTTTAGTAATAATCGGTCTTCTGACAAGTTCTTTATATCTCTGAAATTCTCTTAAAAGCTGCTGAGGATTCTGGTCCAGCTGCCTGAACTGGTTTCTTAGTTTCCCAGCTATTCTCTGCTGTGATGGTTCCATGGACCGCTCATACTGCTGGACTGCAGCGGCCCACAAAGGCTGTGTGTAAGGGTTGTACTGCAAGGGGTTGAGTCCTAGAAATGGAGTGAAAGCTTCAGACACCCCAAGTTCTTTTTGTTCTTGTGTTGACAGAAGTCTGATGAGTTGCTCATGGACTGTTCTTATAGATAATATCTGATGAGAAAAAAAAATATGATGAAAGACACAAATATTGTTACGAATGGATTTTAAAAAAATTTTATATACATTTATATTTATCATTTTAGTTAAGCTTTCATATTTTTAAATAAAGGCATTAATTATATAACTGTAACAGATATTTAATCCAGAACATAACTAACCTTATCAATAATTATTACATACATGAGATTCATGCACAAACATCAGCAAAAAATATTTTTATGCCGGAAAAAGCTTTTTATTCCTGACATAATCTAAGAAACCATTACAGTGAAGTATTGTAGCAGTTTTTAACAAAAAAATCTTAAAGACCAATGCCTGTGTACCACTTTAAAAAAAAAAAAAACAACTTTTTTCTTCCTTTGCAGCCAGAGAAATATGATATAAATTATAACATAAAAGCCAATTAATTTACCCTCCTGAATTTGGAATAAAGATTAGCTTTTTTTTTAAAAAAAAAGTTTATATTTTTATTCCTAAAATTACAGTTAAGAAATGCCCTTTTAAAATCAGTTTTTTTGAAGGCTATGAGCAGGTCAGTGTGATTTGTTGTTATGATTGTTTGGTTATGATGCTGATAATCAGACTGTACATCAACATTTATTTTTAAGCACTATTTGGATAAGGGACAGATAATTAGTGACATGCACTGCCAATTTATTTTCCACTTGATAAATACACATATTTTAACTGCATACATTTATTTTCCAAGAATATATATAATTAGTTACATTTAAAAAAAGAGCAAACAGGGTGTTTAAAGTGGTGCAAACAAAATGAATTACAGATGTTGCTAACCTCTTCCAGTCTGTTCCCAAGTTTCACTAAAGACTTTGGCTTGCAAATCTCTCCTGCCCATGGGTGGGGCCTGTACCTTTTCCAGAACTGGGAGGTCAGGGTTTCACATGCGTTTGTCCAGCGTTCACAGAGAGCGATGCCCATTCGGAGAGACTCTCTCACTAAAGAAAACTGGCCAGTCCACAAGTTCACACTGGACATCTTTTGCTGGACATATCGACCAAGTGAACCAGCTAAATTACAGAAAGCACAATTTTAATTAATTTGACCTTAAATGAAATTGAGTGGAAAGATATTATGAAACAAGTTTATCTTATCTTAAAAAAATCATCAATTTTATAGCTGGTTGTAAAAATTTGGCTAACCTATAACTTCCATAAGATGCCTCATTCTATTTTCTGGATATGGGGGACTGCCTTGCTTCCACAAATCATCCAGTGTGTCCTGTGTGATCTCAACAAGTTCCATGCCATCCGTCAGGGGAAGAGAATCTAGTCCACCATAATCTTTAGAAATAGGAGCAAATAACTCACTGTAACTCTCAGCAGCCTCTCTCAGGTCCCCACCTCCTGCGTTGGACCTAGTCATATCTTGCCAGTATTGGAATTCATCCATAGGTGTTAAGATACCTAAATTGGAAGAGAGTATTTCAATGTTATAATATAAAATGATACGTTGTCATTAGAGTTTAGTGAATGGGTTGAAAAACATTATGGCTTAATTTTTTTTTTAGATGTTGCCTTATTCTTTTCAAAGATAAAAAAAACATTTCAATGCAAAAACTCTGAATTTCTAGTCTAGTTTTTAGTAGTAAAAGAAGCTAGCAGTGAAATGGATCAAGAGCCACTTCTGGTACAGTTTCCTAGCTCTGCATAGAAATACAACATTATTCTTTCATTAAAACTATATCTAATTTAACCTTTTGTGTTAAGTTATATATTCTTGGCAGATTTTTGTAAGTTCTGTCTAACCAATTTAAATGATAAGTATATCCTCTTTTGTCTTATCAAACAACTGTTTAGTTACATTATCAAAGTAGTAATTACTGCTATAAGAGATGACTATTTATCTGCAAGTTCATTAAAGAAAACTCAATTTTAGCACTTACTGCCCAGATTTTCTTCTTCACCACTGCGTCCCCTAAAACTTGGATCTCTTTTGCGTAAAGCAGAACCAAGACCAGCTTCCAACTCGCTCAGTAAACTCTGGAGCTTAGGGTCAATATTGCGACTGTATTTACCATCGTCCAAAAGCAGAGGAGCATAAACCTGAATGGAGATTTAGTAGCATGGGTTTAAACCTGAATGGAAATTTAGTAGCATGGGTTTAAACCTGAATGGAGATTTAGTAGCATGGGTTTAAACCTGAATGGAGATTTAGTAGCATGGGTTTAAACCTGAATGGAGATTTTGTAGCATGGGTTTAAATATAAAATAAAAAACACTTCAAAATGTGTGTAATTAATTCTTAATACCTTCTGAACAGCATGATACAGTGTATTTAATGGAGAGTCAATCATTGATGAAACAATTACATTGGAATGGAGGTTGTCAGGTGTGATGGGATCGGGTCGAATTTTGAAAAATACAACGACTCTTTCCTTGGAATCTGTTGCTTCAATCTAAGAATGTAAAAAATCATATCTATTAAAATCAAATTTTTTTTTTAACCTTTATTTATTTAGCAACTTTGTTAATCTGTATAGAAATTGCAATTTTCAGAGGATATGTTGGCAAATAAGTAATATATGACAAAATATTTGTAATAATTGGAGGAAAAAAAACTTACTTTATTTAACATTTCTATTTTTTTGTCTTTTTTAGAATCAATCTTTCCAGCAAGTACCATGGTGTTACCATCATCCAAAAAATTATTGAGAGGTGCAGTATTAAATAAGCTAGTGATTGCACTTTCATTGACCATCATGCCAAAGTAGTTGGCTGTGGTAACCAATATGAAATCTTTTCTAGAATCTCCAGGCATGGTGATGTTTGTTTTTGAAAACTGTGTTTAGTCTGTTTACTTATATAATGAACAAAATATCACTTTTAAAGTAGCCAGTAATACAGTATACCATACATGATCATTGTCATCATTATTAAACAACAGTGAGTATTGACAACAGACAACAGTCTTTTAGTTTTCTTTTTTTTAAAATAAATAACAGTGACAATCAATACTAATGATTTTGGAAAGCTTATAGAGGTAAAGTATCAATACTATTTATCATAATAATTTAATCGCACTAGCTCCGGTTCCGTCATATGACGGGGCCGGTATCTTTTTTTTACCGCTTCCGTCAACAGAATGAACTCTTATGATTTGAAGTTATTTTCTTTTCGCATTTTTTTCTAACTATACATTAAAATGAGAGGTTAGTTTGTGTGGCGCACTAGTGATGTAGGTTGTTCGCTTGGCTGAGACCCAGTTAGGCTAGCTATGTGCGGGTTCGATTCCTACTCGAGACAAAATTTTTTTTTTCAAATTTTATTTTTCAGGATCAGGGTTAGGGATAGGGGGTTAGGGATAGGGTTTTGGTGTGGAGCAATATCTATTGATGGTCATTTTTTAATAAATCATAAATTTTTTTTTCCAGATTTTTTTCAGGATTAGGGTTAGGGATAGGCTTAGGGTTAGGGATAGGATTAGGGATAGGATTAGGGTTAGGGATATGATTAGGGATAGGGTTAGGATTAGGGATAGGGTTAGGGATAGGATTAGGGATATGGTTAGGATTAGGGATATGGTTAGGATTAGGGATAGGGTTAGGGATAGGATTAGGGATAGGGTTAGGGATAGGGTTAGGGTGTGGAGCAATATCTATTTATGGTCCCCGAGAAAAAAATATCTCCGATTTTTAACAGTAAATAACGTCATTAACGTCTGCAGTAAATAAGAGTTCTCATTCATTCTGTTTACTCTTTAAATGTGTTAAAACGATCGGCGATTTTGAGCACCATCATTGTGTAAGTAATAATATCATAATATAAACTGCATTTATAACTTTACATCATAAGAGTTCATTCTGTTGACGGAAGCGGTAAAAAAAAGATACCGGCCCCGTCATAAGACGGAACCGGAGCCAGTGCCTAATTTAATAATAATAATTGTCACTACGATGCGGCTATATTGTGATATTACCCATTTTACGATTAACTTATTGTATAAATAATAAAACATTCGGAGAATCAGAATGTAATTTTTTAAAGTTTGAAATGTTTCTGAGTTCGTTTAACTAAACTTTACTACTTTTTTAAAGTAAATTACAGCTAGTACTAGTTACTACTAGTAGTGACTTACTCTTTATCGCTTTTGTTTAGACGACAACGACGCAAATCTTACATGTTAGTTGAAAATCATTCAAATTCTGAATTTTCAAGAAGATTAACTTGGAGTCCTTGAGCAATATTCCATTTCCTTTTCATAAAATATAAATTAATTAAATAGAAACTTTGTCGGCTCCTCTCTTGACAACAGTTAAACCGATACAGCTGTGGAATGTATCATAACACTCCGTGTTTTCTTCCCGTGGATTGGTCTAACTGAAAAGGCCAATAATATCCTAAGTAACAAATGACAACAATTTTCAATGCGCATGTTTGATATAAATATCCGGCTTGAACTTTTTTTATCGCACGTTTTATTTCCGGTAGTTTGTATGGAAGAAAAAAAATGCTGAACCGTTATTTTAATATAGCGTAAGAAAGCTTCATGTTAATATTACTATTAGATGCTTAATATATTAAATCCAAGCATTTTAAAAATAAAATGTAATAATTCATATTTTTTAAAGTCAAAAATTGGATGTGAACAAACAAACTAGTACATGTTTTTCTTTTGCCAAGTTCGTCTGGCTTTGTCAAGTTTTTGTTTCTTTTAATTCTTTACTCCTGGGGAAAAAAAGTAATATACTGAATACCCCAGTGGTATCTTTATGTCTTTCTTATTTGCATGTGGAATTTCTTATTGTGCTAATAATTAGTTACTTTTTAGTTCAGTTTATGAAATTTTGAAACAATTAGTATCTTGAATGGCAGTAAATAAAGAAACTTTACCTTTCCTGGAAAGTCATTTATTATGTTTCCGTTGTTGATAAATTAACCTTCAAACAGATGCAGAGCTTAGCTTAAACGTTTCACAATCATTATTTTATATAATTACTGAATTAAATGAAATGAACATAGAAAGTAATCTGTTAGTACATGTTGTCCTATTGTATTAAGTTGACATATTTTCATCTAAAATATATTAGACTTAAGTTAAGACTTACATAACTCAGTTATTATCTGTGATGTCATGTATGTGTTATTTGAATATCAAAAATGTACTGACAGTTAACTAATTCTGTCTAATAGGATAATATCAATGGATATCTTTTTGTTTCTAATGGATGAGTGATACAAATGGGCTTTTGACCCTTTCTTTCCTTTAAGTTTTCCTCACTATTAAGCCGGACTTAAGACAAGTCAACTTAAAACTTGAGTACATATTAAGAACACTGGATCAAAACCTACAGTCAAGTTTACATAGTAGATTTAATACATTGGTAAGCTACTGATATAAATATTAGTATAATTTAACACCAATTGATATTTTGATTATTTTTCCTTATTAAATACAACCGTCTTTAAAAATCAAAATCTTAAGTTCTGTTTAGAATACCAGACAAGGGTTATTTTAAAGCGATACATGTACATTTTTGCTTGATTAACGTAAAAGTATATAATATTAATTGAGCCAACATAAAAGCCAATATTATAGTGCAAACAAATCTTGTTTTAAACATTTTTCATTTACAGAATTCATATTTAATTAAACCTTTTTTAACAATATAGTAAGTAAGGGTGATTATAAAATTTTAGTTAACATAGATTAAAGAGTTGAACAAATTTACAAATTTGTTTTTGTTTAAATGGTTAATGCATGTCTGTACTTCAGCATATAAATATTACTAGCACCAATCTAATGAGTTTTAATCATGATTATTCAGAATCTAGGTGCTCAGATAACACAGTCAGGCTCTTCAGGAGGCCAGTTCTTTTACAATCCATTTAACATTATGCCGTCACGTCGGCGAAAGCGTGAAACCAGTTCTGAAGAACTGCCGGATAAGAAGTTTCGAACATATCAGTAAGCTTTTATTCTTTATATGACATTTAGCTGAGAGGAAACTGGCTATGGATATTATGGTTATGTGTATAGATTTTACTTGATTTATTGAACACAATTATATTCATATTTGATTTATTTTTAATGTGATGGGTATTGATAAAAATAATAAACTACCTTTAAAATTTAATTGTGTACAAATTTAATATTTGCAAGTTTTTTTTTTACTGTTAAATCATGCCTTAATTTTTTTGAATACAGATAATTGATCTATACATTTTTTTCTTTAAAAAAGGCCAAAAAAGGAATTAGCCACAGAGTTCAATAAAAAACGATGTCTTGCTTGGTTTCATGAATACACAGGTAAGGGGATGTGTTATTATCTGCATTACACCCCTTTCAGCAGGTGATCGCTTACCTATTTATGCGAATGTTGTTTCAGTTAGAACTAATTAAAATATCGCGGCTTATACAGGTCCTAATGAAGAAACACTTGGTCCAGAAGGGATGGAAAAATTTTGTGAAGACATTGGTGTTGAGCCAGAAAATGTAAGCCTGTCTTTCTTTGTACTCCTTGTTGCTTTGCACATGTTTATATTAGAATGCTGTTGGGCCAAAAAAAAAAATTGGTATAGAATAGCATGAAAACCGAAATATTTCATTCATACCTAAAGATAAGAAAAAAAGGTTTTATTTCTTGCTCATGTTTGGCCATAATGATATTTAATACATTTCAGATTGTGATGCTTGTTTTAGCATTTAAACTGAATGCCAAAAACATGGGCTTTTTCACTGTTGATGAGTGGATGAAGGGCATGACAGAGTTGCAGTAAGTTTTGGTTCAGGAAATGACTGAACATTTTAAGAATGTACTCCTGAAAATTAAAAACTATCACACGCAATAAGTTGATTTTAAATGTACACACAAAATAATTTTTTTTCAAATTATATTTTCAGGTGTGATACAATAGCCAAACTTCAGAACAGGCTTGACTACCTCAAGGCTACGTTAAATGACCCAGCCATTTTCAAAAATATCTATAGATTTGCTTTTGATTTTGCTAGGGTCAGTGTTTTTGTCTTGTTTTTTTAAATCAAGCGATGGTAGTCTTTTAAAACAGTCTGTGACACCCATTGCCATCATGCCACTATTTAGCCCCCCCCCCTCCTTGTAGTGAAAGTGGGATGCAAATAAATGTTTGTTTTAAAGGAATCAGAGGAAAGAATCCTATTTATCTGCTTATTTATATTTTTCAGTGGCATGGATGAATATCACTTACTCCATTCAGATTTAAAATCATGCAGGACAGATATGATTTAATTATGATGGTACTAAAAATGTAAATCTTTTAACTGATTGTGCATGGGGGGGTATGTTTATAAGCACTGTCTTATATATAAATCTTTGTAATGTTTCAGGAAAAAGATCAAAGGAGCATTGATCTTGATACTGCCAAAGCGATGCTTTCATTGGTTTTGGGGAAAGACTGGCCCCTTTTTTCCTACTTCCATCAGTTTTTAGAGGTAATGGAACAAAAAAAAAAAAGATTTATGTATTTTTTTTTTCTTAAGTTAGCGATTTCTAAAATAAATGTTAATGTGAATAATGGAAGTACATGTATCATTTTAAAAAGTCTTAGTTCCTTATCTCATTAGAAGTAGTCTATTGGCTTTGATTTCTTTTTCTTACATAGCATGATGGGCATTCGTCATTGAGCCAGACATAAAATAACTTTTCTAAAAATCTATCATTTTGTACTCATTTAAAGTTGAGTAGAATCATGGAATAACTCATGAACTCTGGAAAATAGCTCACCCATGTGTAGGATTTAAAATTTTAACCTTGTATTCACTTGCTCCTTCACAGCAATACTATTCCACTTTACTTACATTTGCGTATGATGTCAAAAGGTTTAAGAATTAAAGATAGCATTCTTGTATAACAAATCTTCCGGGGGGGGGGTGTTTTAATTTCTCACTTCTCATTTATGTACTTTACTGCCTCTGACCTTATAAATGATTGTGACCCGTTATGAAAAACGCAGGTGAAATAAAAATTTCCATTTTCTGCTTTTCTGTCAATGTTTTTTTTTTACGACACTTAATAACATTGAATATGTATATTTACCATTTTGCTCAAAGACAAGATATCTTTATTAGCCCATAATGTCTTCTAAATATCTCGTCTGATGATGTTTATTTATTTCCTTGTTAGCAACAGACCAAATATAAAGTGATAAACAAAGACCAGTGGTGTAATATACTGGAGTTTAGTCGAATAATCCAACCTGATCTGGAAAATTATGATGAAGATGGCGCATGTAAGTTTTTTCTTTCTTTTTTTATACAAAAACCACCACAATTAATGATCTTTGTATTTCATATACAAAGGAATAAATTGCAATTGAAAAAAAGAAGTGAATTTTTTTGTTATTCCACTAGAATGTGTCTGCCATATTGTGGAGCCCTAATTCAAACACCAATAATTTTCTTCATATCAGAACAATGACTTTAAAAACTATTTTCATGCTTATGTTTGCCTCATGTTACTACTAAAAATTTCATGTAGCATATAACCCTATTATTCCTTATGTTTCAGGGCCTGTAATGTTGGATGAATTTGTTGAATGGCTAAAAGATAAAAAGTCTAATGAAGACAGCGAAATGCGGTCCTGAGAGGGAGAGATATAAAAGCTGACCTGTAATCTGTGTTTGAAAATAATTTTTTCCCCTGGTATCATATTAAGTCCTTAAAAAAAACATTCGGCGGGACCTTTTTCTTAGAGGGATTGAATAATTTAGCAATAAATTTTTGTCAAATAAAGGAAATGGTATATAAAATGGCAAACCAGAAATCCATTTTTAGCGTTTTTAAATAATGAAGAATTTTACTACTTTTAATTTTTTTGTGTGGAAATAACTACCCATTTAAAAATCAAACATTAAATTATACACCTATCATCAATTCTTCCTTTAAACTGAGTTACATTAAAACAAAATGTTGCTTTCAATTTCTTTAGGCTAGCATTGAGCAACACTCACCAAGCCATATGGATTGGTATTTTTTTTAAAAGTGGCTGCATGGTAAAGGGATTTCCATTTCTACCTGTTATTATTCAATTGAATTTAGAACAGTTGCATTGATTATCATTGAAATTTTAGTCTTGGTGAAATCTCTGCTGTTGGTCATTTCTCTGTCTTTGGTTAACCCAGTTTTCTATCGCAGTCATAATATTTTAATTTAAATCTTTATATTCATTTAAATATGTGTATACCTTTTTTTTTATAACTAATGATTCCGTGATTTATGTACATAATTTGTTTTAAAATATTTATACGTTGAGTACACTTTTTTTTTTACCTAGCTTTGTAATATGTTGTGCATATATGTATATGTGGAAAAAAATGGACAATTATGCCAAAGCACAATACAGCTTTCTTCAAAACTAATTTTGTTTAGTTTATGAGTAGGTCTTGTTTAACTTACTAAAGCATTTACTGCTCTTAAGATCTGCTGATCAGATTTTACATAAACTCCAGATAAATAAACTTAAAAAAAAATATTGTAGTAATTTAAGATGTTACAGATTGATTAATTAGATAGATAAAAGCTTATAAGGGTTTCAATTTCAAATAAGGCTGCTTTTTTAATAAATATTATTTTGGTCGTTGATATGTCCGCCCTTTAAAAGATTTTTTTAATGACTCAAAAAGTCGTAGATATTTTGTGCTAGATTATAATGTATTCCTTGAGTGGATCATCCTGGTTCATTCATATAAATATACATACACACTCATACTACACTTTTTGACAGTGCTGTACATATCGTTTTATTTATCCACGTTTTAAAGGTCATTCGATAACTTAAAACATTCAAAAATTAACTGCATGCAATAGTCAACACAATTTTCATAAAGCTGTTTAAACATGTAGCTTTTTTTTTTTTAAGTTCATTTTACAGCTGGCAAAGATATCATCGTATCATTGAATAGAGCTGTTGCTTTTCTTCAAAGAATTACCTTGTTTTACTTTATCTGGTTGTGATTTTAACACCACAGATAATAATGAGGTTTCTTATTCTGTTCTGTGTATGTTGGAATCAATTATTTAAATCCAAAACATTATGAAAGTCACTGGATCTTTTTCGATGTTTTTGTAAGATTTTTTTTTTTATAACGATTGTCCTAGACTTAATACACTGCTTTTATTTTGTACATATTTTGATCCTGCTGTAAAAGAACATTTTTTTTTCTTTTTTTTTTAAACTTTCAAAACAACATGCTCAGGGCTTCTCATTCCTAACTTTGAATCTGTAGTTTTAGGGGGAGGGGGGGGGGTCATCCTATTTCTAAAACACAGATTTAATGGGAAAGAATGTGTTCCAACAAAAGTAATTAAGGTTTCTTCTATGAAGACCTAAATAAGTTTTTTGTGTGTGTGTGTGTGTGTGAGTAATTTTACAATACTTTGGTGTGGACTCAATATTTTAATGTTGTCAGTATAAGTGAATCAAAAAAATGTATGAATTTCAAATATTTTAATTACAAAAGAAATATTTCTTGTTAGAACTTTCATTTAGACATTTTTTACCTGACCAAATATATTTATATGGATTCAATATTAGGTGAAGTCATTTCTTTGAAAGGCCAGTATTTAATTCATTTATTTTTGTCATTGTAATCTGAACACCATAACTTAAGTCCACAAGTCATTTGTGATTTCGATTTATTAGTATCATTCTTGGAAAAGTATCCAACAGAATTTGTAGAATTTAAAATGGTGAATGTTAACGTTTTGAATATTTGTGCTTAAATTCTGTTACTACACCTTTTACTATAATTATATGTCTGAAAAAAAAAGGGTTTTTTAATTAGCATTGAACAAACACTTGGTTCAGTGAAGCCAGATCTCAATTTTTTAAAAAATTTACCTATTGAAATACCCAAGTTTTTAAAAATTCATTCCTTTTGCTAATTGGTGGCTAGTATGATAGTCTGTGTGATAAGTTATCATTTTCTTTAGGTAGCACATTATAAAATCAGCAAAGGAATAAATTTAGCAACTTGTGTTTTCAAAATGTATCAGATTCAAAGCCAGTGTGGTCTGGCAATACTGCTTTATTTTATACTTTGAAATGGCGCTACACATTTAGGAAGAAATTTTTAAATACTCAAAGATGATCATCATAAAATGAATCTTAGTTCAAAAAAAAAAAGGTGACTTGCTGTTTCTAGGGTATGCAAATATGTTACTTGATTGTAAATAAACATTGTTATCCATACTTATGAAATGAGTTCACATTTTGTTGTGTATAGTACATGATCTTAATTATCTTAATTATTTAAAAAAAAAATATTTTTAAGGTCTGTAAAACTGCAACTACCAATATGAAATCACTCCATTAGCTTTTAGAGACATTCTCATCTATAAGGTTTTTTTCCTAATTAGATTGTTTTATAAAAGAGAAATACAAACACTTTTTAACAAGTGAAATTATTTTTTTAATGAGAACATGTAAAAGGCAGACCTAGGGGGTGTGCCTTTTATGACCCTGCATGCTCTAACAGGTCAAAAGTAAACAAATGACTTACTTTTGAAGAACATCAGCTGTTTAATTAAATGATCTTGTGTGATTGTACCAATGGTACTTATAATACAGTAGTTACAAAAGAGTAAATCCATTGAATTTAACATTTATGTTAGGATACCCTGTTAATAAATGAATGAGAATCTAACATACATTTATGTTGCAATATCCTGTTTGCAAATCATTGATTGGGTGCTCTTTATATAGTGAGGGATGGATTCAGAATTTAAAAAATATATATACATAACATTTTAAGAGAAACTTTAGGTGGTGTACATTTTTTTTAATTTCTAAATCCATTCCTCGCAAATCTATGGAGCACCACCCTATTGATTCAATAAAACAACACACATAAAATGTTGAAATATATTCTTAGGAGAGAGCGTTGGATATATAGACCGGGGACTAATCTGATTGATGCGGCTAGATAAAGGACATCAAACAAGTAGAATTTGTATAAATAATGGGAGGACAGATGGAGAGTAAAAAATTAAAGCAAGCTGACAAGTAATACTGTATAGACTATTGAGGCCAGAGTGTAAACAGGTAGATAAACCATTGATAAAATTGGGGGGGGAGGGGGAACAATAGACAAGTAAAACCATCAGGGGTTGGATGACTGCTGGCCACATCGTAGAGTCTAGTAAAAATTAAAAGATGACAACTAGATGATGCTCTTTAAGTGAGAATAGAAAAGAAAGGACAATAAAAAGTAGAACATTACATAACTAAACTAATTAAGGTGTTGATATATGTGGTGTAAATACGGCCGGATTGGGACAGATTAGGACAGCCAGTATAAGTCCAGGATAGGGCAGAAGAGACGAACGTATAAGTAGCATAGACATAGCAAAATGGTCCACTGGATGACAACATAGGGTTAGTTAAGAGACGTCAGTCAACACTTGGAGTAGGTAGAGAGTAGGAGAATATTAGAGACGAGAAGCCCTACTCTTATTGATTGGTCAAAGTAGAGGCAAAGTGATTTTCCTGTATAGACTTATTGATATATCTCATGTGTAGTGAATAATAATATGTAAATTAATGTAAATAAATACTTGTGTTAACATTCTTGTAGGGCTGCTCTTCTGAGTGTTGTCTGATTAACAGTCAACCCTATGCAACACCATACTAAGCATACCAAAAGGAAAAGGACCATGCAGCCCATAACATAATTGGCATCACATAATTAATTTTTTTTTTCACAAGGGAAAGGAGTCATTATTCTCTTTTATTGATGGTGATTATACAAGGATCTCAAACTCTTTCAGTCAAATAAATCGGGCGTCATGCAGTTCTGGAGTGAAAAAACTTGATTCCTGCCATTACATGTTGGTGTGCTGGTGATTGCAGACTGAGAAAATAGTTCCAGTGAACTCTCAAACCCAGAGGTGCCAAATGCATTTTGTACATCACAAAGGAGTGTCACTGTCGGAATGTGGGGTGAAGGCGCTGCAGAGTATTTACTGGTGACACACGAAACATCTGACACTGGAGACTGGGAGAAGAGATCAGCGGAATCATCATATGAGGCCGGTGAAGATATTGATTTTCTACAGCTATATCCTTCTTCCTCTGCAAATAGATCTTCTGAATTTACTTCCCTAGGATTAGATTTTCTGTCCTCACTGCAAGGTGAGGATGTATCATAGCCATGTACAAATTTTCGAAGCTTCAAACAAGACTTTAAAGTTTTTGGTGCCGGTGGTATAGCCCAAGTTTTTATCAAATCAAAGTCGTGAAAGTAGTTTTCTTTTCTATGTGATGTAAATCTCACCTTTTTGTACGGTACATTGTCAGATGTTACTGTGGGTGGTCTTTTGTAAAGGAACTTTTCTCCCCTTTGCAATTTAATTTGGGAGCTGTTTGGACTGTGGTTTATTGGAGAACTATTTTCTAAGGGTTTCATTTGGCGACAACTTTTACCTGTGCACAGGTTTATGTCCAAATGCATTCTGCTGCACTCTGGGCTGTTAAACAAATCTAGTGAGTTTGACAAAAGGGGTTCATGGGAAGTGTTACAATAGTTCTTGTCAATATTAAAAGAGGAGCACAGGCTGAAGCGTTTAGACTTTTCTTCTCTCTGATGGTCTGTGATATCTTTATGTGTCAGCACACCCTCATCGCTGCTTAGAAACTCCGAGGTCGCCTTAGTGGTCAATGTTATAAAAGAGAAGTCATCAAAAGACTCACTACTGCATGGGATGACAAGCTCTTCCCCACTTCCTGAAATTTTGTGTGGAGTTAAAAGTTCAGCATCAGATGCTTTACAAACTACCGTCTCCTTTTCTTTACTTGGTGAGTTTAAATGCAAAGAGTTACTACGAGGCACTGCTGCAGATGTGCAGTTTTTGTCACCAACCAGACTGGACTGTTGCAGATCTGCTGAGGCTGGACTTGTAAAAAGATCCTCAGAGTTCTTCACTTCATAATAAGATATTTTACTCAAGGTGTCCTCAATGGGTGCATCAGACTCACTAAGTTTCCCCGATGAAACATTCAATGAATTGTAATTGTTGTTCGCTACGGGGAACCTGTCTAAAAATTGACACAAATTTTCTGATTCTGGAAGATCAGCATCCAGGTTATTGTTCTTGTGACTGCAGGGCGGAGAAAATTTAGAACCACTTCGTCTCTTTTTAAAGCGCCTGAGTGTGACATTGAAAGATATAGATCGTGCGTAATCGTCAGTGATAGACAAGCTCTCATCCTGAAGATCAGTCTTATCTCCACTCCTGTCATGTGTTACAACATTCTGTTCTTGGCAATGTTCTGCCACATTCTGACTGACACATACAGCGATCTCGCTGTTTTTTGGGGAGTTTTTTCTTTCCAATGGAGATTTTGATGACTCTAGATAAGCAATGGCATCTGCATTTGTAGCAGCTAAAAACAGTTCAAGGTCTTCAGATTCTGGCATTTGATCCACATCAAAAGTATTATCCTTTACATACCTTAGGGAATGAGTTGCTGAATATGCCCTGTGTTTGGCACCATTTATAGTTTCTTCCTCCCCTTCTAGTTTTTGGTTACATTCATTTTCTTTATGAACATGCCACTGATAGCCACTGCCTTCACATGCAATAGATGAGCATTTTGAGTTTTCAACTTTACCTAGTCGCAAACGTTTCACCAGACTAGCATTTTCTCTATTATATTTTACAACACTCCAAGTGAGTTTACTGGTTTCTAAGGAAACACCATCAGCTTTTCTCGTTTTGTTGTTTTCAATTTTTTCTGGCTTAATTTTCCCTTCTTCTAGTATATTCCCGAGAAATTCCTGATTTGTAGATTTATGTTTCTGAGATGTGCTACATGTGCTCTCAGCATTCCTAATTCCACAGAAACTATTCCCACATAAGTCATTTTTCGTTATTCCACTTTGCACCAGATTTGTTTTAATTTCATTCCCACTTCTGATTTTAGAGGTGAGAGGACTCACTTGTACATTCCCAGGCGTGGCAGGTGAAACTATGCTGAGGACGCCACTGACCTTTAAAATTTTAGGGCTTTGAATATCACCCTCTGACGCCAATGAAGTATCACAGCTCAGTCCCAGAGAAGTCTGACTGAAATCCTCTGAAGTGTGAAAAGAACGGTTGGAGGAATTTAGATGGGCTAAATGCGATGACAAATTACACAATGATGGTATGTTTTGAATTTCTGAAGCTCGGATGAAATCACAAGCCTTTTCACTCAGTTGTGAATATCCCATTTCTTGTATGTTCTTCTCCAGTATGTCCAAAGCTTGTATCACAGTAAAAGATAAATGAGAATTAGTTTGAGGCAAAAGCTGCACTGCAATTAATTCTGGAAGCACATTTGGATTATTTACCCGCTGCCAGTTCGGTGAAATTCTAGCAATATCAATTAGGGAAATCTCACAGTTTTTTCCTTTTTTGGAACAGAAAGATTTGGGAACTTTGAAGCCGAAAATCAAATTCTGACCGATGAATGTTTGCTCTATGGCAATTCTGATAATTGTATCAACGAAATCTCCATATCTATTTTTTAGCTTCAAAACATGACTGTGGAAAAAACAAAAGAAAATATTATAAATAAGAAAATAAATTTCAAATTTATTAGTTTGTTTTAAAAATCTGGTTAATCCCATGACTAAAATTTTAACATTTCTGTCACACTTATACAACTATAAAAAAAAATTATAATACGATTATATTTTTTAGTCTGTTAATTTTTTTTCTAAAATTATCAAATGAGACTATGTTACAGAAGACTGTAATTATAATTCTAGATGTAATCCTCTTAACTTTTTTAAAATCTATATATAGTTGGTTTTGAACCTATGAAATTGTATTAAATTGTTACATTGTATTAGAAAAATGTTTCACAATCTCTGAGAAAACACAAATGAGCAGCTACCTGAAATAAAACTCAGAGCATCCAGTTCCAAAGAATGTATCCAGCACACTTCCAAACACAGTTATGTTGGCCAGGCCAGAGCTGTCTGCCGCTGTCAGATGAACACAGTATCTGTAGCAGGCACTTTCAGTACTGTAGCTACAGTTACATTTTTTACAGCTGGGGATATATAAAGTTATGATAAAATACGTCATATTGTGTAGAAAATATTTTCTTTTAAAGAGTTTTCAAAGCAATTTCAAAAAAGAGCTGCTTTGCTCTTTATTCTTCATTGCGAAAACACAACTAAAAAAAAAAAAAGTAAGCAAGACAAAGCAGACACCTTTGCAGCAATATTTTAAACCGGGTCAATCCACAAAAGTGGAATGAGAGGATAGCTTAGTGATTCTTTGTGTCAATGTTCGTCATCAGATTCAAACAGTTGCTTAACATTTTTTTTAATGTTTTTATTAGATGTATAAATACAAATGCTTAAGTAAGATTTATTTTTTGAATTGCTGTTTATTACTTACATTGTTTTATACTTTTAATTGTAAGTAAGCATTTTTATAAGAGGTAAAAAGAATAAAATGCTTTATGAACTAAAGAATGTATTATTTTACTAAAAAGATAGAAACAGAAATTTGTATGGGTTTGTATCAAAATTTGAATTGTTTTACGGCTTTTGGCCTTAATTTTTTGGAACGTATTTAAGACATAAAATGGGGTCTGGGTGTAGATTGATACAACCGTTTATTTTACCATATGGTAAAAGCCAGTATCCCCTTATTTAACAAAAAATATATTTTCAACAGATGAGATGGACTAAGCTATAGATTGAATTAATTTCTTTTTACTTACATTAAGCTTTTGCCTGTGTCCAAGAGTTTGGTGTAACAAATTTTACAAGCCTCATACAAATATTGTCTATCCTGTACATCTGTTACAGTGGCAGCTAGGAGAAAGCGCTCTCCCAAAGACATCATACAGATCCATGAAAATCAGCTATTCACAATGAAGACATCAATCTAAAAGATAAATAGTAAATCTTAGACAACATAATGACACTGACTTCCCTTTAAGTCATTACTTTGCGTTGTGCAAGCCAGATGAGCTCAAGAGTCTGTGACCTAAATTAGAAACTATTGGATTATTAGCCCTAGATTCTTTTATTTCAAGCATTTTATGCGATGTGAAAATAAAAACTATATAACTGATATCCATTAATACATTTTTTTTTAATCTTAAGGGTTTTCATGATTCCAGTATTCAACCTAATATCGATAAATCTTAAATTACTTATATTGTGTCGTATACTGGGTCAATAAAATTAAAATGTTGTGAAATTTGGCCATAAACTAAGAAAAAACTACTCTAAGCTATGCATTAAGCAAAAAAAAAAAAAAAAGTCTGCCATTCAATATATATAGTGGGACGGATGGCCGAGTGGTGTAGATACTCGACTGTCGACTTGAGAGTCCTGGTTTCGATCCTCTGTGAGGCCCATGGAATTTTTCCAGGTGAAATTTGGTGCAAAGTCATCCCACAAGTCCACCAAGCTTTAAATGGGTACCTGACTTTAAGTTGGGGAAGTAAAGGGCTGCTGGGCGTTGTGCTAACCACACAATCCCTTCATATGCTGAGGTTATAGAAACAGATGAATTCTACACTTCATCTGCCCCGATGGCCCGTTAGGGCTAAGAAGGGAACTTTTTATTCAATATTGTTAATTTTTTTATGCTTTTAAGTTTCCTTAGCCCTAAAGGGCCATCAGGCAGAGGAAGTGTAGAATTCACCTGTTTCTGTAACCATGACATATAAAGGGGTGGTACTCAATTAAAGCTGGGTGGATCTGGAAAAATTCACTTGGTTAATACAGCGGATTATAATAGGCATTCTCAATTTGACAGTAAAGCACTTTATACTGCTCAGCCATCTGTCCTTCTTAAAAATAAGCTAAACCCTTAAAAAGCTTATGGGATGTATGTAAAATTAGTTTTGTTTCTGCATAATTGACTATAAATGAAGTTAAGTGATGACATAAATTACTAAAAATAGTAACAGGCAAGACAATATTCTGATGCTGGAGTTCAAAAGGTACTCCATGATATTTTTTAATGACCCACTTTGAAATTTCCGAAGAAAAATCAAAATGCCCTCAAAAGTAAAAAAAAAATAACTCAGTATTAGCCTACATAAAAATATTTATATATTAGATTACAATTTCACAGATACAACTGAGACGGCCACACTTCCCTAACCTGAAATATGTTAACGATCTGATCAGAGACTTTGGTCTAACCAAGACCAATGCTGAGCTTCTGACATCCATTACTTATACCAAAAGATGGGGTACTTGAACTTGCACATTGGATATATTGTACTGAAAGTCTTACTTACAATTTCAAAAATGTGTGTACTTGTACGATCAGTACTTGGAACATCTCTAGTAATACCTCTGTTCACCATCCATGTCATGTGATATAGGAGGACACACCAAACTCCAAAGTTGTCTGTAGATGAATTTCTAACTGTACACCCTACCTCCAACAAAAAAAAAAAAGGTAGATGAAAATTGACTAAAGTGACACTTTCTAAAATGGCAAAGTAAAAATTCGTAAGTGTATATTATAAACCGAATGTTATGGGTATACTATGGCCACTATGGGTATACTAAAACATTATGATGTATTAATGTATTAAAGAATATTAGCATGTCCACGGTCAACTCACTACAAGTGGCTCATTTTACAATAAACTTAATTATTATTACTTATCACTCGATACAGTACAGACTGAATAATAAAAATAAAGATATATATTTATAGTACAATAAATATAGTTATGGAATTACTTCATAAGTGATAGATGCTATTCTCACACAGATTAAGGCAATAGCGAATGACTAGGTCTAAATTCATGCTCAATTGTGTAATCTTAATAACTTAATACATTAAGTGAGATAATGGAAAATAGCTAAACTTAATGTGAAGAAATTTCATGTCAACATTCGAATAACTATTAATCATAACTATCTTTAAATTAAGGCGTATAGTATTAGTTAATTTAGTTTTGAAATTTTTAAGGTGTGAAAACATAATGAACACTCCATTTGTTTGAAAACAAAATGGCGACTTCCAGGAATAATAACATGGATGAGACCAACGGTCATTATGACTCTAGTCAGAAAGATTTTTCTAAGAAAGCGGTTACAAAACAAACCTCATTACCTATTTTTATTCAGAAAAGCACATTGGAGCTACTTTTCTTAATAATTAAAGATGGTGTTGATGGTAATGTACACGTTTACATGACCTTACATGATTATGATAGATTAATACGTTTTTTTTTTAATTTCTCATAAAAACTTCCTGGAAAGTTCAGCCTAAATTATAGTAATTTATTTACGAGAAAAAAAAACACTCAGCAAACACTTGCTCATCAAAATGTAGTAATAGAATACTTAAGTTTTTGTTTAAAATTTAATACAAACTATAATTTTATTTTGACTTTTTGTTTTAAAATTTAATACAAACTATAAATAATTAAATATAATTTTATTTTGACTTAAAGCGTTTTAACTAACTGTCTATTAGTCTATACTTCAAAGCTTATAATAAAATCAGTTTCTTTACTCCAGAATTTCCTCCCCAAAGTTATAATGCTAAATAGCATATTTATTCTGTAACCATTCCCAGTCTATTTGAATATGCCTTTAAGGTCACTATATTTAATGTAAGACGTGGGTGAGAGCTGTTTCAGTAGCATCATAAAGGTGTGGCAAATGGGGTGACTATCAGAGGCCCTGCTTCTGAGGGAAGGGCCCCAGGCTTTGAGTAGGTTTTAAACTAAGCTTCGGCTCCAAGCCCCACAAATCACATTTACCCTAAGCTCAGCAAATGACACTGACCATAGGGCAATAATAGGCCCTGCCAACTGCAAAGTCTGCCTCCGTGTGTTTATATAACCTTTTTATTGTATATTTATTTTTTCAAGTATAAACTAAAATAGTATGACCTTCTACCAATAGGCTGGATATTACATTATCTTTTTAATGATACATATTTTATAAATATTGACTTTATAAACAGCAGATATGTATAAAAAATATATAAAAATGTATGTAATTTATACCTTCCCATTATTTTTGAAGCTTTCAAATTTTACATTTTACTAACTTGATTTATCTCAGTATCATTTATACTGTCCTTAAAATTTTCCCAAAAACTAAAATTTGTCAAGTTTTTAAATTGGTCTCCATATTGATACATAAAATTGATCTAGACTCAATTTTTGCATCCAAAAGAATTATTTCACTTTCACAAGATAATAACAAACAAACTGCAATTGGTAGTAATAGTTGTAAAAAATCCCCATCCATAACTGATTTTATTAATTTAATTTTCATCCTTAAAGTTTTTATGAAGACCTGTATTACTAATGATTCTTGATTCTTTTTTCTTAGGTTTTATTTTTTGGAGCATCTTTCAAGCTTTAGGAGCTATGATATGGTTCTATCCATTAAATGAGCTAGAAATGTCTGGTTATGAGGCCTTTGCAGCTGTTTGGCTTTCTCCAATAGTTTGTTTATTACCTGGCGTGCACAGTTTTCTTCAGAACAAATGGGTATTTAGAATTTAATAAAAAACAACTGATTTTTTTAAAGTAAATATTTCTATGTAATGAGATGGTGACCTTGTGGCATCTTGGTTATGAGCCTGACCACAAGGCTGTAGGTTACAGGCTCAAACTCCAGGGAGTTCAGTCATCTACCTATGTCTTCCATTGGTACCTCCACATCCACAGCACACTCAGCTACGGTTGGGGTGAAAAATAGAGCATTACAAAAACCAGCCTATTAATGTTGTATCTGATCAAGAAATAAACATCTCATCCTTAAAGAGAGTTTGATAATACGTTTTAACATTTTATTTGTTTTCTTTGACGAATAATTATAATTCAGGTCAGTGCCGACCTATACATTTATATCATTCAGTCAGCCTTTTTTTTTGTACATAGATTTTTAGATAGAAGTAAAACATTTTATAACATCATGTGTGAAAATTACTTCAACTGACATGCACACATCTATTAAGAATATTGTTGACTCAATGACACTTGATAATAATGCATGCTGTAGTAAGGGCTACAAATTCAAGTGTGTCCCGTCACTTATATTTAATGTGTTTCATTGCACACTTGTCTGTGGTGGGATGAAAGTGGCTATAAACTTAGTTAATTTGTGACCAAGTTAAAAAAAAATTAGAATGATTATCTTATTTTTTAAAATGACATCGCATTTTTGCTTGATTGTTAATTTCATAGATTTCTTTTATAGACTTTACTGGTTTTACAAATCTCTGTGTGGATTATGGAATTCTTATTAATTAAAAAAAAAAAAATTCAGCTATACATGTTCTAAGTTAATATTTTTATTTTATTGTATTTATTTCTAGTATCTATTTTAACAATAAACTTATCACTTAGCATTAGTGTAGTAAGAGTACTGCGGGTTGTGCGGCCACACAGGGAGCCCGAACTAGGAAGGGGCGCCTAAAGAGCGAGTTAAATGTTTTAGCATTTTTCAGGACGCCACAATAGCCGTCATTTAGTCGTTTGCTTTGTTATTTTTTATAAATGGTCACATTTTCTATGTTAAATAAGTTTAATAAAAATAAGCATTTAAAAATAAGAAAAAATAAAACTCACAATATTATTAAACAGACTGATTCCAGTGGCAAGAGTTAATCTTCAAATTAGATTGTCTACAGTTGATTGGTTGGTCTATACTTTCAAAAATATTTAAAAATAATTTACTTCAATATACCTTTTTATTCTTCTGTTTATTGTTGAACAGGTTCTGACAGTAATGCGTCTACTAGCAGTCTCAAGCCTTGCATCTTTTCAAGCACCAACCACTTTGTCCCGCCTTGTTGTTCTCGCCTTAGGTGCTGGTGTCTCAATGCTGGTACTGGCTGCTACTTTATGGCACAGTGCAAAGTCTGTCAGGTACTTTCTGATTTTAGTCTTTCCCATTTTTAATGTATCAACAAGACTTCTAGTTGAAAATTAACTTTGAATAGATATTTTATGTCATGTTTTTAATGAAAAAATGTTTCCCTTAATCAGTTATTTATAATTTCTTATGATCATTATTCAAATCAGGCTAACAACATCCTATCGTAAATAGCACAGTGAAATATAAAAAGAAAATATAAGTCTTCTTTCTGTCAATGTAGATACAGGACATACTGGGGCTTGATTCTCGGCTTGAACATTTTTCTGGCAAGCAGAGTCTGGTTTGTTACATTTGTGCCAACATGGTGGGACGATCAAAGCAATTCTATTGTGATAGCTCTTGGTGTGATTTCTGTTATTTCTAGTTCCTTTGAAGGTAAAAATTTTTTTTAACTGTGGGGTCTGGGTTAGAAAAAGCAACGACAGAGGAATGTGTTTTATTTAGTACAGTTAGAAGAAAAGGCTGTTGGCAAAATCCTTCTATTGTGAGAAGATCATGCAGGCTCAGATTTTTCATTATTATTATTATTATTTTAGATTCTTTGCAACGTCAAGAAAAAAGTACATTCCAGTGCAGCAGTTTAAAATCAGTCATTAGTGGTGTTGGTTTAGGCAGCATTTTATACCTCACTCACATGTGTCTAGGTGAGGCTTCATTGATAACTCGTTGGACGGTGAAAGGTTATCCAGAAACTGGCCCAGTTCCTCTTCCATGGGGGTATGTGGAAATACTGTGTTTATAATTATATTAGTAAATGTACCAGCATATGTAGTCACTTGCATCTGGTTGATTTTTTTGTGTGTGTGCATAATACCCGGTAATAAGTTAATTTCCTTTAAAAAAAATAGTTCTTATAATATTCCAGAAAATCTTTCTTATCAAGCTTAAACAATAATTTTTTAGTAATTAACTCTGTACTTCCTCAATTGAAAGTCTAAAGATGGTATATTATTTGATATATGTATATACATCAAAATACTATGAAATCTTTTCTATTATTTAAATGGAACAAACTGTGAATGGACTTTACTTTTATTTGACATTAACTTTCAGGAGGTTAATAATTAGGCTAATTTTTAATTAATCGGGCATCAAGTAAATGGAAAAGCTAATTTCTTTAAATAGTTCTTGTGTTAATTATGTGCTAATTTAAAATTTCTTTAAATTAAAATGCTAAAACGATTTTTTTTTTAGATCTGTTGTTCTTCTGGCGGTTCTTCTTGGTTCACTAGTACGATTAAGCTGGTATCCTATTTTGAATGTTGCAGCAGCTACGTTTTGTATCTATGTTTTGCTTCTTTCCCCGAATCCATGGATAGGATTTGCTGGTGAGTTAAATTTTATGATGATGTTGGATTTATTGTTATTCTTTAAACCTCATTGTCAGATTCATTTCAAATGTTATACGATTTGTATAAAGCTTTACTGGGATTGGCATTCATCTGTCTATTGAATATGCAGTTTTATCCCAGCTATTTACATCACTGTAATCTGTAAAACACAGTAATTTTATCATACAATTTTTATCAAGTTGCTTATATAGTTTATTTTTTTTTAGTTGATCATGAGGCATTTAAAAAAATTTTATCCAGTATAATATGCATTGTCTGAATTGATCATTACCTACTTGTGTTTCAGCTGGGTGTTTACTGGCTTACCTCACAATGTCCTTGTGGCCCATTGTTATTGATACAGTGACACAGTGCAAGCCTGGCATATGTCTAACCGTTGCTTCAATAACTTATATATTTCAGGTAGGTGACCAGTATTCTTTTAATTGCAATGAACATGCTGTTGTCAGAGACATGATGTATTTATTGTCTGAAATATTCACACTGACAAAATATAGTAACGTAAAATATTTTCTAGGATTGGAGAGGGATGGATTTAGAAATAAATTTTAAAAATATATGCGCCATATTTTAGGAGAAAATATAGAACTTTTTGTAGATTGTCCGCATCGGGTAATATAATTTTTATCACAATAAAATGCGCTAATTTTGAAGAAACATGCCATAGCCAGAGGAACCCTTCTAATTTTTATGCTATGTTTATGATACATTTTTATCATCGGGCAACACAACCTATACCAAATAGTAAAAACTGATAATGGAAAAAATTTTTACAAAATAGAAAAAAATCATTTTTAACCATTTACACTCCCATGTAGGAAATCGGACAATGTTTATGAAACAACTGAACCTTTGAAAGATGTAGGAATGCAATACTCAAAGTAATTTTGCTTTTCTGGCAGGTTTTGTTTTGGGTGTGGACGGTGGCCTTCAATTTTGTGCCATACGGAGTTTACACAAGAGAACATACCGACTGGTTAGTTGGCTGTGTTATGGCTGGGATATTTTTGTTAGTTTTGTTCTGTAAGTAGAACTAGTTAGCTAGTGATGTATATATATATATATTTTAATGGTTTTTACATATTTTTCTAAATTGTCCTGCAGAATATTTCTGTTATTTCTCTTACTGCAATTTACATTGCATACTTTCCTAAAAATATACACCCAGTAATTAAAAATAAGGAAACGGCCATAGGCTAAACAACACTTCGGTAGTTCTGTGTCATAAATAAAATCTACTGGTCTAATCTTGGGTAAGACTATGACAGGTAGGCGAGAGCCTCATTCTGGACTTTATGTTGTAATAAATACCATAATGAGCCACACCATAGTAAGTTTAGCAGGATTCAGTGAATTAAATAAAAATGGAATAATAGAGAAAAAAAACAAAACTCATTCCCCGGTAGCTGCACTAAACTCAACGAAGGGCGGCGTGCGGCTCTAAGAGCAGAATTTAGCCACCATTTTGAAATTACTTATGTAATATGCACCTTTTTTTTTTAAATTATGGAGTAAATGTAAAAACAATATTACACACTCGTATCTCTACTGCTCTTTGTTTGCTTTCAAGGAAACGAATGAAGGTAACAATAAATCTTGCTACTTCTACTCACATTATTAATATTTACATTTCACATTAGCAAGATATGGTTGAGACAAATGGGAGGAAATGGTTTGATTTGTGCATTGAAATTAATGTTTTTGTTTTCACACAGAGAAATTTGCTTTCAGCTGCTTCCTCTTATTTCATCTTATTCTTTTATATTTCCGCCTCGTATTTTTTTAAAACTGGTAATGTATCAGTATAATACATTTTTATTTTTATGTCTCAGTGTAATATATTTTTATTGTGTATTTTGTTTTGTTTCTCTTTTAAATATTTTTTTTGTAGCAAATACTTCACAAAGTTCAGTAACCCAGCTATACAAAGAGGACAGAACTGTGCCTAAGTTTATGCTCTATGCAAAAGGTAAAAATTATTGCTTTAAATTTCACATGTTTCATTAATGTACCTTTCATTGTAGGAAACTAGTTTATTGTAGAAGTTGAAGCAGTTTATCTGAGAAGTTGAAGCAGTGTTATAAAACTAGTTTATCTTAGAAGTTGAAGCAGTGTTATAAAACTAGTTTATCTTAGAAGTTGAAGCAGTGTTATAAAACTAGTTTATCTTAGAAGTTAAAGCAGTGTTATAAAACTATCTTGAAGCAGTGTTATAAAACTAGTTTATCTTGAAGCAGTGTTATAAAACTAGTTTATCTTGAAGCAGTGTTATAAAACTAGTTTATCTTGAAGCAGTGTTATAAAACTAGTTTATCTTGAAGCAGTGTTATAAAACTAGTTTATCTTGAAGCAGTGTTATAAAAAAATGTTTTTTTCTTATTAGCCCATTTTGTAAATGCTGATTGATTGTTACTAACTGGAATAATTGATGTTTACAGTTGGGACACACTGTGCATGAACACATTCGTAATGAATACAATTTATCCAGTGTTATAACGTGAAGGCTTTTATTTTTATTTTACTTCAAGCATTGTAATGTTAATTTCTGCCTGATTCTAGATCAATCATGATGGTGGGTTAAGGACATGATCTCCAACAAGGATCTGAATTCAATTTAAAATTACTTATGTTGGGAGCCTTTTCCCTTTTAAATGTTTTCTGATTACACTTCATGTCTATGGAGAAAGTATTTGTAAAGTGCACTACTGGCACTTCTTTTGTTTTCAGTTAGAAAATCTACTCATTGTATTTATGATTTTACCATAGCTTATTATTTTTATCATATAATTTCAGTGATTTTTCTTGTATTTCTCATGGGACAAGTTGGCATGTATAAACGATATGCAAAGTATAATCCAGGACCAAGAGATAAGGTAATCCAAAATTTAAAAAAAAAAAAAAATTCTTTTGATTATTAAATTATTTTTAATGGAAATTGGGATTTTAAGATGAATGTGCTCGTCTTTATTTTAATGGAGTATTTCTGTCTTTCTGTGAATCCTTCTCCCACTTGTTGCTTATTTTGTAACGCATGCGTAAGTAAATGATGGAGTTTTTTTCACCCCCTTCTTTTCAGCCCAATCCAAAAATTTTCACGGCTGCAATCTGGACTTACCATTTTGGCTATGACAACCGTGGTTGGCCCAGCATGGAGAGGGCCGCTGCCATGTTAAATGACACAGGTAGAAAGTTAGTTCTAATTGATCGGTTTTTCATGTCATTAAAACTGTGTCTTCCCAGTGTACATGATGGGAGTGGGGCTGTCTAATTCAGAAGCTGTTGTTTTAATAGACGATCAGGTCTCAACTTATGTACAGGAATATGTTCAAAAGGAGAAAAAAAAAAGAGCTTGCAATAAAGATAAACAATATTTTCCATGTGGGGAAAAAGTCAGTATGTTCTGTAATTTCTGGAAATCACATAACTTCAACCGCTTGGTAAATTCTTTGAAAATTTATGCAAAGCATTAAAAACAGTATTCAAACACTTAATATATTTTTTTGATTAAAATATTGTTACGCTCAGAATTATAAAAGAATGTTAAATAATATCAGCAGAAGTATGTTGGATAAAAAAAAAATTACAATAAATTCTGCACACAAAATTTTGATGATTTATTTGGAAGAGACCAGCAGTACATTAATTGTTTCTTATGATAAATTTGGTAAGCATTGAATCTAACAGTTTTTCCAGTTAAATGCCCATGAGTGTTCTTTTAAATTTAAATCCTTGATACCTTTTTTTTTTCTATAAAACACACATCACATCTTGTGGTAGGCGTAACAGTTTTGACACACAGGGAATACAAAAATGATGCACCCAAGTCTTTCAACTTGAACAAAAAGACTTATATTTTACATACAATATATACATAAGGTTGCTATGGTGAATAGAATAGACATTTAGCAGCGATATGAAAATATAAGATATAATATGATCTACACATATGATAATCAAAATGATAACAAGGTCTATAGCATTTTTTCTTTAAGCGTGCCACTGCTTGATAGACAGGGTGTTGTGTACCTGCCATACATTCTTTATTGGTGGCGCATGAAGCATGTCTGCCATGTCTTTATGGCCAGACCATGATGTGTGTGCAGCTGATTGACCTGAGTGGCAAAACAAGGCTTTTTCCTGCCACCAAGGACAGATAAGTAGGGTGTCATGTGCTGATGACATCTTTCATCACCACCAGCTGTGAAGACCATGGTCTCGGGTTATCCTCATTGACCACGGTATCACCACTGTCACAAAAAAAAGTTTTGTTTTTTTAATGACCAAGAGACACCAATGATCCTCCCCCCTGATAGATGACGATATATCTCTTCAAGAGTAACTAGTGAATTTCACTGTTACGCATTCAATGAGACCCCCTGATAGATGACGGTATATTTCTTCCCGAGTAAGTAGTGAATCTCACTGCTACGCATTCAATGAGACCCCCTGAACTAGAACAAATTATATAAAAAACAAATACACCTATTTTGAATCTACTTCAGGCCACTGCCTTTGAGATAGTCTATCCAATCCCTGGGGCCCTAGTCACATGACCCGCATACGTTAGTATTACTGTCACAATGCACCATAAAGTCCATGGTCAGGTCACTGGCCTTAATTCCTTGAAATACTTTGACCCCGTTCTCAGTGAGATAAGCCAGACAGAGATGTGACAACAAATTGCAGTGATTTTTTTTCTTTTTCGCGAAATTTGAAACTTGGCTGTCTATTTAATTCAGGATTGTTGCTTTCATGTGTGTGATTAATTTTAAAAAATCAGGAGCTGATGTGATAACGTTGTTGGAAAGTGACGCTTCTAAACCCTTCCTTGGCAACAATGACCTGGCCACTTGGCTGGCAGAGAAACTGAACCTGTACGTAGATTTCGGACCATCAACAAAAGACCATACCTGGGGGTGAGTAGATATATTTTCATGATTTTTTTTCCCCCTTTGTTTACTACATGGCAATGTCTGTACCAATGGCGGCCAGACGTAGCTCTTATATCTGCATTGTTGTGCTTAGTTGACTTTATTTCGTGCTCTGTATTTTTATTATTAGTCTCTCTTCACTAAATTTAGATTGATTGCAGTGTGGCTCGTTATATAAATTTATATTGGAGGAACAACTGTAGCGTGGCTGTCATTGACTTGATGCATGGCTACCCCTGGTCGTTATAAATGTACATGTATGAGTGGCTGTCATTGGCTTGATGCATGGCTACCCCTCACCATTATAAATGTACTTGAAATGAACCAATCACAAAGTATACGATATGCATGTGTTATATGTTTTCTCTCAAATGTTGTGACAGAGATTTTCTTTCATTACTATAGTAATGAGGTTTTTCAGTTTCATTAAATGTAAGTGCTGTCCAGTTTGTTAATAAAAGTGTTCCAGTACTGTCACATTACCTTTTTTCTCTTAGCTAAAGCAAATATTAAGTTTGTTTTCCTTGTGAAATTTTTTCTTCCTGTGTAGAAAATAAAACAAAGGCAGCTTTTGAAAATGTTTATATATTCATGTTTTAGAAAGATTGTTTTCTTTTTCACCTCTGAGATTTGTTTGTTTATTTTCAGAAATTTGCTACTGTCCAGGTATCCCATAGTAAAGTCCACCCATCACCTTCTGCCTTCTCCACATGGTATCATATTTATATATACATCTATCCATTTTATTATATTATTATAAGTTTATCACATTAAAGTGAATAAAGGTAAATAGTTAACACTATTTAGACATTAAGTTTTTTTATAGCAGTTTATTTGTTTTTCTATTTACCCCATGCAGGAGAGCTTGCACCAGCCATTACCGCAAGTATAAATATTAGTGGCACTGTTGTTGACTTTGTGGTCACTCACATGGGCAACGACAGGGATGTGCTAGACAGGAAACTGCAGTCACAGTTCTTAGCCAAAGAACTTAGAGAATCGTAAGTATTTTAATTTACTATTTTGGCTAATTTTTATTTTCACTTACATACGAAAAAAATTTATCGGAAATATTCAGTTGTACAAGAATGAGATTAATGTTTAGCTGTGACTTTGAGTAAACCGCCTGTGATTCTTTTCCCCAGAGCTAATCCTGCAGTGTTTCTTGGCTATGTCACCTCGGAACCTAAAAGTGAAAACTATAACCGTCTATTGCGAGAAGGGCAGGTGAAGGACATTGATCCGACTGACACAGACAGATGGTGCCAATACATCATGTACAAGAAGCTCATCAGGTAAACTGAATTAAACTTGTTCATTTGCCTGAATGGATTTTTAAAAAAAAATTATTTTTAGATTTTGACCAGAAATTCATGTGCATTATATAAACTCTTTGTACTTGTCCATTTTGTTTATTAGCTGCTATTTTTCTTCAAATTAATGTTCTATGTGAGGAGAGACAAAAAGTATTAAGATAGTACAAATGTACATGAATATGTTTTATAATTAGCTACCATTGATCATTGAAAAACTATTCACACAGCTAAATCATTCCTGAACCGAATAATTTTTATAATTTAAAAAAAAAAATGTTTGAATACTGAAAGCAGTCTGATCATTACATTGAGGTACGGTTGTTGATCTTTTCTACATAGACTTGGTTATGCCAGGATTTCTCATGGAGGTCTAAGTGACACAGAGGTCCAGCTTGGAACTTTTCAAATACCCGATGACCCAGGCCAGTATGACGACAATAAGAAGGTGACCATCTATCCGGAGCAGCAAAACATTGATCGAACGTTACTGTTTAATGAAAGGTAAGTCAGATGATCTTTTTATTTTTTTGTCAAAATTTTTTACCGCTTGGTCCTTTTCTTTCATAAGATTTAAGGGTCAAATTTCATTTTAACTTTAATGAAGGAATACTACTTTCAATAAGTTAAAAAAAAACTATCACAATGCAGTTTAACTATATCAGGGTCATCTTTAAAAAAAAAAAAAAAAAATTTCAGTCCACCAACCTCCAAAAAAAAAAAACTGGAATTAATTTTTTTTGCTCTGTTTATAAATGTTTTATTTCAGTCTTACCGTATACTTAATTTGTAAAATTATTCTTTTCTCTCTCACACACAATCTGCAGGTTTGGTTCCTACCACAAGGGCCACGGCTATTTCCCCCACCATGGGTTTCACATGGGCACCCCTAAATATTTTTATAACAAGTAGAACTAAAGAAATTTGTGTTGGTGTCATTTTTCAGTCATTTTTTTCAAATGAGTCTGGATTCGGCATATGTATATCTATATATATTATTTGTGATGTTGATTAGAATGTGATATTTAAAAATATATATGCAGCATTTTTTTGTATGTGTGTGTTAAAAACAAACAGAAGCTCACCTGCTGACCTTCTCCGCTTTTGCGAACAGGTCAGCCTTTTCATTTATTCTGTCCATAACTTAAGCCTCTGGGCTGTCTTTAATCTGCTGAATAATACTAGTGCCTATTTCAACTATCATGTTTCTACTTATTCTCGTGAAATGAATTATTTTTTTTTACTGATTTTCTTTTTTAAAACAAATCTTTTATCCAATAATGAAGCCTGTGGTACAGTCTCTGTGACAATGTCACTATTGTCATTAAAAAAATCCTTGTGCCTTTGAGGTAGTCTTTCCCAAACTGATTGGGGTCTGAATCCCATTTAATCCAAAAAGCTTGTGGTCCCCTCCCCCCCTCCCCTTCACCAAACAGTTTGGGAAACCAGAATAAAAAATATGATTTTGAGGTCATGTGTGACAGACAAAGCAGACAGTTTGACTGTTCATACATATTGGCTTATAGCGATCAAAATACACATATTGTTATATTACCGAAATTTAAGATTATCATTGTGCCACTTCTCCTCCCCCATTGAATGGTTTGGGAAACCCTTAAAAATACTATTCTTTTGATCAAATGACAACATTCCTTTAAATCAATTTTATGCCTGGGAATATTTTTTAAATGACTTAAACCAAAAAAGCCTACATTTTCTGCGTGGAGAATATTTTATAACAAATTATTTTTTTTTTTCATATTCTGTCCATTTACTACAGTTTTAAAACTGAAAAAAAAAATTTTTGTAAGAAGGTCAGAGATATCCTTCATATTGCCTTAGCTATTTTCAGAATTAACCATCTCCTTCACCCAAACACTCACGTATTTGCAAAGTGATTCTCTGTTCTAATAAAAAATATATATGTTGACATAATTTGAATTTAACGATTTATTTCCAATGTAACCGTCATAAAAATAATGTCGAGATATTTTGTCTGCAGAAATTTTATTTATAAAGACTGATGTACAATTAGCAGCATGCATTTTTTTTTATTGGAAAAGGGTCTTATTAATGATGTATTCTAGATTTCATTTGTTAAACAGCTACTAGTCTTCAAACCAGTGGTGCAACTAGGCAGGGGTCAGTCCAGGCACCTACTTTGCTGACAACCAGGGGCAGCAATTTTGCCACTTTGGTACTTTTTTGAAGAGGAATGGGAAAGAATTTTTCGATTCTGCCTCGGTTGTCAGGCCACTGCTCAAACCAGTGGTGTCACTAGGGGGGGTGCGAGCCTCACCGGGTGACACCACTGCTATAGACCAAACTGTTTTGTAACTAAAATCACTGTAAGATGTAAAAGAAAATGCTACTCCATGTATATCCTGCTTTTATATTAACAATTTGGTTATGTTTGTGCCTATAGCTATTGACAATTTTTTTAATACAGATTTATTTACACAATCCTGGTGTTTTGTCTAATTTGCATAAAATATTCAACAAGTGAACATGAAAAAAAACAATAAAGCTACTCAAGAAAAAAACCACTTTATTTAGTCTTCCCGATATAAGTCAGAAAGCTTGCATTTAGTTGTAAAACTCTGGTATAATACAGGCTGCATATTTCAAATACACGTTGAAGTGTTTCATCTAATATGATGCACTTAAAAAAAGAAAACAAGATATGCTTAAAAACAATGACATTTTTTACTCAAAAAGATTTCAAATGAAAAATTTGAATATTTTTATTTTGGAATAAGGCCAGGCTGACTTCAAAATTTATTGAAATAAAAAAAAAAAACGTAAAGTGATATAAAGGACATTTAAGTGAAAATATGTAAATCGTTTTTTTTAAAAGTATATACACACATGGATTGTAAAGTAAATACATATATGGCTCGTTATAAAATATTTTATTTTTGCTCTCACTTGTAGCAAGCTTAAAGCTTGAATTATATATTTAAAACACACATATTTAACATGTGCTCTCAAACAAAAACTGCCAACTTTTTAAATGAAGTTAATTTGTAACAATAAAATTGTCACCGATAAAATTTAAAAAATAAATGATAATAGGGATTTACATTGTTCTTGCCATAACTGAGATGATAAATACTTTTAAGTTTTGATTCAAATAACAAATCACTGATTTGAACAATACAGAACCAGACAGTCCCCCATTTAAAAAAAAAAATGAAATGTCAGTATTTTGATGTTTTCATGACCCCCCTACCCCCATTAGTAATTAAATAAAATAAAAATAAAAAACTGGCAGAAAAAAAAATAAATAAAAAAAAACGTTTTTTTTTTACTCATTCACGATATCATTAAGAAAAATAAGAAAATTACATACAAAACAAACATCCATATATACATAAATAAACATTCGATTTTAATAAATAATGAAATAAGAAATGGTGTAAAGATTCCTGATTATTAATGTTTCAAATCTGCTAGCAAATTGTTTTTGAGTCATTTTTATACAATCTTTGACGATTTTGTGAAAATCGTGATGAAATGGTTGAAATTAAATCATGTAAAAAAAAAAAAAATAGGATCCATAAATAACCATTGCAGTTTTAATTTAAATAATGTTAATTTACAGTGTCCAGGGGACACAACTGAGTATTCTTGCACAACACAGAGGATGGTAATGTTTTACATTAAATAACTTGTTGAGAAATGTACAGGCCAATACCAAAGTGATTATTACAATAAAATTCATTTACAAATAAAAACAAAAAACCCAACAAAAAACAAAAATTATATTCTCTTAAAAAAAGTAAAAATAAAGTTGATATAAATTAACAGGGGAGACGAAACCCCTCAGTGAAGTCCTGATTCTTACGAAATAAATATCTGAATACGGTTGGTAACAATAATTCTGTCTAAGAAAAAAAAAAGTTTGAGTCAGTGTTACAGATTCGCTTTCGTCTAGAAAACTCTGAACATAAACAAAACCCTCACATGATACTGTAGTCACTGATTTTCCCTTTGTCAGTGTAATTTAGGTCAAGGTCGTGAAACAACTTTTTACCATAAAAACCTTGACCTAGACAAAGTTTTATGGCCAGAAAGAATTTCTCAACAGTGTTTCGATCATTAGGATTTATGTTTTCCACGTCACATTTTTGATGAGTGAATTTCACTTTGGTTTATCCAGGTTTCAGTCTCCTCGTAAGTTGCCTGCACATACGTTCACCGGCTTCAGATACAGGTTATCCTACATTGAAATGAACTCAAACAGATCAGGCAGTTTATAACATTGGTGCTCCTTGACTTAAGAAAATGTTTCCATATAGATTCATGTGATTTGTCTTTAACTGAAAGTTTATTTTTCATGCAGAGGAAAGTTTTTTTACAAATCATACTTCAGTCTGGGCAGAACTATGGATTACTGTCAATACACAGTGTCATACTTCAGTCTGGGCAGAACTATGGATTACTGTCAATACACAGTGTCAAGTTTTCCTTCACAGTGTACTGTCAATACACAGTGTCAAGTTTTCCTTCACAGTGTACTGTCAATACACAGTGTCAAGTTTTCCTTTACAGTGTACTGCAAATAGACTTTAACCACCCTCATCTGCACCTGACATTTTAACTTGCAGATTTTTTTTTTTTAAAATCACACTCTGAATGTACATGAAGAAACAAAAAGTATTGCACAGTGAAACACACAAACTGCCAGGACTCAGAAGGAGCTTCGCTCATTTCAAGAAAATCTACCACACAAATAGTTTTAAAATACATGTACATGCGTATCTGATCTGTACAACATGAAGAAACAAAAGATGTGCCACATGACAACAAATGACTGGACCGTGGAGTTGCTTCATTGCATATTGTTTAGTTGTTGATGATGAAACTGAAGGGAAATTGATTTAAAAACGACACATTTAAAAAAAATGTTCCTGAATTGAAAGTTGCTTTAGTTTAAAAAAAAAAATGTGAAACATTTGCTATAGAATTGATTGCTAGGTGTTGTCCTTCATCAACTGGACACATTCTCTGTCGATGAGAGGACAGAACATGTGGCTAACATTCTTTTAAATAATGAGCTTGGATTGGATAAAAGTCTGGATGGAGAATCATACTCGACAATCTGAAAAAGTAAAAAAAAAAGTCAGTAAAAATTAAGCCAGGTAATTAAAGAGAAATGGTATCAAATAACACATTCAGCCTAATTCAATAAAATTGAAATTTTTTAAAGGCAATGACATTATTTGCATAAAAAAGTTAAAAACTTCTACAAATCAGACATACACTGCCGTTCTGCATGACCATAATAAGGTCACAGTCCAGAACAGTGTTGAGCCTGTGAGCAATGATCAACATTGTGCAGTCTTTGAAACCTTCTCTCAGCGTCTGCTGTAGGTGAGCATCAGTTTCTGAGTCAATGGATGCTGTGGCTTCATCCAGCACCAAAATCTGAGAAGTGAATAAAAGTGAAGGCAATACATTTTAAATACTAACCTGAGAGACATATTCAACAAATTAAATCATCTTAAATTGTGTAATACCTCCTCAAAATATCATATAAATAATAGCGTTGTGGGTTCTGCGTTAAATCGAAAGTAAAGAATTAATACAACAGTATTCCAGTTTAAAATCGTCAAATGTAAACAATAGTAATAAAAATAATGAAAAAATCGGATCTGTCCGAAAACAAAAATAACATAACCTACAGATCAAACCTAAGGGGGATATAACTCTATGCAAAGGTTTTGCAGGGTACAGCTAGTTAAAAATATTAGCGATTTGGGTTCTGCATTACATCGAAAGTAAAGAATTAATACAACAGTATTCCAGTTTAAAATACAATCATGAAAAAACTGGATCTGCTCAAAACCAAAAATAACCTAGCCTACCGATCAAGCCTAAGGGATATAACTATGCAAATGTTTTTGCAGGGTACAGCTAGTATTTAAAAATATTGATTGACTAGAAAAATGGTAACTGAAGCATCTAAATGAAAAGTCTAAAGGATTATGTTTAGGGGCTGATTATGTCTTGGGCTGATTATGTTTTAAGCTGATTATGTCTGGGGCTGATTGATTATGTCTTGGGCTGATTATGTTTCATGGGCTTATAATGTTTTGGGGCTGATTAGGTTTTTGAAATTTTCCCTAATCCTCAAATCATCTTCAACCAACCTTGCTGCACCTGAGAAGTGCCCTGACTAGACATAGAAGCTGTTTCTCTCCAACAGAAAAATTGTCACCACTTTCCTTCACATCTGTATCCAGCTGATGTTCCAGACTTCGAACCTGTGAACAAAAGTAAAACATTCAAACTACTTTGTAAATGCACAATATAAATATTTATTTTTTTTAAGACCAACCTCAACTGGGTGAAGTAAACACATAAAGAGCTACTGAATAAAAATTGACCTCATTACAAGTTTAGACTCACCATCTGAGCTGCGTGGCAATTCTCCAGAGCCTGCCACAAATCTGAGTCTGAAAACTGTTGAAATGGGTCCAAGTTGTACCTGGAAAAGATGGACAATATACAACCATCAATGAATGTCGTCTATATCTTAAGCTATTTAGCATAGAAACATGCAACCACATTTGACTATATAAGTGCACTTTTTAAATTAAAAAAAAAAATTGTTATTGATAAATTGCAATATCTTCTAGAATCCAGAGCAAGGGTACTCAGGCAAGGTGATGGGCATGCATCTGGAGTTGAAATTTGTGACATATATTTGACAACATCAACAAGGACTCTATTGTATATTAATGCATCCAAAGTGGTCCCTGGCATTTTCCAGATAGAATCCCTTGCACAAGAGTGGCACCCTTGACTCTTGTCAATTTTGTATTTACATCATTAAATTTTCAGTTTATCTTCTCATTATTATTCTGGAATTCCATAGCTTGGATATTTCATAGCATACCAAGCCCCACTTCATTGACAGCACTGATATTGCCCAGCTTTTTCTAAGTCGCATTATAGTCATTGGTCCAAATTTAGAGCAGGAGTTATTAAACACAACAAACTGGGGAGTTATTAAACTGGAGTTATTAAACACAACAAACTGGGAGACTGACTCTGATGCTTTTCATTACTGCTGGAGTTATTAAAGACAACAAACTGGGAGACTGTCACAAATCACTCTGATGTTTTTCATTACTGCTGGAGTTTGATTGGCAAACAAAGAAAAACAAAACAAGCAACCAACTCACCTGAGACTGCCAGCAAACAAAACTGGATCCTGAGGAATGATTGACAGTTTGGACCGCAGGTCACCTAACGATACAGTGGCTATGTCAATGTCATCAACAGTGATCCTACCGGATTCCAGCTCAACTAATCTGAACAGAGCTGCAGTCAGAGAGGTCTTGCCTAAAAATTAATGGATTGGTGACATCTTGTTAGTTTAACATTGTTACCTTACTATTTGGAATTAGGTGTGGTATTACATTTGCATTATACATGTATAAAAAAAGTTTTCTGAATTAAAACCAAAAATGATAAAATATTTACAGCAGATAAGGTGAAGGTTACAAAAAATAGATTTCACCAGGTAAAACCTTTGTCTCCATGAATAGTGAAACACCAAAGACCAGTAAATTTCATGCACTCTTCAGAACATGTTGGACTTACCTGCTCCTGACCTTCCCACAATTCCAGATATCAGTAAATTTCATGCACTCTTCAGAACATGTTGGACTTACCTGCTCCTGACCTTCCTACAATTCCAGATACCAGTAAATTTCATGCACTCTTCAGAACATGTTGGACTTACCTGCTCCTGACCTTCCCACAATTCCTATCTTCTTGTGGGCTTCGACCTGGAAAGTTAATCCCTTGAGTGCTAATGGAGTGTTAGCTCTGTAACGAAGCTTGACATCATCAAACTTAATCGACCCTTCCCTAGGCCATTCAGTGGGCTGCTTGCTGTGTCGGTCCACTGCCGGCTCTTGCTCCTGTAGCTAAATGGATTAAAAATAAAAAGGTAGATGAAACACTACATGCATTCAAGCAGTGAGTATATGCTTTTGTCAGGAAATCATTACAGAAACATAGCTGTATCAAAGCGATAAAACAATTTAAGCACACATAAAAAATGGTAGATACTAAATAAAATGAAAAGAAATGCATTCTAGCAGTAATTGTACGCCTCAGTAAAGCACTATCGTGAATGAACTATATCAAAGAAATAAGATCCATTTTTTAAATACATGAAAACGGTAGATATGAGACAATATCAATGCTTTTTTATCAGAGAACACAAACCTTTCTCAGGAAATCAGATTTAAAAAGGTCAAGTAAGTTTGTGAAATGACAAAAAAAAAAGATATTAACATGCAGGTCAATCATACACTTACATTACAATACTCTAGAATTCTCTGCACAGATGAAAATCTAGCCTCTGTCTCGACAGCCATTCTCGCTGTAAACTGGAACAATGATGACATCTGTGGATTAAAAAAAAAAAGCGAGCAGTGAATAAAAGCACCTGACAAATAAAAAATCTCGTAATTTATTAAAAAACTTGTCAGGAAATTTATTGTGCAATGCAAATGTGTTAGGGTATGGGGGAATATAAAGTACCTGTACAGTGTAAGA
>JAGDYQ010000022.1:6743893-6756060 GCA_021962125.1 Bulinus truncatus
TGTGTGTGTGTGTGTGTGTGTGTGTGTGTGTGTGTGTGTGTGTGTGTGTGTGTGTGTGTGTGTGTGTGTGTGTGTGTGTGTGTGTGTGTGTGTGTGTGTGTGTGTGTGTGTGTGTGTGTGTGTGTGTGTGTGTGTGTGTGTGTGTGTGTGTGTGTGTGTGTGTGTGTGTGTGTGTGTGTGTGTGTGTGTGTGTGTGTGTGTGTGTGTGTGTGTGTGTGTGTGTGTGTGTGTGTGTGTGTGTGTGTGTGTGTGTGTGTGTGTGTGTGTGTGTGTGTGTGTGTGTGTGTGTGTGTGTGTGTGTGTGTGTGTGTGTGTGTGTGTGTGTGTGTGTGTGTGTGTGTGTGTGTGTGTGTGTGTGTGTGTGTGTGTGTGTGTGTGTGTGTGTGTGTGTGTGTGTGTGTGTGTGTGTGTGTGTGTGTGTGTGTGTGTGTGTGTGTGTGTGTGTGTGTGTGTGTGTGTGTGTGTGTGTGTGTGTGTGTGTGTGTGTGTGTGTGTGTGTGTGTGTGTGTGTGTGTGTGTGTGTGTGTGTGTGTGTGTGTGTGTGTGTGTGTGTGTGTGTGTGTGTGTGTGTGTGTGTGTGTGTGTGTGTGTGTGTGTGTGTGTGTGTGTGTGTGTGTGTGTGTGTGTGTGTGTGTGTGTGTGTGTGTGTGTGTGTGTGTGTGTGTGTGTGTGTGTGTGTGTGTGTGTGTGTGTGTGTGTGTGTGTGTGTGTGTGTGTGTGTGTGTGTGTGTGTGTGTGTGTGTGTGTGTGTGTGTGTGTGTGTGTGTGTGTGTGTGTGTGTGTGTGTGTGTGTGTGTGTGTGTGTGTGTGTGTGTGTGTGTGTGTGTGTGTGTGTGTGTGTGTGTGTGTGTGTGTGTGTGTGTGTGTGTGTGTGTGTGTGTGTGTGTGTGTGTGTGTGTGTGTGTGTGTGTGTGTGTGTGTGTGTGTGTGTGTGTGTGTGTGTGTGTGTGTGTGTGTGTGTGTGTGTGTGTGTGTGTGTGTGTGTGTGTGTGTGTGTGTGTGTGTGTGTGTGTGTGTGTGTGTGTGTGTGTGTGTGTGTGTGTGTGTGTGTGTGTGTGTGTGTGTGTGTGTGTGTGTGTGTGTGTGTGTGTGTGTGTGTGTGTGTGTGTGTGTGTGTGTGTGTGTGTGTGTGTGTGTGTGTGTGTGTGTGTGTGTGTGTGTGTGTGTGTGTGTGTGTGTGTGTGTGTGTGTGTGTGTGTGTGTGTGTGTGTGTGTGTGTGTGTGTGTGTGTGTGTGTGTGTGTGTGTGTGTGAGAGAGAGAGAGAGAGAGAGAGAGAGAGAGAGAGAGAGAGAGAGAGAGAGAGAGTATGTGAAGACAAGACATAGATGTCCCGTCCCCCCCCCCCATTGGTCTCCATCTAATGGCCAGCTCTAAGTATGCCGATGCCCGCGATAAAAATGAAACGCGAAAATCTTGAGTGCGCAGTCGGTTAAAACGAAAGATCAATTAAGTAAAAGTGATTACTGGAGAGAGAGGGGGGGAGGGGGTATACTGAGTATGGGCGTAGCTCATTAGTTTATTCAAGATTTCAGTTAATCGTTCTTTATTTTATGTAGTAAAAGGATGAAAATGTATTTTTTTTTTATTTTTGGATACTATTGTTGTTGTTTTCAGCCTTACGTTGTTTATTTGTTTGTTTTGTTTTTTTAATTCCCATCGGCAGCCCCGGTGACACAGAACCTCACAGGTCATCCTGGTCATTTTAGCAACAGCTGACGGGCACGTGTGGGGTGTACGAGGGTAGGGGGTTGAAAGGAGACAATGGTAAGGATGGGGGGGGGGAGGTTGGCAGGAGAAAGGCGAATGGAATGGCAGGCAACACGCGAACTGTTAGCTCTGGTCAAAAATGTAAATCTTTTGTGTGTTGTTTCCCGGCGGCCTGTGGACCGTAACTTTAAAAACATGGAACAACTGCGTGGGCCCGGGGGCGGGGGGGGCGATATAGATACGCTCTTCTTATGGCAATGTACTGTGTTAGCAAAAAAAAAACTAAAGTACAAAGAAAAAAGTTTTTTTTTGTGTAAAAGGAATTTTAAAAAGGGTCGCAAATCCAAACGGACCATTAAGAATGTCAATCCGTTGAGCGTCTGTCTTTGGAGACTTCCCAACCCCCATCCTTTCCCTTTCCGCCCCCCAACAACACGGGGTGGGAGGGGGGGTAGTAGTGCTCTCAAGACGGTATTGTGTTCATCGGTGCTCATTCAAGGTTGTTTAGTTTGTGTTTTTTTTTAACTTTCTACATATCTCTATCAGAGATGAGCGGACAGCGGACGCGTCCGCTTGCGGGCGCAGATCCGCAGACTTTACCGAATCCGCGGACTGACAGCGGACGCTTCGTATGGTTAAGTTGCGGACTCGCGGACTGACGCGGATCTTCTTTACCGTTACCATTAAGAAATTTCAAGTCATTTAAACAGCTAAATTTCAGCAATGCGGACGCGCGGACTGACTGTGGACCAATGTTGTAAAATTCTGCGGACGCGGACGCGGATCATTGATAGAAATCCGCGGACGGACGCGGACGCTAAATTTCAAGATCCGCACACCTCTGATCTCTATACTTATAAGACGCATTTTTTGTCTGTCTGTCTGTCTGTCTGTTCCCTTATAACTCAAGATCCAGAAAAACAGATAACGTGAAATTTGTTACACATACACATAATTACATGGGGAAGGTTATAGGACAGGTTTCGTTTCATCTCGATGGGTAGTTAAATTGTAATTAATATTTTTTTTATTTTAGTATTTTACTATATTAAAGTAATCTCGACGGCGCCATAAATAAAATTCCTCTGTGACGTCATTTCCTTATGATCGAATAGAACTTGCACGCTGGTGCTGTATTGTGCCTTTGTGATGCAAAGAATTGTTGATGTTTTTTCATGCTCTTGATTTGTACAGTTTGAGGAAGGTAAAGGAATGAAGAAGGATTTTAGAAGAAGTGTGAAGCCATAATAATAAGTATTTATATATATATATATATATATATATATATATATATATAGAGAGAGAGAGAGAGAGAGAGAGAGAGAGGGAGGGAGGGACGGAGGGAGGAGAGATAAAGAGAGAGAGAGAGGGGGCAGGGGGGAGAGAGAGGAAAGGGAGGGTAGGAGGGAGGGAGGGAGGGAGAGGGGAGAGAGGGAGGGAGGGGGATGGACAGGGGGAGAGAAGGAGGGGAGAGGGGGAGATGGGAGAGGGAGAGAGAAAGGAAGGGAGGGAGAGAGGGGTAGGGAGGGAGAGAGGGGAGGGAGAGAGAGGGGGGAGGGAGGGAGAGAGGGGGAGGGAGGGATAGAGGGGAGGGAGGGAGAGAGAGAGGGGAGGGAGAGAGAGGGAGATAGGGGGAGGGAGGGGGAGAGGGAGGGAGGGAGAGAGGGGGAGGGAGGGAGGGAGGGAGGGAGGGAGAGAGAGGGGAGGGAGGGAGAGAGAGGGGGAGGGAGGGAGAGAGAGGGGAGGGGAGGGAGAGAGAGGGGGAGGGAGGGAGGGAGAGAGGGGAGGGAGGGAGGGAGAGAGGGGAGGGGGGAGGGGGGGAGGGGAGGGAATGAGAGAGGGAGAGAGAGGATGGGAGAAATGGGAGGAAGAGATAAAGAGAGACAGGGGGCAGGGAGGGAGAGAGGGAAGGAGGAAGGGGGAGAGAAGGAGGGAGGGGGATGGGCAGGGGGAGAGAAGGAGGGAGGGGGATGGGCAGGGGGAGAGAAGGAGGGAGGGGGAGAAGGAGGGAGGGAGAAAGGGAGGGAGGGAGAGGGAGGGAGGGAGAGAGGAAGGGATAGAGGGGGTAGGGAGAAAACAGAAGGTAAACAGAAAACCGTATTTTAAACCCGGGCAAAGCCGGGTACTTGCAACTAGTACATATATATGCCAGTGTAGAAATGTCTCCACTAAATGTGGACGATTTCGAAATGAGCTCAATCGCCGAAAGAATGCTTAAACCTCTTTGTATAGATAAGTGCAGAGTCAAGACTGTTTACTGTGCCAGGAGATCTAGTAGGCAAGTCTGGACACCAACTCGCAGTCGTAGTCCCCCACCCCCACCCCCTCATGAGATCCCAGGTAGTTTTTTTTTTCCTTTCCTTTTCCAAGAATCAAGATTAGCAGCGATTATCCCAGAAGGTTTTATTTTTTTAACTGTGGCTGCCTTCGATCACAGGATCGATATTAGATCAGCGAAAATTTCCACTCCCACAGAACAAATGTGCTCCCCCCCCCCCAAAAAAAAAAATAATACCTTCGCTCCCCTCACCACTTTGATACCAAACGAGGAATTGTCACATTCTGATAACTACGCGACTTTCTTTTTTATTTATGCATATATAAATATCGATACTAGTTTTAGATCGATTCCAGTGTGGGAGAAAGAAAAAAAAAAGATCGCAGAAAACTTGGCACGCTCCTAGACCAAAACATTCACACACAAACAACCAGGATTGCAATATCGATACGTAATTTATTTTTTTTAGCACGGGCCTACTGTATCGTGTTGTCCACTTGCCCCCCCCCCCCCAATTTATGCAGGACAATGTTTCAATACCAGCGGTTCTAATCTTTTTTTTAAAAAAAAAACAACCTCCCTAATAATTACAAATTAATATCAACACATAGGCCTGGAGTTACGGTGCACCGTCAACCGCTTACATTGGATCGACTGCTTTGATTAAAGGCGGACTTAAAGACTGAATGCTAAACAAACAAACACACAAAAATTGTGTCGCGGGTAACGAGACGCAAGTGTTCGGTTTAAGACACTCCGACACAGACAGCCAATCGCTTTATACCGTTCCCGATTACCTCGGAATTGTGGTGGGGGAATCGCGCCTTGCACGGTGACGATGTTGTCTCGCTGAGGTCACATCCCTAGAACATGTCTTCACTGCCTTTAACCAAATGGGTGGGCAAACTGTTCAACGCAGGGCTCACGGGTGGGTTTGTTTGTTTTGTTTAACTACTATTTGACACAAGGGCCGGATCAAGAGGACCCGGGTGGAAGGTTGACATGAAGCGGTTTAAAATAAAATGTACACGTCATTTTTGTGAAACGATCGGGGTGACGCGGGCAGCATACAACAGCCTGAAGGGGCCGCAACTTTGCCCCATTGTCCGCCGTAGCTCTCCTCAAGAGAACACACATCGGGGAGACACCGGTCCCGGTGGCTGAAGTTCCCGGAACGCTCTCAAGACTGATTGTTATTTTTTTTTTTAATTTCCAATAAACACAAACCGATCGATGTGTCGATAAGGTAAATCATCGCAACCGTGGCACGATAAGGTCAAGGTTTTCAGAGTTACAGTTCCTACACAAATTGATATACACCTTACCACGGTAAACTTGGAACTATTACGAGAAAAGCATTCACACACTGCGGATGTGTGTGTTTGTGTGTGGGGAGGGGGGGTAGAAAAGCGATTGAAAAAAGGATAGGTGTGATCCCGAGAAAGTTTATTTCGGACCCCGGGGGGGGTCGAGTAAAAACTTTAGCGTGCATGGGGATGGGGTGGTAATTTTGCATTAACAAGCTTATAAGTAATTTAGGAGGGGGGGTATGAGACACTACTAGTTGATGCACGCCACCCACGATACACCGTACTGGCACATCAAGTCAGGTACCGAAGTAAAAAAATCTGGTAACGAGCACAGTGAGTGGGTCCTAGAATAAAAACAAATGGTTACAGTGCTGTTATTTGAAACAATGAGGAGATACAGGCCCTGTCATTCACACACGCGCTGTCATCCACACAGGTGCTGACATTCACACATGTGCTGACAGTCAAGCGCGTGCTGTCATTCACACAGGTGCTGACATTCATACAGGTGCTGTCATTCACACAGGTGCTGTCATTCACACAGGTGCTGTCATTCACACATGCTGACATTCATACAGGTGCTTTCATTCACACACGGGATTTTTTACTTTCATTTTGACCAGATAACGAATGTTGTAAATAAAAAAGTCTGCGCATGCGCATTGTGACATTTTGTAGCACACCGTTATATCGCACTCTCTTCCCACACACACACAAATAAACAAATGTCACTATGACAACATTGTGGTTTAAGGCAAAGAGATTAAAAAAAAAACCACCACATGGGTGTAGATATTGATTTGTTTGTATTGGTAGTCACAGTTTTAAGAGACGTGTGTGACCTATATTAGTGTGTGTGTGTGTGTGTGTGTGTGCGCGCCTCACACAGCCGTCAGGTGGAACAGATCCCCGTCAGTACACCCACTTGTAGGCCAGTTGGGACACATTGTACTACACCCACTTATAGGTAAGTTGGGACACACTGTATCAGCGCATGGCGCCACCAGAGAATGTAGTGGTGATGGCCGATGTAGGTTACTCAAAATGAGAAGAAAACGGACACACACACACACAAAATCAACGGTTAAACTGTCACAGATTATAAAATAAAAGAATCATAGAGCCAATCGGGAGTGAAAAAATGTGGGACGGGTGGCCGAGTGCGTTTCAAAGTCGTCCCACAAGTCCACCCAGCTTTAAATGGGTACCTGACTTTAAGTTGGGGAAGTAAAAGGCGGCTGGGCGTTGTGCTAACCACACAATCCCTTCATATGCCGAGGTTATAGAAACAGATGAATTCTACACTTCATCTGCCCCGATGGCCCGTTAGGGTTAAGGGAACTTTACTTACTTACTACTAATCGGGAGTGAATAAAGTATAATTAAGAGTCCTCTGTCTTTAGTCGACGTAACCGGCGGGAGGGGAGGGTGGGGTCAATATGTTTACGGTCGGCCTTAAGTCTTAATGAAGATGATTGTTGAAAAACCTAAGCATGACAGAGGTTAAATAGAACAGCATACAGACATAAATTGTTCAATATGCACGCGCAGCGAGAAGAGCCAAACGTGGCCCGCGGGACGTACTTTGCCCCGCGTCTGTCGTAGCACTCCGAAGAGAACAGATTGCGGGCCACTGGTCGAGGGGGAGGGGGGGGGGTCGAAAATTTTCCGTAACGCACTCATGACTGCCTTCTCCCAATAAACACAACCGGTCGATATGTCGATATGATACATCACCTGTTTCTCAATCCATGGCTATTTTAGGAAGTGTGTGTGTGTGTGTGTGCGTGCTTAATGTCCGGTAGCCTTTCTTTGTTGTGCTGGGCGGACTCCGCGGTAACTTCGGGCCGGATAGGGGGCATTGAACCCGACATCCGCAGGTCTCGATATTGTTCATTCATGTTTAATGATGTAATTATTAAAAGTGTGTGATCTTGGGCGGCCATGTTGTTATAGATGCCAGATCTTGTCACATGCCAACCAATCGCCCAACCAGTTCCATGAAATTCCTCGAATTGGTTCTATCAAGTAACACACACAGGTCTTCAAGTCGATGGTGTTACAGCATGTGTTTGATGAATGCCCAGCATGAATTGGAGTACAACGTGTGCGTATCATCATTGAAAAAAAAAAGGGGGGGGGGTATAAATGCCAACACTCGCCGATCAGTTAATAACCTCCTTCCCCAAGGGGTTATAAAGTGTCCAGACTGTATGTATTATGACCATTATTATTATTAAGTACGATGTAAACCGATTTCGTCATTAATAATCTCATAATAATTAATTAAGTTAAAACTAGCCTCAACCCAGTTATCTCCATTGACGGCGACAGAAAAATGTGATAAAAAAGAAACAAATACACAAATAGTTGGCAACTCCTAGACTTATACTTTGTACGGTTCAAGAAGAAATGTTATTAGTGTTATTAAGTATATATATAATAGGATCAGCCTACCTGTAGTAGTCCATGCAGGCCAGACAAAGTAAGCAACGACTCAATAACAATGCACGCTTCTGTTTATACTCCCTTTCCTACATGCCGGGCAAAAAACAAATAGTAACAATATAAGCGCGACAGTTGGTTTTTGCGAATGTGTCGAAAACACGCTCGAGTGAACAATGTCTGAAAAAAACGTACACGATATACGGATGAACTCTCCAACTCAAGCGAGTCGCTGAGAAAAATAGTGGAATCCTCGCACCCAAATAGACACGGTACAGTGTATACCTAACAGAGGAGGGGGGAAAAACAACCCGTGTTCGTACACAACCCAGTGCAGAATGCCCGGGGAGGGGGAGGGAGGGGGAGGGGGTCAAGTTATCAATGTCACCGGTATTTGACCGTCACACCGGGAGGTGGGTGCGTGGGTGGTGGGGGGGGGGGGGAACTAACCGATTCACACAACAGAAGACGCGCCCGGACGACTTCAAATGGAAAGAGAGGGGAAAAAAGAAGGTAAATAAAAAAAAAATACCGCAGGCGACCAACGTGAACCAAGAATGTACTTGAACCGTATCAAGCCACTAGGTAGGTGTAGGTAGGTCTTCAAGCCGCGGTTCTCAGCATTTTGTCGCAACTGTACCCCTGGGCGCGAAAGTGTGTCCGCCGCAAGTTCTACAAACTCTAGGGTTTGTTTTAAAACGAAAAAAAAAATAGAAAAGAATAAAAAAAAATGTCGCCGCGTACCCCTGCATAACCGCTCCCAGACCCCCCGCCCCCCTCCGGCCCCCTTGGGGTACGACTACAGCCGGTTGAGAGCCGCGATCCTAAAGCACTATGTGTCCCAACTAGCGCAATTTTGATTTTTTTTTTTAATCCAAAAAGTTGAACATGAACGGACGGATTTTTTTTTTTGTCATTACATTATTCCAGCTATTATATTGATCAGCGCGAGTGGGGTTGGGGGAGGTGGAGGAGAAAGGGCGATAAGTGAGTAAGACATTTATCAAAGCGACAGCCGAGTCAGAATAGATGCCCCCTGTCTGAGAGGCCTCAGGGAGAAAGGGGGTGATGTGGTCATCTCTGTGAAAGAGGAAAAGGTGAACGTTGCAAGATGACCGCATCGGGTGTCGCGGCCGGTCATTTAAGGTTATGTATTGGTTCACGAGAGGAATTTTTTTTTATTTCGGACAGGTGGCGGAGATGAGAATATGGCCAATGGATAAATCAAGGCGAGCGAGGTGGTCAGGAGGAAATCGACGGGATCTGATTACAGATAATCGTTTCGATACTAGACGGTATAGTGCCAGAGTGAAACGTTTGGACCAAGAGTGCAAAGCTTTAGTTGCCAGAGAACAAAGTTGTTTTTTTTTGGTTCTACAGTACGCAAGAAAAGTTGAAGTAAACACCCGCCTACCACTAGCGCCCCCCCCCCAAAAACCCATCGCAATTAAAAGGGCCCAGGTCAAAAAGGGCCCAAAATGTGAAGCAATGTTGGCTGTTTTTTTTTCTGACACTTTTGGTCTGTTTACATTAGACCTGGGTGCGGTTTCGTCTAGTTAATGTGAATCATGTATATAAATAATAGCGGTGTGGGTTCTGCGTTAAATCGAAAGTAAAGATTTAATACAACAGTATTCCAGTTTAAAATACAATCATGAAAAAAAAACGGATCTGCCCGAAGAAACCAAAAATAACCTAGCCTACTGATCAAGCCTAAAGGGATATAACTCTATGCAAAGGTTTTGCATGGTATAAAAAAGTAAAGTTCCCTTAGCCCTAAAGGGCCATCGGGTCAGATGAGGTGTAGAATTCATCTGTTTCTATAACCTCGGCATATGAAGGGATTGTGTGGTTAGCACAACGCCCAGCCGCCTTTTACTTCCCCAACTTAAAGTCAGGTACCCATTTAAAGCTGGGTGGACTTGTGGGACGACCTTGAAACACATTTCACCTGGAAAAATTCCCATGGTTCTCACCGAGGATCGAACCCAGGACTCTCAGGTTGACAGTCGAGTATCTACACCACTCGGCCATCCGTCCCACTTGCATGGTATAGCTTGAGATTTAAATATTGTTCTCATTTCAAAAAAAAAAAAAATATAATCGCAATATTTTTTTTGTTTATGGGGGGGGGGGGGGCCCAAGCGCATGATGAGTGGTCGGTCCCAGTCCAGCATGTTCCTGCAACGGAATGTTGCAGATGATTAACAGATAATAACTTGAATGTGAAGAGGGGGAAATAAAAGAGCTGATGATGAAAAGATGAGTCACCTGAAAGCAAAAATCGTCAATAACAATGGCCGCACAGAATCCTTTACTTCATGTTATATAACTTTATAACAGTAAACAGTGAGTGGGGGCTGGGGGGGGGCGGGGGCGTAGTACAGAGATAGAGATAATCTGAAGAAAAGACCTTCTAATGAATAGGTCGACTAGGTAATGCCGCAGGGGGGGGGAGACCACTGACGCACACACGGGGCGTAATGGGGGCTTCTTTCCCCATACAAAGTCCAACACACATCTGACAATATAGAGAGCGTGACCCCTCCCCCCCCCCCGCCATCATCACACTCCCATTTATTTCATGGGCTCTACCTGGAGCCCCCGGTTCTCAACTCCCATGGGGATCCGGGAAAATGGAATGCAGGGGGTACGCATAATAAGTATATTTATTGGCAAAGTTACGTTGGAGGGGGGTACCCGCGGGCATACCTTCGCACCCTTTAGGGGGGGGTACAGTTGAGAAAACAAACGTTGAGAACCGCTGATATTTCAAAACGTAAAAGACTTGGTTGAGACCAAATTCACGGGATTCTTCAAAACACCGGTGAAAGGCGTCATGTATATCAGTGCTTCTTAAAGTGGTGGGCGGCGGCCCCCTAGGGGGCCGTGGGCTGTTCGTAGGGGGGGGGGCGTGGAATTTCGAAAAATAAAAAAAATTAAGCAATCTAAACCAAAAAAAAAAATAGGGGGGCCGCGACATATTGATTGGCGGTCCAAGGGGGGCCGTGACTTCAAAAAGTTTGAGAAGCACTGATGTATATAAAACCTTTGTGTGTGCATATATTAAAAAGAAAATTGTCAGGACCGGTAATGCAGCCTGACATGACGAACTAAATTAAAGTACGAACAATCGTCAAACAACATTGCTCCGCCTTCATGTAGGCTAATACTGATGCGGTACAGGTTCCGTTATGTAGGAAAAATAAAACACGTATATTTTGTATTTAAAAAAAAAAAACACACGTGTATAACGAATTAGCTCGGGCCGGAAACAAAGCGACCACTGTTTCCCTTTGAAACTCACCGCTGACATTACAGTCAAGTGTGTATCATTATTTGAACGTTATCTCTCAGCGAGTTATCTGTTCGAGATTTCAGACTATAAACCACACATTAAAAAAAAGAAAAACCCAGTGATGAAACATATTAAGATCATTTTTATCGTCATGGGGGGGGGGGGGGGGAGGAGGAGAGAGAAAGTGAGAGAGAGAGAGAGAGAGAGAGATATCGGCTGGTGTGTCAACGCAAAGATATGAATGACGCCCACACACGCGCGCTAACATACACCCACACGTATATTCAGAAGTCAGGTCTACTTGGAATAGTTCATCCAATACATTACGTCGCTGTGTATGGGTGGATATGAGCGAGTATGTGTGTGTGTGTTGTATATTCTAAAGCTCCGTATGTGTGAGTGTGTATGTGTTGTATATTCTATAGCTCCGTATGTGTGTGTTTGTGTCTCAAATGTATGTGTGTGTGAGTGTGTTGTATATTCTAAAGCTCCGTAAGTGTGAGTGTGTGTGTCTCAAATGTATGTGTGTGTGAGTGTGTTGTATATTCTAAAGCTCCGTATGTGTGTGTGTGTGTCTCAAATGTATGTGTGTGTGAGTGTGTTGTATATTCTAAAGCTCCGTAAGTGTGAGTGTGTGTGTCTCAAATGTATGTGTGTGTGTGTTTCTACCGAGTCAGAAAAATCAATTAGGTCAGTGGCTGTCAATTTTTTTTTTTGCGATCTGAGACCCGCCTGTAATGAAAAGGTGAAACAAAAAAAGGGATAGAAGAAATAAAAGCTAAAAGAATGAAGTGACTTAGTCTCTTAGAGCCCGTGAGATCAGACTTGCTGTGTCTCTCAACATCTGGAGACTGCCATAGAGCCCAATGGCCAGCAAGCTTCCGGACTGGTCCACCCTGTGCTCCGCCAGTCCGGGGCACTCGAAAAGCAAATGATCTACGGTTTCCTCCACCTCCCTGCAGTGTCTGCAAAGGGTGTCGACATTGGGCCTCAACCTCTCAAAGTACGCGCCAATAGGACTCTCCTATGCTTCCACCACGGGTCGGTTTTGGACGGCCGCTCCAGAAACTTACGGACATTCCTTCCGTTCACACCATTGTCCCAGCTCGAGAACCACTTCATGCCCAG
>JAGDYQ010000022.1:6756560-7224060 GCA_021962125.1 Bulinus truncatus
TAACCACCTCATCTGCACACAAATAGTTTTCACACACAAATAGTTTTACAAATCACACAAATAGTTTTAAAATACATGTACATGCGTATCTGATCTGTACAACATGAAGAAACAAAAGATGTGCCACATGACAACAAATGACTGGACCGTGGAGTTGCTTCATTGCATATTGTTTAGTTGTTGATGATGAAACTGAAGGGAAATTGATTTAAAAACGACACATTTAAAAAAAATGTTCCTGAATTGAAAGTTGCTTTAGTTTAAAAAAAAAAATGTGAAACATTTGCTATAGAATTGATTGCTAGGTGTTGTCCTTCATCAACTGGACACATTCTCTGTCGATGAGAGGACAGAACATGTGGCTAACATTCTTTTAAATAATGAGCTTGGATTGGATAAAAGTCTGGATGGAGAATCATACTCGACAATCTGAAAAAGTAAAAAAAAAAGTCAGTAAAAATTAAGCCAGGTAATTAAAGAGAAATGGTATCAAATAACACATTCAGCCTAATTCAATAAAATTGAAATTTTTTAAAGGCAATGACATTATTTGCATAAAAAAAAGTTAAAAACTTCTACAAATCAGACATACACTGCCGTTCTGCATGACCATAATAAGGTCACAGTCCAGAACAGTGTTGAGCCTGTGAGCAATGATCAACATTGTGCAGTCTTTGAAACCTTCTCTCAGCGTCTGCTGTAGGTGAGCATCAGTTTCTGAGTCAATGGATGCTGTGGCTTCATCCAGCACCAAAATCTGAGAAGTGAATAAAAGTGAAGGCAATACATTTTAAATACTAACCTGAGAGACATATTCAACAAATTAAATCATCTTAAATTGTGTAATACCTCCTCAAAATATCATATAAATAATAGCGTTGTGGGTTCTGCGTTAAATCGAAAGTAAAGAATTAATACAACAGTATTCCAGTTTAAAATCGTCAAATGTAAACAATAGTAATAAAAATAATGAAAAAATCGGATCTGTCCGAAAACAAAAATAACATAACCTACAGATCAAACCTAAGGGGGATATAACTCTATGCAAAGGTTTTGCAGGGTACAGCTAGTTAAAAATATTAGCGATTTGGGTTCTGCATTACATCGAAAGTAAAGAATTAATACAACAGTATTCCAGTTTAAAATACAATCATGAAAAAACTGGATCTGCTCAAAACCAAAAATAACCTAGCCTACCGATCAAGCCTAAGGGGATATAACTATGCAAATGTTTTTGCAGGGTACAGCTAGTATTTAAAAATATTGATTGACTAGAAAAATGGTAACTGAAGCATCTAAATGAAAAGTCTAAAGGATTATGTTTAGGGGCTGATTATGTCTTGGGCTGATTATGTTTTAAGCTGATTATGTCTGGGGCTGATTGATTATGTCTTGGGCTGATTATGTTTCATGGGCTTATAATGTTTTGGGGCTGATTAGGTTTTTGAAATTTTCCCCTAATCCTCAAATCATCTTCAACCAACCTTGCTGCACCTGAGAAGTGCCCTGACTAGACATAGAAGCTGTTTCTCTCCAACAGAAAAATTGTCACCACTTTCCTTCACATCTGTATCCAGCTGATGTTCCAGACTTCGAACCTGTGAACAAAAGTAAAACATTCAAACTACTTTGTAAATGCACAATATAAATATTTATTTTTTTTAAGACCAACCTCAACTGGGTGAAGTAAACACATAAAGAGCTACTGAATAAAAATTGACCTCATTACAAGTTTAGACTCACCATCTGAGCTGCGTGGCAATTCTCCAGAGCCTGCCACAAATCTGAGTCTGAAAACTGTTGAAATGGGTCCAAGTTGTACCTGGAAAAGATGGACAATATACAACCATCAATGAATGTCGTCTATATCTTAAGCTATTTAGCATAGAAACATGCAACCACATTTGACTATATAAGTGCACTTTTTAAATTAAAAAAAAATTGTTATTGATAAATTGCAATATCTTCTAGAATCCAGAGCAAGGGTACTCAGGCAAGGTGATGGGCATGCATCTGGAGTTGAAATTTGTGACATATATTTGACAACATCAACAAGGACTCTATTGTATATTAATGCATCCAAAGTGGTCCCTGGCATTTTCCAGATAGAATCCCTTGCACAAGAGTGGCACCCTTGACTCTTGTCAATTTTGTATTTACATCATTAAATTTTCAGTTTATCTTCTCATTATTATTCTGGAATTCCATAGCTTGGATATTTCATAGCATACCAAGCCCCACTTCATTGACAGCACTGATATTGCCCAGCTTTTTCTAAGTCGCATTATAGTCATTGGTCCAAATTTAGAGCAGGAGTTATTAAACACAACAAACTGGGAGACTGACATACAAATCACTCTGATGCTTTTCATTACTGCTGGAGTTATTAAAGACAACAAACTGGGAGACTGTCATTCAAATCACTCTGATGTTTTTCATTACTGCTGGAGTTTGATTGGCAAACAAAGAAAAACAAAACAAGCAACCAACTCACCTGAGACTGCCAGCAAACAAAACTGGATCCTGAGGAATGATTGACAGTTTGGACCGCAGGTCACCTAACGATACAGTGGCTATGTCAATGTCATCAACAGTGATCCTACCGGATTCCAGCTCAACTAATCTGAACAGAGCTGCAGTCAGAGAGGTCTTGCCTAAAAATTAATGGATTGGTGACATCTTGTTAGTTTAACATTGTTACCTTACTATTTGGAATTAGGTGTGGTATTACATTTGCATTATACATGTATAAAAAAAGTTTTCTGAATTAAAACCAAAAATGATAAAATATTTACAGCAGATAAGGTGAAGGTTACAAAAAATAGATTTCACCAGGTAAAACCTTTGTCTCCATGAATAGTGAAACACCAAAGACCAGTAAATTTCATGCACTCTTCAGAACATGTTGGACTTACCTGCTCCTGACCTTCCCACAATTCCAGATATCAGTAAATTTCATGCACTCTTCAGAACATGTTGGACTTACCTGCTCCTGACCTTCCTACAATTCCAGATACCAGTAAATTTCATGCACTCTTCAGAACATGTTGGACTTACCTGCTCCTGACCTTCCCACAATTCCTATCTTCTTGTGGGCTTCGACCTGGAAAGTTAATCCCTTGAGTGCTAATGGAGTGTTAGCTCTGTAACGAAGCTTGACATCATCAAACTTAATCGACCCTTCCCTAGGCCATTCAGTGGGCTGCTTGCTGTGTCGGTCCACTGCCGGCTCTTGCTCCTGTAGCTAAATGGATTAAAAATAAAAAGGTAGATGAAACACTACATGCATTCAAGCAGTGAGTATATGCTTTTGTCAGGAAATCATTACAGAAACATAGCTGTATCAAAGCGATAAAACAATTTAAGCACACATAAAAAATGGTAGATACTAAATAAAATGAAAAGAAATGCATTCTAGCAGTAATTGTACGCCTCAGTAAAGCACTATCGTGAATGAACTATATCAAAGAAATAAGATCCATTTTTTAAATACATGAAAACGGTAGATATGAGACAATATCAATGCTTTTTTATCAGAGAACACAAACCTTTCTCAGGAAATCAGATTTAAAAAGGTCAAGTAAGTTTGTGAAATGACAAAAAAAAAAGATATTAACATGCAGGTCAATCATACACTTACATTACAATACTCTAGAATTCTCTGCACAGATGAAAATCTAGCCTCTGTCTCGACAGCCATTCTCGCTGTAAACTGGAACAATGATGACATCTGTGGATTAAAAAAAAAAAGCGAGCAGTGAATAAAAGCACCTGACAAATAAAAAATCTCGTAATTTATTAAAAAACTTGTCAGGAAATTTATTGTGCAATGCAAATGTGTTAGGGTATGGGGGAATATAAAGTACCTGTACAGTGTAAGAGAGAGCCAGCCCTGCCAGCTCTGGTCTCATCTCTGTGAGCAGTATGAGCAATACTGTAATAAATGATATGATGCTGCTCACAATGTCTGTGCGAAGTGCTAGCCAGCGATTGGCTGCGTAGAACATCAGCACAGCCACAGCATTAGTGTTGAGAAGGTTGCAATATCTGAAATAGGTTTGTAAAGTCACAGCTGATTAAACTAGAGATATACAGAAGTAGCTATAACCAGTTTGATTGGGGAGGGTTCTACTCGGACAAGAAAGGATATGAAACGCCAAGTTAACAGCACCCATTGGTGGTTAACAGCACCCATTGGTGGTTAACAGCACCCATTGGTATTTAACAGCACCCATTGGTAGTTAACAGCACCCATTGGTAGTTAACAGCACCCATTGGTAGTTAACAGCACCCATTGGTGAGGAAAATGAGGTAAGGAAAAAAAACTGTCAAGTACTTGATACAAAAAACACTAAATAAATGTACAAACATCTCTAAGTACAAACATTAAGAATTCATTAAATTATAATATCAGATATATATTTAAAATTTTATTTTATAAAATTAGTTAACACTTTGTGGAAAAAAAAAGCTGGTCACATAAGTTTTTTTTTTTTCATTAGTCTAAAATAAAAATTGGGAAAAGATATTAAATCGCCAATAGATGAGAAACTTGCTCTGGGAAAAACTAGAGGGCGCCCCCTTAATCGATTCCTAAAATTTAGATTTCAAAATGGGACCCACTTTTCCATGAACTGTGAATCTTTTTTGTAAGCGTGTATGCTGGCGAGCCCTTGAATGGACGTTCCCATGAGACTGATGACTGGGGACCTGGTCACGTTGTCCAGATACTTCAGCTCATGCACACACTTGTGGAAAACAACCATCAGGAAAAATATCAAGATGGCCAGAGGAATCACAGCCAGCAGGAACCATGGGAGGGCATACGCTATCATGGCAATGGCGGCAAGGATGTGAAGAACCTGAGTCAAGAAAATGTCGGCATTCATGGGAAGCCTGGAGTCAACTGAAAGGAAACAAACAAAAAAAAAAAGAATATTTTATGTATTCAAATTGTATTTGTAACTTGTATTTGTAACTTGTATTTGTAACTTAATGTTATCACCCAGAATGAAATATAAAAAAGTTATGTATTGATTTTCTCATATGCATTAGAGTTATACATAAATAAACTGTCTAAATAATTTTTTTTTAAAAGTAAAGTTCCTGTAACCTTATACCCCCATTAGGGCAAATGAAGTGTAGAATTGATCTGTTTTCTGTAACCACAGCATATAAGGGATTGTGTGGCAAGCACAATTCTCAGCTGTAATGTACTTTCTTAACTAATGTCATGTTCCCGTATAAAGCCTGGTGGACTTAACACCAAATTTCACTTTGTAAAATTCCCTTTGCTCTCACAGAGGATTAAACCCAGGACAGTCAAGCGATCTACGCCGCCTGGCTATCCATCCACTCATTTTTCAATGACCCTCCTAACCCTAAATAACAAAACTGATTAAGTAAATAAACTGACCCTCATCCAAGTCTCCAGAGAATCTGTTCACAATACGCCCAACTGGCATTGTGTCAAAAAAGTTCATTTTGCTGTGAATGACTTTAGTAAAGGCTCTATCATGAAGTCTGCTGGATGCTCTTAAAGTTGTCTATTGGTGAGAAAAACATAAAAATTCCATAATTGACATATTACATTCGCTATAATAATCTTGATACAAGTTGTTATTTGTGTAGATATCTGGCCATAGCTTAAGTCTGAGAAGTAGAAGAAGATTCTTTACAGTATGGTCACTCAATGGTCAGTACAATGAGAAATCTTCTATGTCATCCCTTCCACCGCTTCATAATGTCATTTCTTAACTGTTTTGCAAAGTAATTAAGCTTACCTTCATCAAAGCTATACACTTGATGACTAAGACAAGAAGCGCTGCTGGCAGAAAGCTGCCATATATTGCCAGGTATTTGCTAAGTTCAGGATGGTCCGCCACACTAGAGTACTGATGGGTTACATTGCCAATGGGGACAGTAACATTCTGGAATTGAAAATAAAATTTACACAGAACTCTTTAAAACTTAGCTTGGATGAACATTTTGTTCAGAAATACAGGCTCTATAACACTTCCCCGCTCCAATCCTGGTGAGTCCAATCATTTACTTACATCTCCATAAACACTGCATACTCAGCTATGGTGGGGATGGAAAAAAGGCTTTACAAAAAACCGATCTATTTGTGATTTATATGATTCAGAGATAAACATCTCATCCTTACAGGGATTTAATAATTATAATTCTACTGTGGGTGAGACAAATAGAATGGGTCCAAATTTGATCAAACTGAGATAACAATATTAACGAAATGACCAGCTCCTGTTTCTAAAGATGTTGATAAACTTTCCGTAACCAGTTAAATTTTGTAATACATGAATACACAAAAAATTTAAATAAATTACATTCAAAATAATGAACACATTTTTTTATGTTTCCTATTTCAATCATCTTTTGTTTTTTTAAACTGTACTGTGTTCAGCTTACCAAAGAACTATAATTACAGAAGTGCTATTATTAGAATGAAAGCAATAACGAGTCCGTTCCTATTGCATTGCTCAGTCCAAGTTCAACATAAACACCGCATATAAAATAAAAAAAAACAAACAAAAAACAACAACATACCCCGTTACCCTGTCGCAGCCAGTAAGTTAAGTACCAGCCCGCGGTGGCGGAATTGGCGACGGGCAAACTGAAGCACAAGATGATGATAATGAACACAGGGAACCCTCCCATTGCCTTGATATACTCAAGAAAAACTGACAGAGACAAAGTTTCTCTTTCAATAACTTCATCTTCTATCAACTTGCTGGTGTCACTTGCTGGAAAAAACATTTTTTTACCCATTTTAATGTAATTTAAAAAAAAAAAAAAAGCTAAATTTATATATACAATGAATGAACTTTAATAAAGATTTTTTTCCTTCACTTCACAGGCTGGTAAAAATTAGAGGATGAATTTACAAAGACTCAACACAGCTTTCTTATGAACATAATAAAAACATTTTAAGTTTCACATCTGAATACAAAGAAAAAAAGTCGTCAAGAAAAGTAATTAGCTGAGAAAGGATTTAAACGGAGCTACCTGCTAGGTCACGATAAACAAGTTCTGTAGTTTCTGACGTCACGTTCACATTCAGTAATAATGTTTCTGATACAGGGTCATCCACATTGTTTGCATCTGCACAGATGAAAGAAAAACGGTTATTCAATTGCAATACGAGTGAACTAACTGATTTACTGGGGTTTTTCAATGTATTAGAAATGACTTTCAAATTTTTAAAATGAAAAATCAAAAAAATCAAAAAAAAAAAAAAAAAAAAACATTCAATAAATTAAGTTTAAAAAAAAAACAACAACCGAAAAGATCCCCTTAATACAGTTTAAAAGGGCAAAGGTTAAGTGAAGTTTATCAGTTTAAAAGGGCAAAGGTTAAGTGTAGAGTTTATCAGTTTAAAAGGGCAAAGGTTAAGTGTAGAGTTTATCTTTTAAAAGGGCAAAGGTTAAGTGTCGAGTTTATCAGTTTAAAAGGGCAAAGGTTAAGTGTAGAGTTTATCAGTTTTATCAGCAACCGTCTATTGGGGAACTGTGTGGTTGGCACAGCTCACACCCCATCCAACGAGCTGAAATGTCTGGGCAATGACCAACTACCTGGCAGAATGACACTGTCATCATCCACTTTTGTGTTTTCCCTCTCTCGGTTGAACAACTTCAACAGGGCGGCATACTCACTGGGCCTGGACGCCAGCTCATCATGAAAACCTTGCTCCGCAATCACCCCTTCTTTCATCACCACAATTCTGTCACATTCTTTCAGATACTGTAAATAAACAAAATACAAAATAAGACAAAACATGCACTGTAGCCTTAAACTCCATCACACCTGTATTGTAACAATCATTACACCTGTATCGTAACACAATAACATTTTAGTTTAAAGCAATGTGATTCAAGAACAAAGCATTGTATACACATTTTTTTTATTTCCAAAATTTATTTTTCATTCTCTTTGTTCATGTGTTTCTAAAATAACATTTGGCTAACAGCATAGCTGTTGACTGGTCAATACTCAATAATAATGTTGAACTGTTTTCAGTCATTGACAGAGATGATGATTTGACAAATAGATTTCTTAAGTACATGTATACTGTATACACATCATGATGATGTAATAAACAAAGAGGCTTTAACCATTGTTTTTTTTTTCCTAGAAACATCTAGTGTAACATCCAGTTATCCTATAAGGGTATTTAACTGTAACATCCAATTATCTTATATGGGTATTCAGTGGCACAACAAGAAATAAAAAAAAATATACTTCAGATCACCCATCTGTTTAAGTACACGAACCAAGACAAGGATATTTCAGATCATCCATCTGTTTAAGTACACGAACCAAGACAAGGATATTTCAGATCATCCATCTGTTTAAGTACACGAACCAAGACAAGGATATTTCAGATCACCCATCTGTTTAAGTACACGAACCAAGACAAGGATATTTCAGATCATCCATCTGTTTAAGTACACGAACCAAGACAAGGATATTTCAGATCACCCATCTGTTTAAGTACACGAACCAAGACAAGGATATTTCAGATCATCCATCTGTTTAAGTACACGAACCAAGACAAGGATATTTCAGATCACCCATCTGTTTAAGTACACGAACCAAGACAAGGATATTTCAGATCACCCATCTGTTTAAGTACACGAACCAAGACAAGGATATTTCAGATCATCCATCTGTTTAAGTACACGAACCAAGACAAGGATATTTCAGATCACCCATCTGTTTAAGTACACGAACCAAGACAAGGATATTTCAGATCATCCATCTGTTTAAGTACACGAACCAAGACAAGGATATTTCAGATCATCCATCTGTTTAAGTACACGAACCAAGACAAGGATATTTCAGATCACCCATCTGTTTAAGTACATGAACCAAGACAAGGATATATCAGATCAATGCTATTGCCAAACTTTGATCGTTTATCTATAATAAGTAAATGGGAACCCTTCCCAGTAAGTTGTACCTTTCTTCCATGTTGCCTTAAAAATTACTCCCCCCCCCCCCCCCAGTGAAAAAAAAAATTGCCTGAATGTTGCTCACCTGAAGATTATGTGTCACCAGCACAACTGTTCTATCTTTCATAAATCCCTGGATACAGTTTCTAAAAATGTGATGAGCCAAGTGAACATCCACCGCAGACAGTGGATCATCCAACAAAATCAAATCACAGAAGCTGTACGCTGCTCGAGCTAGTGCAACACGCTGTCTCTGTCCACCACTTAGGGTGGAACCTCTCTCTCCCACCTGAAAACATCAATACATAAAACCTCATTAGTTGAAGAAAAATTATGTGTAAATAACCATTGTTTAGGAAATCTTGTTAGTTCATTTAACCATGACAGTTTGTGAGTTATAAAAAAAGCTTTGGTAGAGCAAATAGGAAAAAAAGCAACAGCTTTACATCAGCTGTGCTGTAGAAATCATTTTATAGCAACAACAGTTCTATAAAAGCAAAACTACAAACTACAAGCCGTATGACAACAGGCCGCATGACTAGAAGATGCATGACTACAAGCTGTATGACAAAAAGCAAAAGCAGGTTGAAAGTGATTTTTCTGGGCCTAGTTCCCAAACTTTATTTTTAATTATGGCCCAAGCAAACCAACCATTGATTCAAATTCATAGTATAAAAAAAGGCTCCAACTATAAGTATTTGGCATTTTAAAATATATAGGCTACTTCATATTTTAAAATATATAGGCTACTTCATATTTTAAAATATATAGGCTACTTCATATTTTAAAATATATAGGCTACTTCATATTTTAAGAAGCTAAAATTACCCATCAGAAAACCCTTTGTGAACTCAATCCTTGAAATGGCACTTTTTTTTTCCCAATTCTTTCCCTATGTCCAGCCATTCCACAGATCAAAAAGAAATGTTTAGCTATGCAGCCTTTCAGAAAGGCCATTTAAACAGGTTAAATATACATCCTGTTGTCTAAACTGGGATCAGCAGTACCTTGTGAAAGAGCCAATGAGCCAATATTTTATAAAAACCCAGGTCAATAATAGTTTTATTACTTTAATTTATGCTGCACGTAAATACACGTTGTTGCTACAGCACACTTCCTCAAAATATGTTCTGTGATTCAATATATATTATTTCTGAGGTAAAAAAGAAGATGTGCTTTGAAAATATATTCAGCACTAGTTATAATAAAAAAAATATTATGTATAATTATATGTGAATTAAAAATAAAATTTGATTTCATTGACCAAAATATGAATCATTTTACCAACGAAATTAGAACAATTTATTTGTTCTTATACATAACTTAGATTTTTTCAATACTAACTTCCGACATGTCTCCCTTGGGCAAGGCAAATAAATCAGCTGTCAAAGCGCAGGCTTGAATGACTGTCTTGTACCTGCACACACAAAAAATTTAAATGAATGACTATGGAATGATGTCCTGAGGCCAGGTATTTTGTTTTTAAATACTGTCTGACATAACTGTGTAATCCTTTTTTTCAAGTGCTGATTATATTGGTAACCTTTTTGTGAATTATTTATAATTTCTGTTTTTATGAATTATTTCCTTTTTAAAAGCATTTTTATGAATTGTTAACAATGTGTATTTTTTTTATGGTAGGCGACCCATATCACCAGTGCTCTGCTGATAGGGAACAGCAGTAGCAGACCTAGCCACCCAACTTGTAAATAAGCCAGTGTCTATCGCATAGAAAGAGTACTGGAAAAAATAATTATCAACAAAACATTAGATCCTGCCCCAAGTACAGGATGTACAAGCTATAGGTAATCTCCATCCTGGTCTATAGGTACAAATCTTGGACAGCCACACTTGGACAGTAAAAAATCCAGGCATTTGAGAAAGCTGCTCCAAACTTCATACATGGAGCATAAGACAAACACCTATGTCAAGCAAAGGATTAACAAAACCTGGTGTGCTCTCAGCAATCCTGGATAATGTGAAAAAAGCGAAAGCTGTAAGTCAAGTTTCACACCAGAATAATTTGGCAAAACTATACTGCAGGGTACCCACGAAGGAGCACAAAGGAGAGGTTAATCCTAGAAAGAACTGCATGACCAACAGTAAAGAATGGACAGGCCAACACAGTAGACCAAATGAAAAATAGGGAAATGAAGAGACCTATCCACTGGAGCCTCCTGCAATCCCATCAGTGACAAAACTTGTCAAGGGCCAAATAAAAATGGAAAAAAAAAAATTAACAAAAAAGTACATTTTGAAAACTTAATACTAACAGAGTAAGATGAAGTTTTAGTTACTTTTTAAAAAGACGTCGCCATAAATTGCCAAAATTGTTTGTAAAATTTCTTTTTTCATGAAAATTGAGGAGAGATTTTTCAAAAACTTCTATACGAGAAGAAAAGTTTGAGTCATAAACAGAACAAATAGCAAGAAACATTCACCTTTCACTGTCGTAGTCGTGTCCAAATACTATGTTGTCTCTGATGGTTTCACCTGTTACCCAGGCTTGTTGTGACACATATGCGATATGCCCTGATGCTGCCAAAGATCCAGATGACAATTCCATCTACAGAAAAAAACATTTTATGCTAAGACGAAAACAAATTTTTAGCAGGCTCACATATACAACCTTAAATTTAAATTGAGGTTGAATTGACAATTGGGTGGGACGGATGTCAGAGTGGTGTAGATACTTGACTGTCGACCTGAGAGTCCTGGGTTCGATCCTCTGTGAGGCCCATGGAGTTTTTCCAGGTGAAATTTGGTGCAAAGTCGTCCCACAAGTCCACCCAGTCCCACAAGTCCACCCAGTCCCACAAGTCCACCCAGCTTTAAATGGGTACCTGACTTAAGTTGGGGAAGTAAAGGTGGCTGGTTTTTGTGCTAGCCACACATCCCCTTCATATGCTGAGGTTATAGAAACAGATGAATTCTACACTTCATCTGCCCCAATGGCCCGTTAGGGCTAAGGGAACTTTACTTAAATTGACAATTATACTGGCTAAATTATTCACATTGAACAAAAAGAATGAACAGCACAAAGTAACAAATAAGAAACGTACTCTCCCAAGAATGGCATTTATTAGCGAACTTTTTCCGCATCCAACACTTCCACATATACCAACGAGCTGCCCCTAATACAAAAAAAAAATTCTTTATAAATAATTATGGCTGTAAATAAAATCTAACTGCATATATGATAAAATGAAATGAATAAAACAGTAGAGAAACATAAACAGGGGCAAGGAAATAAAAAAATATTAGCCTTAAAAAAAAATAATGTGATATATTAATCAAATATATTAATGAAGTCTAAATTCCCTGGTTGAGTGAGTACTGGTCATAGATATGCTTGTCACTGTCACACCTTTGACCTCTCACTGTAAGTGAGGTCAAGCTAAAGTCAAATTAGGATATTTACCTTTTTTATTTGAACATTTATATTTGATAAAGATGGGCCGGAGAAAATTTGATCTTCTGCTCCATCAACGCTGAGCTTCACTTCCTCTCCAGGAATGTCTTTTATCTTCTTCCTGTTTTTAACCTTTGAACCTGGTGAGGATATTCTCGCAGTTAAATTCACTTTAATCATCTTTCATGAAAGGGGAGATTCAAATTTAAAGTGCAATAATACATGTACATACATTTATTTGGAGAAATAAACAAAAAACATTTACCATTGCTGATCTCATTTTTTCTTGGGCTTCCCCAGGAAAAGGAAGCATTTTTGATTTCTAAGGCAACTGAGGAATCTGCTGGAAGTGGGATTTGAGTGCCCATTTCAGCCATCAACAGCAATTCCTAAATTTTGTATTAAAAACATCAAATGGAGCTTAAAGTGAAAGCACGCTGTATATAATGATAATATAAGGATGAACAGCAGAAGTGGTTACAAGAAGTGGACAGTTATCTTTTTTAACTGCCTCTAAATTAATACACTGCAGATGATTTAAGCATTTGCTAAAATGTTGATTGAAATGCACTAGTGTTACAGTCCCTTATATTTTTCTTTTACATTATCTGTACCAATTCATGAATAAATTTTAATTATAATACTGAATAAAGAATGTTGTATAATCTCTGACCTGAAGTCTTCTGACCGTGACTGCCATTTCTCCAAGGCACTTCAAAGAGAAAGGTATTGATATCATGTTCGACTGCATAGTAGTCAGCAAAGATAGAAAAGTGAACGTCTGCAAGAAAATGTCAAAGCAACATTGTTTCAAAACAAAAACAACTACAGAAGTAAACAAAAAAAAAAACACTTTGTAGTTGGCAAGTAAAAAAACTAATAAGCCGAAAAGATGGCAGTCATTTCTAGTCTCGGAATAATCAACATGTCCATTGGCAACTATTCAGCCCAAGTTTACCCTCTTACAACTAATGGTAGAATTTATACAATAATATAAGAGTGGGTGCCCCTCTGAAACCTATAGTATTTATATTCATTGGTATTTATCAGCTAATGTAATGACATATTTTGTCCAGTATATTGTATTCCGTCACACTTTTAATTTTACAAATGAAATTTTTTTTTTTTAAATTGAATTCTTTTTAGTTTTAAAATCAAACTTGCTATTTCTGTTATTTTTTTGCACACTTTAGCCTAATATTTGTATAATATATATAAGACTGAAAATAACTTCAGTATTTTGCACACCCATGCTGTAATCTCCACCCATATACTTTCACAATATAAACATTATTAAGAAGTAAAGCTTCTGAATTCTACAAGATGTTAATTTAGACTTGAAATGATACAAATAGATGATAGTCATCAATAATACACCCGTGTTTAAATTTTCACTATTCTGACTAAAAGAAGACAGGTCTGAAATTGAGTTACAAGATTTGATCTGGACTGACAGACAGAAAGTGAACTTAATTAAAAGCTTATAAAACACCATTCACTATTTTGCACAGGAATTGAAGACTACTGTTTCTAATTGCTATCCTTGTTTCATAAATCTAGTCTCTTTCTATACTTTTTTTTTTTAACGCCATCATATAATTATAAAAGGTTGATCATCTAGATACGAAGCTTTTGAAAGTATGGCTTTATGTAACATACATGTACAAAAGCCAAAAAAAATTGTGCAATAAAATCTGGTATGCAAGATTTCATTTCTCTGTACTGGGATCACCTGGGGGCATCCGTGTCTTTTTTTTTTGTTACTTTATGAGCTAGTTTATGTGTCGTCACATTGAACACACCTGCCACATTACTTATGTTGTAATATACAACACACACCAAAAAAAAAAAATGAATGCAGTTGTACAGTAGAAATAGAATGAATAGGTGCACAGAAGAAACAGAATTTTTATGTAAAGTGAAAATTGAATGTATGTTTTCAATGGAAACAGGATGAATATGTGCGATGGAATTAAAACGTATATGTGCATTGGAAAGTACATGTTCAAAAGCAGTGAAAACTGAATGTATATTTGTAGTGGTGACTCACTTGTGTTGCTGTAAGGCTGTTTCCAGTGCCTACATAGCCAATGAAGGCCAGGGAGCTCGCGAACAAGGAAACAGTCATCGATGAGCCCATGCTAATGCCTAATACAAAGACACTCTTTTCCAACAGGGACTTTTCTTTTGAACGGATTTCTGCAAACGAGAAATGATGTTTTTTTTTTAATAAATATTTGGCATACATATGCTTTCTATTTAAAAGTTCACCATATAAAAATAATATTAAACACACTTTAAAAAAAAAAACAAGCCAAACAAAGAGATCAAAAAAAGGCACAAGAATTTAACAGGAAGTTGAGAGAGAGACATGCATTAAAAAAATGACATTGATTTAAAGGGAGAAAAAAAAAAGGAGGCCACTAGGACTAAGGTGAAATGCAAAGCTGGTTGAAAATGTGATTGTTGGAACCAGGCTTGCGTTAGGTGATAATGTGGGGAACTTTTTTTTGTACAGTTTAAATAAAAAAATGTGGGGGAAGAATTTGTAATAGATAACATTTTTTTTGTGTAACCTAATTTTTTTTTAATTACAGGAGAAATTTTCAAAATAATAAAATCATGCTATTGCAATAGGATCTATAATATAGGTAAAAAAAAAATGCACATCCACTCAATTATAGCAACATTCTAAACAAAACTAGTGAAAGTTTATGTATGAGTAGTTTACCTGATATTTTCTTAGCAAAAGATGTTTCCCAAGTGTACATTTTGATTAGCCTGATGGATGTCAACAGTTCATTCAACAAGCCAATCTGTACAATTGTGCAAAACAAGACAAGAGTTTTAATGGTGAGGAGTGATCCCCCCCTAATATATGCTACACAAATAAATCTTGTTTAAATTGTAAACCTCTCTTTACATTGCACATCTCTTATTTAACAGCTATATATATATATCTTACCCTATTATCTGTGATTTGAATGCTTTCTTCTCTGAACTTTTCAGACAATTTGGCAAACACACCCTAACATTGATTAAAGAAAATGAACTTAAAATAACAAATAGATTCAAAGTAATATTAAGCAAAGCTTATGTGCAGTAGAATGTCACATATTTAATACAGAATAATATAAAATATAATAATAGAATAGAATAATATAAAATAATTATGTGCAGTAGAATGTCACATATTTAATACAGAATGATATAAAATAATTGTTATGTGCATGCGCATATAAAACATTTCACCAATATTTTACATTTGACCTACCGCAAAGGGATAAAAGAGAAAAATGACTAAACAGCTGATGAGCGCCCATGGTCCCAGATAGACGACACAGTATATACAGCCAGCCACTATGACGATTGGACTTGAGATGATGAAAGGGCCAATCATGATGCCATCAAAAATTCTTTGACCATCATTGCCAATAAAATTGATTATCTATAACAAACATAACAAACATACAGCTCAAAAAATTAAATAGTCAATAATTAAAAGGGAAAAAAAAATTTTTTTTTTTTTTTTAAATCTGGCTAACATAATTCTCAATGCTGGGAAAAAAAAGTACGTCTTGTTTTTAAAATATTTTGTTTCACTCACATTTCCCGCTGTTTTATCCTGTAGTGATTTTAATCTCAGCACTTTACTGTACAGCAGAGCTAAGCAGCCATATTTGATTCTAATGGCTGAAATAAAATTTGAAGTGAAAGTCAAACTATTAAATTCAGTTAATGTGTATAAAAAAAAAAGTTCATTAAGACTACACATTTCACTGACACAGATGATGAGGTCACTGGTTAGTAACCAGTGGTTACTGATAAGTCAAAAATATGTGGAAGGGGTTACAATGGCCACCAATTGGTTACTGTCTAGTCTCTGTTATAAAATAACTCTTCATATCCATTTATTTTTTCTACCTTCAACCAAATCTAAATGTGTAGTATATCAAATACAGAAATACTATTCAAACGTAGGAGTTTTTTTTTTTTTTCTAGAGACTGTCTCAAGATGTAAACATAAAATTGCTTTGGAATGGTCTACCTACCACCATGGTACTCATGATTATCCATGTTACTGTACAACATGAAAAAAAAATTAATTGAAATTATTTCCTGTGCAAGCAGAATTTATTTTTAATTTCTAAGAGCCAGGGCTGTTCTTATGGGCAGGCTAAATAGGTCCCCCACCCCATGATTCAAATTGGGCCCCTCTCAATCTGATGCTAAGAGGGCCCTGGCAGGCACATTGGCCTTGGGCCACCCCTACTTCAAATTGGGCCCCTCTCAATCTGACGCTAAGAGGGCCCTGGCAGGCACATTGGCCTTGGGCCACCCCTACTTCAAATTGGGCCCCTCTCAATCTGACGCTAAGAGGGCCCTGGCAGGCACATTGGCCTTGGGCTACCCCTACTTTAAATCAGGCCCCACTCAATCTGATGCTAAGAGGGCCCTGGCAGGCACATTGGCCTTGGGCCACCCCTACTTCAAATCGGGCCCAACTCAATCTGATGCTAAGAGGGCCCTGGCAGGCACATTGGCCTTGGGCCACCCCTACTTCAAATTGGGCCCCTCTCAATCTGACGCTAAGAGGGCCCTGGCAGGCACATTGGCCTTGGGCCACCCCTACTTCAAATTGGGCCCCTCTCAATCTGACGCTAAGAGGGCCCTGGCAGGCACATTGGCCTTGGGCTACCCCTACTTTAAATCAGGCCCCACTCAATCTGATGCTAAGAGGGCCCTGGCAGGCACATTGGCCTTGGGCCACCCCTACTTCAAATCGGGCCCAACTCAATCTGATGCTAAGAGGGCCCTGGCAGGCACATTGGCCTTGGGCCACCCCTACTTCAAATTGGGCCCCTCTCAATCTGACGCTAAGAGGGCCCTGGCAGGCACATTGGCCTTGGGCCACCCCTACTTCAAATTGGGCCCCTCTCAATCTGACACTAAGAGGGCCCTGGCAGGCACATTGGCCTTGGGCCACCCCTACTTTAAATCAGGCCCCACTCAATCTGATGCTAAGAGGGCCCTGGCAGGCACATTGGCCTTGGGCCACCCCTACTTCAAATCGGGCCCAACTCAATCTGATGCTAAGAGGGCCCTGGCAGGCACATTGGCCTTGGGCCACCCCTACTTCAAATTGGGCCCAACTCAATCTGATGCTAAGAGGGCCCTGGCAGGCACATTGGCCTTGGGCCACCCCTACTTCAAAATGGGCCCCTCTCAATCTGACGCTAAGAGGGCCCTGGCAGGCACATTGGCCTTGGGCCACCCCTACTTTAAATCGGGCCCCACTCAATCTGATGCTAAGAGGGCCCTGGCAGGCACATTGGCCTTGGGCCACCCCTACTTCAAAATGGGCCCCTCTCAATCTGACGCTAAGAGGGCCCTGGCAGGCACATTGGCCTTGGGCCACCCCTACTTTAAATCGGGCCCCACTCAATCTGATGCTAAGAGGGCCCTGGCAGGCACATTGGCCTTGGGCCACCCCCTACTTCAAATCGGGCCCCGCTCAATCTAATGCTAAGGAGGCCCTGGCAGGAGTGGTAGACGAAGTGATGAGTGGTAGACGAATCGCTTTATGCACATACACACATTAAAATAAAACAAAAAATGTCCATTACCTGCTTGAATGTTAACTTCCCAGAAGAAATTTTCTATCAGACCTCTGACAATCAAGACCAACCCAATGGCAAAAGCATAACCGATCCCTGATCGAATGGTTACAGATTCATTTGATATGTATGAAAGAAAATACTGGATGACAATAATCTGGAGGGAGGGGGAAAAAAGTAAAAAAAAGTAAAGTAATAATGAAGAGATCGAACTTCTGTCAGCGATACCTAAAATGTTTATTGCATGGGATGCAGAAGGGGCAGTTTAAATTTAAACCATAGGTCTTTACATATTAGGTCTTTAAACCATAGGTCTTTACACTATAGGTCATGCATGATGCGATGTGTTTGAATTTGCGGTTTAACATAAAATAAAAGCGATTTGGGCTCTGCGTTTAATCGAAAGTAAATAATTAATACAACAGTATTCCAGTTTAAAATACAATCATGAAAAAATCGGATCTGCCCGAAACCAAAAAATAACCTAGCCTACCGTTCAAGCCTAAGGGGATATAACTCTATGCAGATGTTTCGCAGGGTACAGCTGGTTTCAAATAATGTTAGCGTGAATGTAAATAAACGTGCACACATGGTGCGTACTCACGGGATTCGCTAAAATTAGAAAGGCGCACAAAATACTGGTGATTGCACCAATGATGATGCGCGTCTTGAACGATCGGAGGATGGCACTACACAAGGACGCCTGACCTTTACCTTTCACCTTCAACTCCTCATTCCAAAGCCTTTCCAATCTGTTAATTTAAGAAAGAAAGAAAAAAAAGCGAAACATGTTTAGAATTCATCAATGACATGATTATTGAAATGTCTACGTGTTACGAATGCTGAGCTTCTAACCAGATCCGTGGAGTTCATTTCGATTTTTTGTGTGAGTGTGGAGAACAACGGCTAAACGGTTTCCGTAAATAATAAAAAAAAATTTCTATCAGTATGTAAGAAGTGTGAGCGCATGTGCAAGGTTTACTTTATGCTTGCATTATTCAAAGCTTTAAATAGAGGTCCTCAAATTGGAACCCGAGGCACTCCAGTGGACAGTGAACGGGTCACTTTAGTGAAATTTGGGAACTTTGTACGATGGTTGTTTATGACTTTTTGTTTTCCCTTGGTGGCCATTGAGCGTTCTAGAAAAGTGCAAAGAAACAGCCAATCAAGAAACAAAAAAAAAAAAAAATTAGCACCACTTCGTTCATTCGCTAAGCCCAAAGCCGAAGGTTCCCAAACTATTTATTTTTTAAATTTGCGCCTTCTCCATTAGTGCACGAACTTTTGTGATACTTCCGTAAATGTTTTTTTTTTATTAAATCGATAAAATGTTCACGACACAACATATATCAATATGGCTACACGCTGGCTTCAACGTATTCGAGAATCACTGCCCGGGTAAACAATTGTTCACCGTTAGTTAAGGGGGTCATGCTCGTATCACATATAAGTTATCCAATACCGTTATTTAACCCTATTCAACGGAGACCTAATACCGTTATTTGAACCTATTAAAAAGATACCTAATACCGTTATTTAACCCTGGTGATTCGTGGCTCCTGTTCCTTAGTTCTTCCAGTGTTTATTATAACCACACGGCCAATCTTACGTTTTCGGGGCTTTAGCAAAGAACTCAAAAAAAAAAAAAACCCGTTATCAAGGTCCAAACTTTTCAAAATTTCAAGCCCTTATGAACCCACCAACTGTTATTTTTGAAGGGCCCATGAGATGAGACGGACCTGCGCGTTAGCAATGTAGCACTGCCAGAATGGGACACGCCTCTAGTTACCGGATGGCTCATTTATCATTAATCCCCTATCCTAAACGTTGAAATTAGACTACACACACAAAAACTCACTAAAAATAGATGCTCTAAAAATAGATGATCTGATTTTTTTTTCCCCATTGGTGAACCAAAAAAAAAAAGCCGTGATAAAACCATTGAATGTAGATTAAGTATATCAGGATCTGACCTACATTCGTTGTCTGATTAACTTTTTCCAAGAACACTGTCGCTTGTTAAACTGTAACTGTACATTTTTTTTTGTCTGGTTAGAACGCAAGCCTAACCATAACGCAAGTCTAACTATAACGCAAGCCTAACTATAACGCAAGTCTAATTATAACGCAAGTCTAACCATAATGCAAGTCTAACCATAACGCAAGTCTAATTATAACGCAAGTCTAATTATAACGCAAGTCTAATTATAACGCAAGTCCAATTACAACGCAAGTCTAACCATAACGCAAGTCTAACCATACCGCAAGTCTAATTATAACGCAAGCCTAACCATAAATCAAAAGTATTGTGAAACACACACGTAAACACAAGATGCAAAAAATAAAAACAACAACGAAAGAACAAAAAGAAGTCTGGGATGGGGGGGGGGCGGGGGCAGAGGTTCGAATCCCATGTACTCCAGATACCTGTGCTCCTGTGCAGCACGTGCAGCGGATTAGAGTGAGTAATGTCGTGGTCGCTCCTGTTTAACTATAATGGTGGAAATACAGAAATGTTACAAACAAAAAACCCAGCACAACAGTAAATATTGTACATGTATTGATCTAGATCCTCGTAATATATAGCGTCAAAAGGGAGGGGTGTGGGTAAATACACAGAACACCGTCTTAAACCTACATGCAGCCACTTTGTTTACACTTGGTTACCCAGGAAGTGCACTTTATTTGCCCGCACAACACACGAGATCGCAAGGGCACCACGAGTATTAAAAGCCCAGCAAATAATAAACCATCACTTGTTTCTTTTTTTCAGCGGTTTTCATAGAGAGTATCCGATCATCATACTAGAACATCATACGGATACACGGGGGGGGGGGGGGGGGGGAAGGGACGACATATGGTGGCTTTTAAAAAAAAAAAACAGGAATGGTCTCGAAGATAATACATTCTTTTTTTTTTTAAATGAAACTTGTTGAACTCTTTCGTCTTGAGTCTCGTCTAGCTAAACAAGCCATTGGTTTATCGCCATGTGTCTGTCTTCAGCGCCACATGGTGTGTGTGTGTGTGTATATATATATATATATATATATATATATATAGAGAGAGAGAGAGAGAGAGAGAGAGAGAGAGAGAGGCGTAGACTGGCTATTGTGTGGGACCCGTATGTCTATCAGGACGGGAATGAGATCTAAAGCCGTATCGATTGTCGAAACCAACCTTTACAGCCCCCCCCCCACCACCCGCATCCCGATGGGACAGATGGTCGCGTTGCGGTAAATAGCTCGACTGTCTACTCTACCTGAGGGGGCCCCCGGGTTCGAACTCCAGTGAGAACCAAAGATTTCTCCATGTCACCCGTGGTGTCTCCGTGGCCATTGCACTCTATTATTCGGTGGGGATGAACGAAGGGCGCTACAGAATCAGCCCCCCCCCCCCACAGGTGGATTATAGGATCTAAGAGATAAACATCCCATCCGTACAGAGATTTCACAGATACCCCGCCCCCCCCCCTTTTTTTTTTCTTCTTACTATCCGAAACGTTGCTCCCCCTCCCCCCCCCGGGGCGCGCCACCCACAGCAACCAACACGCCCACACAAACAACTTCGAGGCAACATGTAATGGGGACAAAATCGAGCTCCATTCAGATCCGAACCCCCCCCCCTCCCCCTCCCCCGCCTTTTAGCCGTCAAAGGTCGAGCTCATGACAATCAAACACCGCCACCACCACCACAACAACAGTAACCTATATAGACAGATGTGTCATAATTATGTGTTAATGACCAGCAGCACACTTAACGTCAATGGGACACAAATCAATCTACATAACACACATCATGCCATGTTTTAAATGAGGGTGGGTGTTGATTAGTGTTGATGAATGTGGGGAAAGGAGGGGAGGGGGAGGTGTTAAGGTAGTGGTCTGGTCAAAGTCTGAACTGTCTGTTTTTATTTTTATTTTCGGAAGATCAAACATTTCCGTCTGCCGAACTGTAAACCCGAGTGCAGCATGGACTGGGTGACCGGATTTAAAAACAAAAAGTTTTAGTTGCCATTGGGGTTGTCTTCTCTACGTTACATAGGTTAATGGCTGGGAGGAAGGGGCGTGGGATTGGGGGGGGGGGGGTTCAAATGTACATCCGATCAGAAGATCTTACTGTCAGGGGTGTGTGTGTGGGGGGGGGGGGGTTGTGGAGGGTGCGGGGGAATGGGAGATATCTCCCGGTGAAAAGAAATTGTTGTTGTTTTGTTAATGACACTCAATTCACAGGTGGAGTCGGTGGTGCGTGATGTCTGGTCATAATATCAAGGTGTCTGGACATTGCCAACTAAGGTGTCAAATTTTTTGTACGACGCGAAGATGAACCTGATCACAACGGGGGCTGTAATTCGTTACTTTCATTGCAGGGGAGCTGCACGAGATTATAAATAAACACACACACACACCAGGGGCGCTACCAGTATGTTAAAGTTGGTAGGGTCCAAAATATTAGGGAAGATGAAAATTGGTATGTCTGTCCCCAAATTTTGGTAGGGTCGAATACCAGTGGCTTGATTTTTGGTAGGGTCCGGACCCGCACGACCCGTACATCGGTTGCGCCCATGACACACACACACACGCACGCACGCACGCACACACACATATATATGGGTGATGGGACCCCCCCCCCTTCCTCTTCTACTTTTCTACTTCTCGCGTGTTACAAAAAACAAAGATCCCGACTTGTGCAAAATTATACATATTTTTAGAGTTTAAGAGGCCAAAAAAAATGTGTGTGTTACTTTGCGCTAATTTGGTCAAAAGTTTTTTGGCAACATGGGGATTGGGGAAAATAGTTCTACAAGACGAACTACAGTGAGTAGAACACAAATTTAGGAATTAGAAATTGGGGGTGGGGGGTATGGAGAGGGGTTCGGAAGAGACTTTGTGGTTTATTAAAAGGGCCCTTGAAAAAGAAATATCAGATTATATAGAAATGTGTACTGGGTCGGGGCCCCTTTAGCAGTGAGTGTGTTGGGGGGGGGAGCATGAGCGGCCAGCTAGTTTGTCCATGAGATTAAAAGAAGGCTCAGCACACAGTAAAGTTTCCTTAGCCCAAAGTGTTGAGTTCGTCTGTTTCTGTAACCTCGGCATATGGAGGGGGGGTTGTGTGGTTAGCACAGCGCCCAGCCGTCTTTACTCCCCCCCCCAACTTTAAGTCAGGTACCCAATTTAAAGCTGGATGGGAAGACTTGTGGTACCACATTTCACCTGGACAAATTTCCCCACGGTTCTAACCGTGGATCGAACCCAGGACTCTCAGGTTGGCAGTCGAGTATCTACACCACTCGGCCACCCGTCCTACTCTGCACACAGTGACGGTGTGTGTGTGTGTGTGTACAACACTGGGCGGTGAGGGTCAAACGTAATGTCCAGGTGACTGTCTCGTGATCTGCAGAGTCAAACACCACAGTGAGGTGATCAGAGGGTGATGAGAGCATTGACCTACATATCTAAATAGACGACCCAAAGTCTGATTATTTCATTACACCCCCCCGCCCTCTCCAAAAAAAAAAAAAAAAACAAACAACTATGTCCAATCGACTCAGGGTTGTTAATGAAACATTCGAAGGAACCAGCAATGGTAAATGAAAAAAAAAAACTCCAGAAACGGGGGAGGGTTGACTTTAAAATCTTAATTACAGACAAGATTGGGGGGTGGGGGGGGAGTCCATAGTCATTGAGGTAGGATGTCACGCGTAACTAAACAATCTAACTTAAGTGGACTCCCCCCCCCCCTCAACTTTGGCGGCTAGTACAGAGTTCGGGTGGCTGGGGTGGCGCTACTGTTGTAAGCCGGACACTGCGCGCTGTGGGTTACAGGTTCAACTCCGTTGTGATGTCTCCATGGCTATCACACTATAGGCTAATGTGGGGATGAAAGAACTGCAGTGCAAAAAAAGTCCTTTTAGGGGTTTGTAGGAGTTTCGCATATACAGAATTTTGTCTGTACAGAGTTTCGCCAATACAGAATTGTGTCTGTGCAGAGTTTCACCAATACAGTATTTTGCCTGTACAGAGTTTCGCCAATACAGAATTTCGCCTGTACAGAGTTTCGCCAATACAGAATTTCGCCTGTACAGAGTTTCGTAATGCGAACCCTGGTAAGAATATATTTTGCTTCTTCTTTAGTTTTTTGCCACAGGGTCCAAAGTCAAAACATGCTCTGCATGGGTACACGACCTCTGGGTAAAAGGTGAATGCCCACAGCACACAAAAACACCATGCAGGTTGTCCAAACAGTGGGCGCCGAACTCTGCTTCACTTACCTAGATAAACTGCAAGGTCAGAAGGCGTACTTGTTCAATGGTACAACTTCTTTAGATTGCACATGTGTTCATTTACATGTGTGCACACATGCTAGAACTGAACAGTGTGCATGTTAATATATATGCACACTGCAAACAGAAATACCAGCCCCTTATTATTTTTTTCTCTCTCTCCATATCTAACCGTTTCAAGACTATCATATTTCATTACCAGTTATGATATTTCGGAACGCAGCTTTGTGAAACTATGGAGCCAAGAAAAATCAGGCAAAAAATGCAAAACGCATTTCAGGTTTGCCTCCCTTGAGATATGGATTTAGTTTCAAGAGATTTTTATCTTGTGAAACAACAAAACGAGAGAGGGGAAGAAAAAAAGATACAAGAAAACTTGTGTATTCTAAATGTACTGGCGTATTGTATTAGTATTTAATTGTGTATTCACCAATATCCAAAGCCGGCGTGTGGCTTCTGAAACAAGTCGTAAAACTGAAGTGAATAATTTCAGATTTGAGGCGGGGGATTTGCAGAGTAACACAGCTGGTGATGTTATCTTGGAGCAAAGAAAAACGCATATTGTTGTTGTTGTTGTTTTTTTTTAATGTAACATTATTGTTGTTTATCTGTTGAGCTATTATTAAATAAAAACAAAACAATCACAAATGTCTGCCCTTTGGTCTCGTCGGGTTCATACAATCAGCCAGTCGCCATGATGTCTCAGCGGTCAGGCTATAAGATGTAGGTTGCAGTGGGTGCATCATCTCTCATTTGGGGAGGGGGGGGGAAGGGGGGGAAGGGGGGAAGGGCGTGAAGCTTGACTTGAAGCCCATTGTGGTCCACATTTTTTTAAACATTACAAATTTAAAAAAAAAAAAAGCAAAGTTCCCTTGGCCAAATAGGCCATTGGGGGGACAGATGAAGTGTACAATTCACCTGTTTCTCGGCATATACAAGGAATAGTGTGATTAGCTCAACGCCCATCCGTCCGCCATCAAATGGTCGCTTAACGCTAGCTGAACTTTGGGTGAAGGGGTGGAGCCTTTAATTAAATAACTTTCGCCGGGACCTGGAAAAATTCCGGTGGTTCTCACCGAGGCTCGAACCCAGGACACTCAGGTCGACAGTCGAGCGCTCCACACCACTCGTCCACCCGAACCTCTATCCCCCTATCACACATTGAGCGTGTAAATAAATTGTCTATAAGGAGGCGAGTTTCGATGTAAAAGTTTTAACAGGGGGGGGGGGGGGGGGAAGGTCGTTATAGAACAACTGTCCACCATAGAATACATTTTATTATCATGACCATTCAGTTGAGAGTAATGATTGGGGGCGTGGTTTGTTATTGTTACTCACACATGCAGATGGTTTATTGTTATTGTGTCCCACACATGCAGATGGTTTATTGTTATGGTCATGATTGGGGGGCGTGGCTTGTTATTGTGTCTCACACATGCAGATGGTTTATTGTTTTGTGTCCCACACATGCAGATGGTTTATTGTTATGGTCATGATTGGGGGGCGTGGCTTGTTATTGTGTCCCACACACGCAGATGGTTTATTGTTATTGTGTCCCACACATGCAGATGGTTTATTATATTGTGTCCCACACATGCAGATGGTTTATTGTTATGGTCATGCTTGGGGGGCGTGGCTTGTTATTGTGTCTCACACATGCAGGTGGTTTATTGTTATGGTCATGATTGGGGGGCGTGGCTTGTTATTGTGTCTCACACATGCAGATGGTTTATTGTTATTGTGTCCCACACATGCAGATGGTTTATTGTTATGGTCATGATTGGGGGCGTGGCTTGTTATTGTGTCCCACACATGCAGATGATTTATTGTTATTGTGTCCCACACATGCAGATGGTTTATTGTTATTATGTCCCTCACATGCAGATGGTTTATTGTTATGGTCATGATTGGGCAGCGTGGCAAGTTATTGTGTCTCACACATGCAGATGGTTTATTGTTATTGTGTCTCACACATGCAGATGGTTTATTGTTATGGTCATGATTGGGGAGCGTGGCTTGTTATTGTGTCTCACACATGCAGATGGTTTATTGTTATTGTGTCCCACACATGCAGATGGTTTATTGTTATGGTCATGATTGGGGGGCGCGGCTTGTTATTGTGTCTCACACATGCAGATGGTTTATTGCTATGGTAATGATTGGGGGCGTGGCTTGTTATTGTGTCTCACACGTGCAGATGGTTTCCTCAAAACCACTTACACATTCTTACATATTTCAGTTATACTGTTACATATTAGTCACATTGGAAAGTTTGAAATAAATATTACACACACAAACAATATGAATGGGGGGTAGGGGCAGACATATCTCTTTTCGTTCTGGAAAGGGGAGGCAAAATTTTCTCGGCTGGAATAGTTCAGTAAATAAGACAGGACCGCTGGACATACGACTGGACAGCTGGACATACGACTGGACAGCTGGACATACGACTGGTCAGCTAGACATCAAGCTGGTCATTGAGTACTACTTTATCAATTTTAACAAAGACAAAAAAAATTCGTAAACCCAATGCAGCAATATTAGAGTTAATGTTAAGCTTAGAATCAAGGGGTAAATACAAAAAGAATTCATGCAAATTACAGGAGTTCATTACCTTTAAACAAAAAACAAATTGCTTATCAACAAAAGGGGAAGATAGAATTTCATTTTACTTGCACAGTGGAGTGTCACGAAAATGATTCCCCACCCCCCTTTCAAACCCTCTTTTGTCACGAGTAAAAAAAACAAAACAACAAAAGACGAAATATAATTAGTCGGGAGAAATTGAGATGGTTCTGGGGTGGTGGTGGCCCGGGGGGGGGGGAGAAACACGCTTTATGAAGACCTCACAGAAACACTGCTTTTAGTTGCTAAGAATTGTGGGACACCCAAAAAGTCAGGAAATCAAGGCAATTAGAAGAAATAAAAATATGTTGAAATAACAGACAACAACAAAAACTTGGATTGAGACAATAAAGTCCCCCCCCATCCCCCTTCCTCTCCTACCCCCGCCCCCCCCCCGTGGGGGGAGGTCAAGTTTGCAGCAAAACAAATAAACGAAGGTAAATTTCGAAAACAACGTTCCCTCTCAACGGCTTTGAGCCCCCCCCCCTGGGGTTTTTTGTTAGGGATGCCCTCCCTCCTAACCCACTTCGCCGAGACCCCCTTCCATGCTTCATTTACTGCAACGCTGCGACCCCCCCCCCCCCCGCTTCATTTTATTGCAACTATTTGTCATCAACGAGTCACGGTGCAAATGTAATAAAAGAAAATTTCTGTGTTGTTGGGTTTGTTGTTGTTTTTTTACCACAGGAAAAAAAAAACAAAGAGTTACTTCTATATAATTACTTTTTTAATTAAGTTTGATTTGAGTTGACGTTGTGCAGTTGGCAAGTAAGTCATTTAAAAGGTGGATAACCCACTCACCTCCTTGCGTTGTTCTCCGAACGCTCCTCCGCGCTGATATGTAGTCCCTTGACAACGCCCACGCCATGCCGGTAGATCTTCCAAAGGTACGACGTCATCCACCCGAACGTGGCGTAATTGTACAGGCCGACCGTCCCCAGGGGTACCGTGTTCTCAGCCCTGGTGTCACGGGAAATTAAAGAAAAAAAATTATTTTTAAAAATCGACTGCTAGATATATAAATAACAAAAAAATTAAAAAAAATTTTTTTAAAGACATTCATGTACTTAACCAAGTAAACTTTAAAGCAGGGTGTCCAAACATTTAACGACAGAAGGAACGCTTTCGAGAAAACCTGGGGTAGGGGGGGGGGGAGCTGTGGGTCGCACATCAAAAACTTAACATTAATTATTGCTAATTTAAAAGTTATTCTCATTTCGTGAGTAGTACCAGGCAACAACACCAAGTATATCCGGGCAGAAGGAGAGTAGAATTCATCTGTGTCAGTAGCCACATCATATTGGATTGTGTGTAGTTAGCACAAAGCCCAACCGCCTTTACTCCCCCAACTTGAAGTCAGGTATCCATTTAAAGCTGGGTGGACTGTGCCTCCCTCCCCCCAAACACACACATATAAATAAAAATATTTATTTTTATTTGCGTGCAGAAATCTTGAAATCTGTTCTCAAATTCCTGCATCAAATACAAACTCAAAGCGGAATATTTTACGTTATCCAATTACACGATGTCAAGTCCTCTTTCACACCAACTAATATTTCAAACTTGGATTTTAAAAATAAATAAATGCGCAAATACAAATTTGCCATAATAATGACAAATAATTGAATTATCTCCCTTTATCCTACACCCGGATACGTTCCCGTACACAATATTTGTATTCAGAGCAACAACAGTGTGAACAAAGCCTTCATTCTTTTTGCACTCTAGATGTCTTACAGTCTTACATGTTAATTAACTAGATCTAAGTTTTGACTCTGTGACTTTAAAAAAATGGAATTGCAGAAAATGTGTTCCCCCCCCCCCCTTGCCATCTTGCTGTGTTTGCGGAATGCATTCCTGCGTGTGGGTATAGTGTGAGGAATAATATTTTAAAAGTATAAGGTATAAGTTTTTAAGGTATACGTTCATAAGATTATAAGATATAAGAGTATAATGGATAAGGGATAAGATTTTTAAGGTATAAGATTATAAGGTAAAATGGATAAGGTTATAAGGTAAAATGGATAATATTATAAGGTAAAATGGATAAGATTATAAGGTAAAATGGACAAGATTATAAGGTAAAATGGACAAGATTATAAGGTAAAATGGATAAGATTATAAGGTAAAATGGATAAGATTATATGGTATAAGATTACAAGGTAAAAGGGTGATGAAATACATGTAATGTATAAAAGATGAAATATTTATGTATGGGGAGAGGGGGGTGAGTGAGAGTATTTAAAGTATGAAAATGAATGAAAGTGTGTCAGAAAGAGAACAAACAGCCAGACAGCGAGAATGAGAGACAAGGGGGCGTTGCAGACACAAAAGCTCATCAAACAAACGGCTACGTGGTACACCACGTTGTTGCCGCTGTTGTTGTTGTTGTGTAGACCTACATATACTAACTGGCCATATGTTACAGGGGAAAACCGGCCATTGCGAAACACTCCAGTGTATGCCATGAATTAACTTAGTTTTTGATTGAAGCGTAACGAGGGCAGGGCTGTGTAAACAATCATTTGAAATATTGGACAGGTTTGAGTGTGTGTGTGTGTGTGGGTGTGTTAATTTAATAAGGGGGGGGTGTCTTTCGATTGACATTTTTATAACGTGTCCGTTCTTTTGATAGCTAAGTATGTTTGATCGTACGTATGTCTGTTCTTTTGATAGTGTATATGCCTGTTCTTTGATCGCACGTGTGTCTGTTCTTTGATAGTGTGTGTTCTTTGATCGCACGTGTGTCTGTTCTTTGATAGTGTGTGTGTCTGTTCTTTGATAGTGTGTGTGTCTGTTCTTTGATCGCACGTGTGCCTGTTCTTTGATAGTGTGTGTGTCTGTTCTTTGATCGCACGTATGTCTGTTCTTTGATCGCACGTATGTCTGTTCTTTGATAGTGTGTGTGTCTGTTCTTTGATCGCACGTGTGTCTGTTCTTTGATAGTGTGTGTGTCTGTTCTTTGATCGCACGTGTGCCTGTTCATTGGTCACACATGAGCGGATGGCGAGTCCAAGTGTCGGGCCGTTTGGCGGTGTGTTTTTCCCCCCTCTTTAATGTTTTAAATTACGTTAATACAAAACCACAAAGCATATAAGCTCAAAATGGAAGGCAATTTGGAAGTTGTGTTCAATTATACTCTTCCGGCTGGTTTTTTTTTTTGGGCGGGTTTCTTACAGAGTTTTTCGTTTTTCGTTCAAAACATCTGGCAACTCTGGTGGCAAGTTTATAAAAAGCGCAGTCAGTGTGGATGACGTATTCATAATGTGTTTTACTCTGAGACGAGTGGCGGGCCTGAATAAACGGTCATGCGGGCCAGATTTGGCTCGCGGGCCGTAGCTCGCCCGTGGCTGTCTTGTAACGTCATCGGTGACGCGGTAATATGACGAGATCAGAATGAAAGCATCTGTTACATCCACTAAAGACATATTCTAATTATATTTACATGCAGCGGTCCCCAAGATATTAAATTTTGAAATTTCGATCAGGTTTTTATAACACGATTAAAGTCCTTGGTTGAGTCTGTGCATATAGCCCCTTTGTTATTAAGCGACTTGCTAGTTTTCACTGTCCAAAACAGTGGACCCGATTTACGCTGTTTATTTTCTCATCGCATTATTTACACATTCAGTATTTTAATTTCTTCAAAAAGAAAAAAAAAACACGGCGTTTGTTTGAATATTTTTAATTTCCTTACGAGTAAACTTAACAATATAATAATCGATATCGATCCCATGTACTTATCAAGAAAATCAATAATTGAATGTTATTTACCATCCCATTTAGCTCCTATTATTGTTACGTTTTTTTTTTTAATAAATAAAAGAACCAATTATGATCAAAGTTATAGAGGTTTGCTTTCAACGCATGCGCCACAGATTGGCCATCCTGCTCTATAATTCCACTCAGCGTGCCTGTAAATCGAGAGCAGAAGATCGTACTCACGGTTTGGTGCGCCGGACTGGTAGGGCCGTCTTCAAGGCTCGCCGGTACCGGCCCACGCCTGTCGCCCCCTTAACCTTTGTCTGGAGCTCATCGTCGGCAGGCGGAGTGTGAAGGAACCTGTAAAATTGTGAAATACACACTTGAAGTACACACAGGTGAACAAACGAGCTAGTACGCAAAAAGTTCGTCCTGAATACATTAACCCAGCCTGGCAATTCACCAGATGCCCGACCAACAAGCATGACAATCAAAATCTTTTTCTTCAGAGTTTTAAAGTCATCATTTCGCGAATAGTAAAAGGCAACAACACCAAGTATGTAGGCCGGTTCTTATAGATAGGTTATAGATAGGCGACTGTCATGCCCCCAAGCGGGGACGGGGGGGGGGGCTTAACGTTAGAGGAAAGAAAAGGGGGAGTCTTTCGGGATTTTTTTTTCTTTTGCCGTAACGTAAGATGAATTAAAAAAAAAAAATTAGTCGTGGTGGTGGGGAGGAGAAGAGGGGAGGGGAGGCCATAGGTGCCCCCCAGTAGTAAAAGACTAGTAGTAGGTGGAGGCAGGTACGCCGAGAAGGGGGAGGGGTCAGGGTGGTCATTGCCAGGGGGTCCGCATCTGTAAGGGGGCCCGGCCGCCCGGACCATGTCAATTTTTTCACGACTCATTGTTTATTAAGGGGCCCGCAATGATGTCCTGCCCTGGGGTCCTTGTTGGCTCTCGGCGCCCCTGGGTGGAGGCAAGATTGGCGAGCAGCGTTTTTGCCAAGGGCAATGTATCTTTGTCTAGTGCTTCCCCAATGAAAAGAACTGCATAAGACCGCCATATGTAACTTTACCCTGGGTCCATAAATGCAGCTTTGAATACCCCCTGCTCCCCCCCCCCCAAAAATATATATATATATATATATATAGGAAGGGTTTTTATTACAAGCGCAATACACACACGCGCGGACACACACACACACACACACATATATATATATATATAAAAATATTACACACAGCAGACATATATATATATATAGGCAAGTTAAACTAGGAGTAAAAAAAGGGGTGGGGTTGAAACAAATCGATACACCGTTAAAATATACCGGTAACAATAAAACTGAGACACCGCGTATGTGTCCTAGTGCTGACATCCTATTGATCCAGTTCTAGGTGAGAGCTCTACATAGACACTGGCCTTGAACTGGATTCAGAACTCTTAATTACAGTATTCAGTTGTTTTTTTTTTTTTAAATCTATAACGGCTAACGTCTCGAGGTACGCCTGGTAGTTTACTAACTATTTAAGAAAATTGTAAATGGAGCTACATGATACGTTTGAAGAACTACGGCATTTTGAAAAAAGTTTTTTTTTTAGATTTCTTAAAAAAAGCGTGGGAGTGAGAATATGCTAATTTTGAAAAGACTTTCCGCAAGGTTTCCGCATTTGTTTTTGCTGAGGGGGGAAACATGGAATTGTGAAAATGTTAATCAGTAGACTGGAGACCGTTTGCATTTATTAAAATAGTCGTTTGTAGTAGCAGAAGGCTTTAGGCAGATTCTTCCAGAGATCATTAATAGCCCTTGACAAAAGTTCTCGGCCTTCTTAACGTTAGATTTAACATGATTTAAAACTGGACGGTGCGAAAAAAAATGTAAAAAAAGAGTGGCTGAACGGGTTTTCCCCATTAAGAAGTTAATCATGTGCACAGTTTACGGTTTTAGTTTATAGATAAACGCGTTTTTTAAATCTTTGGTTTTGTGTCTTATTCGAAGATTTGGATTTTTTATTGATTTCAATTCAACTATTGACATTCTTCATTACTTCTTTTTTTTTTTTTGTTTGTTTTAAATCTATTTCGCTACTGTTTTTTGCCTGTTTGCGCTTGAAGTTCGGCTAGTTAAAGAATCAAACAGCATTAATACATACAGTGCTGTTTTGCCCCCCGACCCCGGGGCATCTGTATGCTTATTAATAGCTAAAATAGATCGTCTATCTTTAAAAAAACAAAAACAGGGTCTAAGACAGCGGTCGGGGAACCGGGGTAAATTACTCCAAATGGGGTAAAAATGAAATTTTTGGGGGGTAAAAATGAAACTTTTGTGAGTAAAAAGTATATATTTTTAATTTGCTGTGAGGTAATATCAACTTACACAAAAATATTTTGGGGTAATGATTAAAAAAGTTCCCCGACCGCTGGTCTGAGAGGTATATGGGGTAAAAGAAGGGGGTTCGTTTTAAAAATTATAAATCTTCCCTACATATTTCAAAAAAAAAAACAACAAACAAGCTCACACTCAGTTATTCAAAACGCAGTGGCTACGTTTCCAAGTAACGGGACTCCGTGTTATTTTTTTTCGGGGTCCAGCTATGGATGCGCATGCGCGGCAGACGGACTGCTTACTATTGGATTTTTTTTGTTTTCGGGGCTAGGGTTAGGATTAGGGTTAGGGGGGTAGGGTTAGGGATAGGGTTAGGAGCAATATCTATAGCCGGACCCCGAAAAAAAATTCGGAGTCATGCTATCGCGCATGCGCACATCTACAGCCGTAAAAAAATAAAGTCCGTCTAGAACGCATCTATAGTTGGACCCCGGAAAAAAATAATACGGAGTCCCGTTCCTTGGAACCGTAGCCACTGCGTATTCAAAACGTATTACGTTCAGTGATGTATTGGTAAAAATAAGAATTAAGGGAACCATTAGTGGGAGCAACAAAAAAAAAGTGGTAGTTGTCGGGACATGAAAAAAGTACTGGAACGCGTTCCGGTTCTGAAAAAAAGGTAAGGGAACGTCGTCTCACCGCGTTCCCCCCTACCAATACACCACCGATAACGTTACAAAGTTTTACTCACAAGTCATTGGCCTCCCCAGGAGCAACGACGTCGTCATCATCCGCTCTTTTCCTTCTGTCGATCACCGCTTCCTCCGCAGGTGCTCTCCTGTCAATCCTGTCCTCCATTTATCTCCGTATCCGTAAAAAAAAAAAAAACCGGGAGAAAAACAACAACAACAACACGCGCGTGCGCACACGCACGAGCAACAAAAACTTTGAAGCGATGCTCTTCAAACTCCCTTGTCGTAAAAAAAAAAGATATCAGTTTTAATGTACACAGATCGTCGCCCCCCTCCCCCTGTAGCAAAAAGGGGTCATTAACAGGACCGCGGCTGACCAGTGGCTAGCCACGAAACGGAAAGAAATAACATCTCCACAATGAAGACTGGAAGTAGCCATAGCGTTCCTTTTTGATTTATTGTTTTTTTTTTGTATTCCCGCCACCAGCGCAACAACAATGGGACACTCGTGTCATACGGGGTGGGCGAGAACTGACGTGTCGTCTTATTTTCCTCTTCAGTTTACATTTCAACATGCGGGCACTTCCCTCCCCTCTCTCTCTCTCGTGTGCCAGTTTGATGACGTTTGTTTGTTATTTTTGTCTGTTGCGAATTCTTTCCGAAGGTCCGTCCTCGGGCGTTGCGCCTTCGAAAACACTATGAAGATGACAGTGCCTCGGGCTTAGGTCGTTGACCAGTAGAATACCGCTAGCGAGGACACCGTCATGTTAAAATTGTTCAGGCCGGACTCGTTCGCCCGTCTTATCACCTGACGGCCAGTGACGTCATCACCGCGAGCCAATGAAGCGCATCTGAAGAACAAATTAACAAAAAAAGTTAACAATACATTAAACTAGTCATTTTTTTAATTATTAATATAGTCAAAATTAGCTAAATGAAAGAGTGCAAAATATCGCGAAGGCGTCGAATTGAATATAACACGATTCCATAAATCAGTTATTTAGTCATCATTCAATTCACATATCAAGTGAATCCATTACCGCATATTCAACAGTTCATTCCAATGAATCAATCAACATTAAATCAGCTAAAGTAGTTAACAAGCCGTTCGTCTAAAATACTCTTATAAACATAAGCCGAAATGAACCAATCGGCTCGAAAGAAGCTCGTTGAATCAACTCAACGTATCCATTCATGCATATTAAATCGCTGAATAATTGAACATACGGGTCAATCAATTCATAAACCCACCGCGCCATTTACCATCCAACTAAGGATTTAATTTCAATGATAAAATGCAAATAGTTATCGAATTCGAAATTAATTGGATCACGTTACACTAAAAAAGAACATACTGAAACATCCCAGACGTCTGCCAGTAGAAAAAAAAAAGGTTCAATGGATGATTATATAAAAAAGGTTCAATGGATGATTATATAAAAAGGTTCAATGGATGATTATATAAAAAGGTTCAATGGATGAGTCTTACATTAGCGGCATTAGATTTCGAACCGTTACCTTAACCTCGTCCGAACGGGACAAGACCACTCCTCTCCCCCCCCCCCCCCGAACGGCTTGGCCATGAGCTTATTCCCCATATTCCCTCCACCCCGGAAACAGTACGTTGTTTATTCAACATGCGTAGGACGGCATCATTAATTTGTATTTCTTGTGGAGCCTAGTTAAGACCATAACATTAAATCGCATTCTCGGCGTACAATCCATTTTCATGCATTTTTAATCTGCACATTTAAATATATATACATATGTAACAAACAATAGGATATTGAAGGTTTTAGGTGTATACAAGTTTACATTTTAAAAAGAAAAACCCAGAACGGAAACAAAGCCGAAATCAACACACACACACACACACACACGCAAACATGTCTGTACAAGGAAATTAAGACCTAGGTCAAGGTCGGATGTAAATGGTTTTTTTTTTTTGGGGGGGGGGGGGAGAGATTGGAGGAGAAAATTTCCATATGAGGGAATCTTGGATAAAACTGGGTATTTTTTTTTTGTTGCCCTCATTATAACGATAACAGAATGCAACTAAAAAAAGTTCACAACGGAAGAAGAAAGGGGGGGGGGGAGAGAGAGAGAGAGAGTGAGAGAGAGAGAAGAGGATGAAACGATTGAAGGTCAACAGAGACGGTGGGCTTGGACAGACAGACGGATACACACACACACACACACACACACAAACACGCACACGCGCAAGCAAGCAAGCCATCGCACATCCACAGAAAGGAAAAGACGGGGTGGTGGTGGTTTTAAATCAGAGTGCATTCAATTTACAATTGTGACGCTGTGCTGCTGTTTTATTATTGTTTATTTTTACTCACTTAAGCCTGTACATGTCCAGGAGAATAGCATATGCAGAATAAAGATAGAATTAAGGGGGTGGGGGGAATTGGCGAGGGGGTGGGGTGGGGGGGTAGAGGCAGACTGGCGGTTAGAGACATAAAAAGGGTTATAGGGGGGAAGGGTCCACTCGACTGTACAGGCGCCAACAAAGCGACCCGATTAGCGCCTTAAAAAATCGTTATGGGCCACGCAAGCAAATCAGTGCGCTGGGGTACATAGGACAACAAAACTGTGTGCTGTATTTCTCAGAATTTGAGACCCAGTCCTTTTTGCGTATTATCGGTGAACGTCTTATGTTCTCATCCACAATAATAAACAAGTACTTATACATGTTCGCAAAACACATGTACATAAAGATGTTCAAACACATGCATTCTAACCAGATTCGATTCCAAGTGTTATCTTAACATTATCATGACATCATCATAACATCATCACTGTTTTTCCCCCTGACATCATAACATCCTCACTGTTTTTCCCCATGACATTGTTCTAACAATATCACTGTTTTCCCCCATGACATCGTCATAACATTTTCACTGTTTTCCCCATGACATCATCATAAAATTATTACTGTTTCCCCCATGACATCACCATAAAATCACCGTTTTCCCCATGACATCATCATAACATCACTGTTTTCCCCATGACATCATCATAACATTGTTACTGTTTCCCCCATAACATCGTCATAACATTATCACTGTTTTTCCCCATGACATCATCATAACATTATCACTGTTTTTCCCCATGACATCATCATAACATTATCGCTGTTTTCCCCATGACATCATAATAAAATCACTGTTTTCCCCATGACATCATAAAATCACTGTTCCCCCCCCTCTAAGCTTTCGATGACGATTCACAAAGTAGGGGCGCAGCTAGCGTCAGTGGCGCCACCACGAAATACTCTTTTAAAATACCGCTTCATTCCCGAACTAAAAATAATAATTCTACAGTGGTAAAAAAAATGAGCCATTTAAAGAAATCCTCTACCTAGGACTAAAAAAACAGACAGCCGCCATTTATGCTATTTGTACTTTTTAATAGTGTACCAGTACCACCCATGTACCACCCAAAATATTGATACGCAGTGGCTACAGTTACGTCCGGCGTAATCCGTATTTTTTTCCGGGTACCAGCCATAGATATTGCTCCACACCCTAACCCTAACCCTATCCCTAACCCAAACCCTGTTCCTAACCCTAATATAATGGCCGGTACCCGAAAAAAAATACGGGTTACGCCCTATTCCTAACACTAATATGATGGTGCTGGACGTAACCGTAGCCACTTCGATATTGATATCATCCATGATTGGTACGATTGATACACACAATAATAGACAATTCTGGCCGCTTTCGGGAAAATCCATTTTAAATTGACGATGCGCATTATGCAGAGTTTAGATTCTGTGAAAAAAAGTAAAGTTCTCTTAGCCCTGACGGGCCATCGGGGCAGATGAAGTGTATAATTCACCTGTTTCTATAACCTCGGCATATGAAGGGATTTGTGTGGTTAGCACAACGCCCAGTCGCATTTACTTTCCCCCAGCTTTTAAGTCAGGTATCCCATTTTAAAGCTGGGTGGACTTGTGGGACGACTTTGCACCAAATTTCACCTGGGAAAAAAAAATTCCATGGATCGAACCCAGGACTCTCAGGTCGACAGTCGAGTAGCAATAAAATGCAGTCCGTCTGCCGCACATGCGCACATCTATCACGTACCCCGAAAAAAAAAATACGGAGTAGGTCTGCCGTATCCCGAGCCACTGCGTTAAAAAAAATAGGTTACGCAAGAAGACGTTTCAAGACAAACGCACACAAACACACACAGACACGCACACACACACACACACAGACACATTCCAAACCAACAAACAAAAACAATCTCATCTCATTGTCTGTCACTGCCCTCGTCTGTCACTGCCCTCGTCTGTCACTGCCTTCGTCTGTCACTGCCCTCGCGTATTTCATAATAAGCTCCGGGTTTGTTGCTAGTTCGTTTTTAGAGCATTTTCGAAAAAAAATGCTCTATTGTCCCCGTTTTGTCTGTCTGTCTGTCTGTCTGTCCGTCATCACCCTAGATCTCAACAACCATAAGTCCTAGACCCATGATGTATATATCATTTTGTAGGTCTTGGCCTGCCATGTGTGCAGCAAAAGTTCATTTCGCGATCTGACCTCTGAGGGCCGTAAAAGGGGGCTTATAAAGTACCGTTTTTTACTATATAAGCTATATTAACAAAGGAGCGCCATATATCTCAGCAACCATAAGTCCTAGACCCATGATGTATATATCATTTTGTAGGTCTTGGCCTGCCATGTGTACATCAAAAGTTCAATTCGCGATAGGACCTCTGAGGGCCGGGCTTCAGGGCTCCGAAGGGGCTTATATATTATATATATAGCCCCATTCTACACCTTGTACGTTCAATAACCCATTCATTAGGTGCGAAATACTGCAGCACGTAGTTTCACCAAGATTTATTAAGAAACTCATCAAATGAAATAGTAAGCTTGTGTTCTGAGTTTAATTGAAAGTATCAGAGCTATGCAACAATTGACGGAGTTTTCGGACGATTAAATGACTACAATTTCGAATGTTTTCAATTATGAGTCCTATTTCAGTAACCACAAACCACTTGTAGTTAGATTTAAGAGAAAATATTTTTTTTTTCAAATATAAAGAAACGTCTTTATAATATTTTTTTTTACAGATATATGCATTACACAATTGAATTTATAAACATTTCCAAAATTTACAAATATTTACTGAAAGCTAACAAACGTACTGATACATAACATGAAAATGCGCTAACACGTCCTGTGTCCAGAATGGAACAGGCTTAATTGCTTGTTTTTTTAAAAACACTTTTTTCTTGTTCTGGCTGCAAGAGTGCAGGAGGTCGAGGTGAGACCTTGGCACTCCTATCTATCCATTGTGCACTATAATGACAGTCCGGGGTGGGTCACGGAAATGTAGGTAACAATGTTAACCCCCCCCCCCACACACACACACACATACACACCGCCCAGCCACACTCCCCCCCCCCTCTTAATCTATTCAAATGTTCTGCACCCAATCATTTTATATTGTGAGTGTTAGCAGGGTCAGCCGTAGTGAAAGATCCGCCTGGTACATGTAAAACGTTTGTGCATGTGTACGCTTATGCTTCAGACATGTATGTTACACAACAGGCAACATGTTACACAACAGGCAGACATGTTACACAACAGGCAGACATGTATGTTACACAACAGACATACATGCATTTTACACAACAGGCAGACATGTATGTTACACAACAAGCAGACATGTATGTTACACTTATACAATATGCAGACATGTATGTTACACTTATACAATATGCAGACATGTATGTTACACTTATACAATATGCAGACATGTATGTTACACTTATACGATAGGCAGACATATGCTACACAACAGACAGACATGTATGTTACACAACAGGCAGACATATGTTACACAACAGACATTTATGTTACGTAACAGGCAGACATGTTTGTTACACAACAGACATACATGTATGTTACACTTATATAATAGGCAGACATATGTTACACAACAAGCAGACATCATGTTACACTTATACAATAGGCAGACATATGTTACACAACAGACAGACATGTTACATAACAGGCAGACATGTATGTTTCATATTAGGCAGACATGTTTGTTACACAAGAGACAGATATGTTTGTTACACAAGAGGCAGACATGTATGTTACATAACAGACAGACATGTTTGTTACACAACAGGCAGACATAGTCACACACAAAAAAGTACACATTAAATTTAAAAAAAAAACTAATGGACAAAAGCAACCTTCAAATAAAACACAATGATATATAAAACTAATATTTTATGACATTTTGTCTGTCTGTCTGTCCGTCCGTTATCACCCTAGATCTCAACAACCATAAGTCCTAGACCCATGATGTATATATCATTTTGTAGGTCTTGGCCTGCCAAGAAATGACTTTTTTCCATTTCGCGATCTGACCTCTCAGGGTCGTAAAAGGGGCCTTATAAAGTACCGTTTTTTACTATATGAGCTATATTGATAATGGACCGCCCTATATCTCAGCAACCATAAGTCCTAGACCCATGATGTATATATCATTGTGTAGGTCTTAGCCTGCCAAGTGTACATCAAAAGTCCATTTCGCGATAGGACCTCTGAGGGCCGGGCTTCAGGGCTCCTAAGGGGCTTATATATTATATATACACCTTGTACGTTCAATAACTCATTCATTTGGTGCGAAATACTGCAGCACGTAGTTTCACCAAGATTTATTAAGAAACTCATCAAATGAAATAGTAAGCTTGTGTTCTGAGTTTAATTGAAAGTATCAGAGCTATGCAACAATTGACGGAGTTTTCGGACGATTAAATGACTACAATTTCGAATGTTTTCAATTATGAGTCCTATTTCAGTAACCACAAACCACTTCTAATTAGATTTAAGAGAAAATATTTTTTTTTCAAATATAAAGAAACGTCTTTATAATATTTTTTTTACAGATATATGCATTACACATATGAATTTATAAACATTTCCAAAATTTACAAATATTTACTGAAAGCTAACAAACGTACTGATACATAACACGAAAATGCGCTAACACGTCCTGTGTCCAGAATGGAACAGGCTTAATTGCTTGTTTTTTCATTAACTACCAAACTACGCCTTTCGTCGTTATTCTTACACTTACATCTCGCTAAGTCAACAATTGGACTAAAAATTATTACAACTAATAATCACTCATTCATAAGACATTAAGAACGATTAAAAACCGGTTTTCAACGAAATACGTTGATCCGTTAAAAAAGTTAATCTCCCTGAAAATGTGACTAGCGGCAAAAAAAAAAGGGAGGGGGGTGGGGGGGTGCGTTTAAAACTACGTCACACACGGAAGCAGACGCAGACGAGTATCAGAACCACCGAGCTCTGTATTTAAACATAAGCATTTTCGTGTTATGTATCAGTACGTTTGTTAGATTTCAGTAAATATTTGTAAATTTTGGAAGTGTTTATACATTCAATTGTGTAATGCATATATCTGTAAAAAAAATATATTATAAAGACGTTTCTTTATATTTGAAAAAAAAATATTTTCTCTTAAATCTAACTACAAGTGGTTTGTGGTTACTGAAATAGGACTCATAATTGAAAACATTCGAAATTGTAGTCATTTAATTGTCCGAAAACTCCGTCAATTGTTGCATAGCTCTGATACTTTCAATTAAACTCAGAACACAATCTTACTATTTCATTTGATGATTTTCTTAATAAATCTTGGTGAAACTACGTGCTGCAGTATTTCGCACCTAATGAATGGGTTATTGAACGTACGAGGTGTAGAATGGGGCCATATATATAATATATAAGCCCTTTAGGAGCCCTGAAGCCCGGCCCTCAGAGGTCCTATCGCGAATTGAACTTTTGATGTACACATGGCAGGCCAAGACCTACAAAATGATATATACATCATGGGTCTAGGACTTATGGTTGCTGAGATATAGGGCGCTCCTTTATTAATATATCTTATATAGTAAAAGACGGTACTTTATAAGCCCCCTTTTACGGCCCTCAGAGGTCAGATCGCAAAATGGACTGTTGATGTACACTTGGCAGGCCAAGACATACAAAATGATATATACACCATGGGTCTAGGACTTATGGTTGCTGAGATATATGGCGCTCCTTTGTTAATATAGCTTATATAGTAAAAAACGGTACTTTATAAGCCCCCTTTTACGGCCCTCAGAGGTCAGATCGCAAAATGGACTGTTGATGTACACTTGGCAGGCCAAGACCTACAAAATGATATATACATCATGGGTCTAGGACTTATGGTTGTTGAGATCTAGGGTGATGACGGACAGACAGACAGACAGACAAAACGGGGACAAAACATAAAATCATGGGCGATAACTGTTGCAGCTCATGAAACACTACATTATCAAACGAATTATTCAGTCTATTTGAAAAAAAAGTAACGGTATACGAGAGTCGTGCTATATATAAAACAGTCGTCTGCATTTATTAGACATAGGAACAATTTGGTACACATGCAGGTATTTGATTAAAACTAAACATATAAATTATTTAAAGAAAAATTAATAAATAATGAACTTGCTTGTCGCCCGGTGTTAAAATTTTCGAGATTGATTTCCCTTTTATTCACTTAATCTTGATGGCCACCTTATAGTCTTTACATTCTTAAAATAAAAACACTAACTCGCCTGCAGTATATTTCGAACACGGTATATGGAGAAATGCCTCACTGGGGGAGGGGGCGGGGTTCGGGAGGGAGAAGAACTGAAAAAAAAAACAAGCTTAAATGTAATTCATCTGTGGGGGGGGGGGGGGAGGGGGTTATGATCAGGGCCGGCGCCAGAGTATTTGCCGCCCTAGGCGAACCTGTCGCACTCCGCCCCCTACTAAAGGCAACTAAAAGAACTAATATTTAAAGTAATATTATAACTTTCACGAAGGAAAATTATGCTGTCGTTTGTTTCAATAACTATTTAAGTTGTTGCAACAGAATCTATACAATGCCATGTATAATTGTGTGTTATGGCTATAGGCTACAATCGTAGGCCAGTAAAATAAATATATAATTAAATTTCATAACTTTATTTTTCGCGCTTTTGCTATAGAAAATGTGGAAACGAGTTCCATCAGATCAATGTCATGTTCGATTGACACAGTAGCTAATCCAAGTCTTTCTTGTAGCATTGACGTTGTCAAATATGTCTTTATCACTTTGAGTTTTGAGAAGCTTCGCTCACCACTGGCCACAGAGACTGGAAGTGTCAAGAGGATTCGGAGTGTTGGGCACACTATCTGTTAGATTATTTTTCAATATAAAGTTTAGTACATCCTATGGCGATGCACACTTTGCAACTCGTTTTGAAACGGCTCTCAATAAACTGCTTAGATCAAATGCGTCAATATCTTTGGAGTCTCCATGTCGCAAAGCTTTCTCAAGATTCAAACAATGTTCCGTAATTTCCATGCTAGTTTTATTTTGTAAACTATGAACATCAAACAGGAAACCAAACACCAAACTAATATTTTGCATCAGAGTGAACCTTTCATCAACCGATTGTATGGCCGTGTCAAGAACAGCGAAGTAAAAGTTTACTTTGAATTTGTCTTTTGGATCATTAATGGGTTCGTCGTCATCTCCTTCATATGGAAATTGTTTCTTCTTTCTTCTGATACGAGTTGGTTCGGGTTCGAAAAGTGCTGGTATCTCTGAATTGACTGCGATTTCAGCTCATCTACCAGTGTTTTCTCATACTCTGTGTCATTTCTGCGGTTTACGAGAAACTTCTTTGTTTCAGCCAGATGATTGATGGCACCATGTATATCTAATTCTTTTTTTTTTTTTGAAGTTGTTTACTAATCATGTTGATCTCAAACAACACGTCATACCACACAACCAGAGAAAAGACAAACTTAAAAATAAAAATGGCTTTTGCAATAACCCGCGCATCTGTTCGTGATGTATTACCAGATGATCCTGTTAAATTTGTGTCATCCGCAATTTCTGCCAGAGCATCGTAGATATCACCAAGCTGATAACGAAAAGGTTTTAAAGCATCAATTCGACTTTCCCATCTTGTTTCGCTCAGTGGTTTAACAGTGAGATTAGAAACATGTCGAGTTAAAACTTCCCAAAGGCGAGTTGATTCAGAAAAGAATGTATAAACACGTTGCACTAGATCAAAGAAGGTTGTTGCTTCTAAGCAACATTTTGCGGCATCATTTACAGCCAAATTCAAGGTATGAGCACAGCAAGGTACAAACAATGCTCGGGGATTGACATCTAAAATTCTTCTTTGTACACCATTGGCTTTTCCCTTCAAATTGCTGCCATTGTCATAGCCTTGACCGCGTAAATTTTCGATAGATAAAGACATCTCTTCTAACTGTTTAAGAATAGTTTCAGTCATGCCAGCACCAGTTGTCTCTTTTAGAGGCACAAAACCCAAGAAATGTTCCTTTACAGATGATGGTGCTGCAGTGTCATTTTCTGGATTTGAAATCACATCCACAAAGCGAATGATCATGGTCATTTGTTCAACATGACCAGCATCTGGTGCGCAATCTAGAACTATTGAAAAGTACTTAGCATCACGAGCAGAAGCCAGAATTTTTCTTCGCCCAACCATGCGGGACAACAGCAGCAGCCTGCAAGACGCAATCCTATAAATATAGATAGATGTATCGCGTTTGTGGAATTCCCATATACGTCATAGAAAGCATGACGCATTCAACAACGTTCGACAACTCGCGTTTTCTGATTTCTTTTATAAAACCACATTATTTTAATTTCTAATATGACGTTTTGTCCTTTTATTTAGTGAAATATATTAAGAATTTCAATATTAATAAACTCTTAGCACTAAAATATTATTCAATCCATGTATTACTAAAGGACTTCAACTGTTTTAATATTTTTATTTTTACGTCTTTTACTACCACGGCTGCCGCCCCGGAATTTTTGCCGCCCTAGGCGGCTGCCTAGTCCTGCCTAGTGGTTAAACCGGGCCTGGTTATGATTGACACACAAGGAGGAGGGGAAAAATGTGAACTTGATTATGGAGACCTTTTGATGTTCAGGCAGAAATTAGGTCAGCAGCGGACGACATTTTACCCTACTTATCCATTTTGAGATCAGGCCGTCATTGTATGAGGAAAAAGGGAGGGAAGGTAGGGGTATCCTCAATTCTCATTAAAATTGTCTCGTCCCCCCAGTTAATAATAACGACAGCGAAGTGAGGGAGGGGAGACTGACACGACTATGTCAGACAAGATCACGTGACTTTGGAACAAGTTGAACGCGTATGAATTGCTGTGAACTTGTTCGGTTATTGATGGGTTGGGTTGGGGGGGGGGGTCTCTTTCTCTCTCTCACACAAACACTTCATTACCATCTTAATTTTAAAATAATGCGTGTGTTGTGTATATTGTGCTGTGTAAGCTGTGCTGTGTAAGCTGTGCTGTGCAATGAGTCTGGTAACCTGCTCCACTCACTACATCCATATCCCCCCGCTTCCCATGAACCAAATACTGGTACACGGTGTTTTTGTTTTGTTTTGTTTTTTTTAAACGCTTGAATAAACTGAACGGTTCACTGGTGTGGATGAAAAGCCTTAAGGATGTGATTTATTTATGAAGTAAAAGGAAAAAAAACTGTTTTACTATATTTTTTTTTTTTTTAGACTGAGAGTTCCCACCACCACCATCATCATTCAATCAGGCCCGATTCTACTGTTTGATTTGTTTGTGTTTTTTTTTTAAAGGACCTGTGTTTTTTTTTTCAAATGTAGAATATAAACTGGGTCAAAGTACATTTCTTCCGTGTTTACAGGTAACATTTTGAGTCACCCTGACAGTACTGGTGAAATATGAGCGGCCCCGGGGGGGGGGGGGACGTTCAGGGTGATGTAACTTTTTGAACTCCAACGTGACAGACAATGACGCAAGGGTATTATTATTTTTTTTTTAAGAAAATAAAAAGGAGGTGGGGTGGGGGAGGAGGGAGATGTATATGCAGTGGCTCTTGGAACATAGATGGCAAATAGGATTTTTTATAAAATGCCAAAATTGAGACACACTGAAATCATTCGGAACCAGCAGCATATACGTAGTATTTGTTGGTATTTAAACATTTGTATTTGGCTTTCCAGGGCATTTGTCTGGAGTGCCACGTTTGGCACGCGCGCACCACGTAATAGCCCCCCCCCCCCCGCGTTCTTAACTTTGTGAATAAAAAAAAAATGAATTAAAGGAGCAGATAATATTTCCGGTTGATTTGATTTTGGCAAGTCTACACAGCTTCAAACAATAATGTTTGCAAGGCATTGTAATTATTCTTTTTCTTCTATATGTTTTTTTTTTTGGGGGGGGGGAGGAGGGGGGCAGGAAGGGGTGGTGGTGGTGGTGGTGGTGGGGTATATGTTCCACGAAGTACTGTTTCAGAATCACTTTCATAGATTACCAAGAAATCTGCAACTAAAAAAAAATACATCGTTGTGCTTCATAATAGTTGACCTAATAATGTACAGCCATGGTATTTATATTGTACAAAATGGTATTTTATTGTACACTATGGTGTTCATATCTTTTCTCTCTCTTTTTTTTTAAATGAGAAAGAAATACTGGTCATTGTGCACATTATAAACCAGCTGATGCCAGTTTTGGCGGATGCTAGTTTTAGCTGATGCAAGTTTAGGCTCATGCTAGTTTTGGCTCATGCTAGTTTTGGCTCATGCTAGTTTTGGCTCATGCTAGTTGCAACTTAACTGTTCGAGTTCACCGGCAGTGCTTCGTGCTAAATATAAAACACACAAAACAAACAACAGCAGATTAACGCAGAGCCATCATAGGACATTAGAAGCGTTATGCTTCCCCCCCCCCCCCACCGCGGCCTCCAGCCCTCTCTAACCGGGGGGGGGGGGGAGGAAGGCGAAATAATTATGTTAATCTGTATTTGTTATGGTCGGGTCCGTGCTTTATGACGGAAAGGTGCAGTTGAGACAAAATATTAAAATGTGAAGTAAATGCACATCAGAGAAATAAAAAAGGGGGTTGGGGGGGGGTGTGTGTGACCCGAGCACTTGTTAGGGGGCGAGGGGGTCGCCAGAGGAGTCGGTTGGCCGTCGCTTTCAAATGTATGATTTATTTTTTTCCCGTTCAATGAAGAGTTTTAGGGGTTAAAAGCCCCATTGCAAGCCCCAAAATTTTCTAGCTACGGCCCTGGTTCTGACTCCCATATTAGAAGCGGGGCCTATAGCGAGTGTCATTAGCGGAGCCAAGGGATAGAAAAAATACTGCACGACTCCAGTGCTATTCCCGGGGCCCCCTTCAGACTATTGCCCCAGGCCGCCACTGAACAAATGATAACGTGACACGCTGCTGTGAAAAAGTCAAAGGAAAGTTGCGTGGGGGGGGGCTCACTGCATTATCAATTAATTGGGCGTGGGCCTGGTAGAGTTGGCCTGGTAGAGTTACCCTGGTAGAGTTGGCCTGGTAGAGTTGGCCTGGTAGAGTTGGCCTGGTAGAGTTACCCTGGTAGGCTTGGCCTGGTAGAGTTACCCTGGTAGGCTTGCCCTGGTAGAGTTGGCCTAGTAGGGTTGCCCTGGTATGGTTGGCATGGTAGGGTTGGCCTGGTAGGGTTGCCCTGGTATGGTTGGCATGGTAGGCTTGCCCTGGTAGAGTTATCCTGGTAGGGTTGCCCTGGTAGAGTTGCCCTGGTATGGTTGGCATGGTAGGGTTGACCTGCCCTGGTAGGGTTGCCCTGGTATGGTTGGCATGGTAGGGTTGGCCTTCCCTGGTAGGGTTGCCCTGGTAGGCTTGACCTGGTAGGCTTGCCCTGGTAGGTTTGGCCTGGTAGCCTATTTTTAAAGTTGCCTTCTCATCATGCCACTGGTGACTGGTGCTAAATGAGGTATGAAATTATACGGCGCACATTACCTAAGAAATTATAAAACAAAATGACCCGTATGAGCCGGGGGGGGCGGAGTTTCAGCTGGCCTGGGATTAACATTTAATATCCGTCAATGTGTTAGATATTTTAATGGAAGCAGCGTGATCCACCGTTTGACATGCAGACTTTCCTATCTAGTGAACAGTAAATTAGCACAGCGCTAAAAATATCCTTGGCAGCCGCATTTGTAACGCGTTGACAAACAAAACCAACAAAAAAGAGCGCCAGGTTATTTCATGCCGACAGGAAATAAAATTAAGTTATTTACACTTGACCGACAGGGGCGAAAAGACGCAGAGAAAAAAAAAGGGCCAAGGATTCTTAAATTATATCAGTTTGAAATAGTCTAGACCAGTGCTTCTCAATGTGGTGGGCCGAGGCCCTCCTAGGGGGCCGTGGACTGTCCGGAGAGAGCCGTGGAATTTCGGAAAATGTGACACATAAAATATAATTAACCTAATATATTGTATGTAAATAGTATTAATATATGTTTAAAATAAAATCTAGTTTATCTTATTTTATATGCTGCATCCTTTCACTCTTTCATTGTTAACATTAGAAAAAGCATGTATTGACTAGTAAAAGTTTGCATATAGAAGTTTAAAATTATGAATTTAAGCAATCTAAACCAAAAAAAAAAAATGGGGGGGGGGGCCGTCACATATTGATTGGCGTTCGAAAAGTTTGAGAAGCACTGGTATAGACCGTAGGAAATCGATATCAACCGTATAGAATACTACCTAGACGGGAAACTGTATGAAGCAAACCTCCCCACCCCGCCAGAATAATTATTTCACTTTGTCATAAAACGACGTTTCACAAAGTGACCCCATTAAAAAAAATGGATAAAGACCAGTTTCAATTCCCTATGAAAGAGGTTCTAAGATGTTTACGCCAAGAGACCCACTCTGAAAAGCAATGGATTTTTGAGACCCATCTGTTAAAAAAAAAGTGACTTGAAATGTATTGTATGCGCACATTTATCCTGTATCAATAAATTTAAAAACATTTTCGCGACAACCCCCCCACCCCCACCCCCCGCAACCCACGAGTGGGTTCTCCTGCTCGTAAGTTTAATTTAATTGTAAAAGTGGCCATCGGCTCGAAAAGTTTGCCCGGCTCCAGCGGCCCTAGCTGGTCAGAAGTTGCTGACTTGTACTGTTTCAATAATTTAACTCGCGAGACTAACAATTTATTACAGACGGTCTTAGCGTGAGTGTTTTACGCGTGCGTGTGTGTGTGTGTGTGTGTCAGTGAGCGGTTTCCCTTTAGCACAATGAAGACTTAATTAAAACAAGACATTACATTATAGACAGACATGCTAGTAGACCAGAAAGATAGAAACACGGAATAAAAATACAGAATAGACAAGACTTGACTTATTTGTGTAGGTAGACACCCTGGTGGTGTGATGTATGGTGACTATTGGTTACCATGGTGACAACGTAAACGCTATGGAGGTGTCTGATAACGTTTCCTCGAACATGTAATGCTCTGGTAATAATCACTGGTATTTTGGGTCGGGGTGAATTGCGGGGCCGACTCCACGAATGAGCCCGGCCCGGATACTTGACTTGGAGCACAATGATTAAAGGAGCCCAAATATAAACAATCCAGCAAAATTATTAGCCCAGGTAGTGGGGGGGGGGGGAGTTTTTTTACTGCAAAGGCGGTACTGACTATGTCCGCGGTAAATATTTTAGGTTGAGAATGCACGGCTTGGCACTCAGCTTTTGCCGCAACCCCGATTTACCCTCCAGCAGCATCAACGGCATTGCTTGCAGCGGCTCGTGATTTATTGCGTCACTCCCGGCAGGCGACACTCAAACGATGAGCGTGTAAAGAGCGCATGTCACAACTTCGCTGCTCGGTATTGTTCTGCTCCTCCAATCAAATGATCCGTATCTGCTAAGTAGGGACGAATAAACATCCTGCCATGCTCAGGCAGGGGTGTGGGGGCAGGGGGGGGGGGGCAGAACGACACAACGCGTTCCCCGTGCTTCGATTTGAGTCAACGATTGTACAGCCGTGTCACAGCACGGCACCGAGGTGAAGAAACACAGACTACACACGATCACAAATTACAGAGTGTTTGTTACTCCTGTAAGGATTCGCCTTGGACGACCCAAATCCCTTCTCTTCCCAAAGATGGCGTTAAAACCGCGAACTGGGCCAATTGGTTTTAGGGCAACACGGGCGACCTAGTACATATATTTTTTTTAAACCCGTGTGTGCGTCTTAATCGGTGAACGTCATAGAGTCAGTGATGCAATGCGGCTGGCATAATGTGAATACCGAGGGAAGAATCCGGGCACGTAAATGCCAGTGATCAGACCGTGAAAAGGTCACCGAGGGTGGAGGGGGGGGGTGAATTCTAAGTGTATTTATTGACTTCATTCCTGCAGTTAAGTGAAGGCCTAATCAGAGAGCCGTTATTATGTATTGGTATTATCCAGACATACTTATGGGCAAAAGTCATTTAGGGGGGGGCGTACCATCAGATGTAATGATAACTAATACTGGAAGGGGCCACTTTTAAAGTGGGGGATCTAGGCGGTTGCCTATCCATAATGACGGCTCTGGGTCTGACCGTTATTACAAACTGTTTTGTTGCCATCTGCTGGTGATCGAACGTGGACACGGTAAAACTACGGCCGCGGGCTAAGTACGGCCGTGCGACGCAGTCTGACGTTTACATTAATTTTTTTTTTTAATTATTATTTCAGATAAACAATTTGTCCTTCTGCTCTAGGTCAAGATCTTCTATCAAATTTAAGAACGTGGCGTGGACCGCGATTTAAAAAGTTTGCCCACCCTCTTCTCCAATATCTAGACAGAGCTTCCAACTCTCTTTTTCTTTTTTTTTGATTATTTAAAGAAAATGATGAAACACGTTTATAATTAGACATATCTAAAAAAAAATATGAAGTAAACAATCAACATATTATAGAGAAACCAAATAAATGAGAAAAAAAAGAATACCGTGGTCTTATTTTTTTTCAATTTGCACAGAATGTTCCTTGCAACTATATGGCTTAAAATTTTAAAAAAAAAAACAATTCTAGATCTGGCTATAAATAATCCAAGTTGGCAGTCCCTGTAACAACGTAGTTGACTCCGTTAGTGTAACGATTTTTTTAAAAACAATTATTTCTGTAGCCATGCAAAGAAATGTGCGGAACCACACACACACACACACCACACACACATCAGTCATCTTACGGCAGCGATTGTCAGCTAAGAGCTCCGCGGAATGCTGGTGTTCCGCGAAGCCATGCCAACTGCTGCGAGGGGGAGAAAAAAAACAACAAGAGTTGGTTTATCTTTCGTCCATGTTTTGTGTGTGTGTGTGTGTTTTTTTTTTAAATAATCTAGTAGTTTTCCCTAGCAATGCAACTCCTTTCATCGCGCCATTAATACTAAAAAATAAAAATCACCACCCCTTTGCTTTCAGGAAGATATTTCGTAAATGTTCCAACGGATACATGTTCCACTTGCTGAGAACCACTGCTGTGAACATTTTAATGAAATGTACGAAACTAAATAAAAAATGAAATGTCATAAAATGGCTTTTAAAAAAAAAAAAAGACTGGAGAGAATGAACATGTCGATCGCTAACAAGTTCAGCAATGCCAGTCAAAAGTCTGATGTTTGAAAAAAAAAAACGAATGGAATGTCCTGGAGGTTGGGAGGGGGGGGGGCGGCGGGTGGAAAAGGGGGGGGGAGGGGTCGTCACAGAAGGAATTATTGACGTGGAGTTGTCCCATCAACCTTTACGATTTATGGTCTTGTCTGTTCCATGATAGCTGGGCAAATACATTATAGCTTAATACAGGGCCGCATTTGTTATTTGCATTAGATCACGGTTTTCTAACTTCTCTTTCTTACTGTATCCAATTTAATCTATTCCTAATACAAACTCAAACAATTTAACAATACAATCTATCTACCCTAACATTCTCCCTGAACTAATGTAAATAATCTAGATCTATTCTGGTGATACTCAAAGTGAGAGGGGGGGGGGGTCGCGACGCACCGTGAGGTTTGATGTCGAACGGATAGTCAAAATAATTAGTAATTACTTTATATCCAGAACATATGCTGTTAAATGCTCGAAAGGAAAAATCACAGGCGTAGGTTCAATAAAAAAAAGTATAATTTAATAATCTAAATATAATCAACAATTACAATGGCCACCACGACTCATACGCCGTCGGTTTCATCATCATTACTCTGCTGCTCTTACGTCATACAGTCACTGCTTTCAATAGTACATGTAAATGTATACGGTGCTCTGGTATACGGGAATTCCCCATTCATAGCGCACCGAAAGGAGAAAGTTTGGTTTTTAACTCCTCTTTCTTTAATATTTATTTGCCTTTTCTTGACAGGTGGATGGCAAAAAAAAAACCGAACTGATTCTGTAGTGCGGGGTCGCGGAATCACAAATGTTTCAGAACAACTGATCTGTTCAATCGTTCTTAGATGCATCAACAAAGGAAACAAAAAAATATTTATCTGTCAGGAACCTAGCCAAGACTTCTTGGGCTCATGACAAAGAATGACAACGGGGGGGGGGAGGGGGCGCTCTTCTTGACAACCCTCCTCCTCCTTTACAACCAACTTTGCTGCACAGTTAAAGAGATACAAATCAATTTACTAGTCGCTCTCCGCTGGCGCGCCCCCACCCCTTAAGACTTGGGGTGGGGGCCCTAATAAGTGTTCAGGTTGCCCCCGACCCCCCTCTCCAGCCCTGCTCCGTTCAGTCGTTAGGGTTTAAAATGTCAGTCTAATGTCAACACCAACGAACATTTTCAAACGACTGTTAGTGTTTTTTTTTTTTGCATGGAAAACATTTCGGTGTGTGTATGTCCACGCAGAAGTTTCTGACGGTGTGTGTGTGTGTGTCGTTGTATGCGCGCGTGTATGCATGTATGTATCTGTTATGACGCCAGAAAGTCTCAAACAGGACCGACACCCTACCCCCCCCCCCACTTAAATCCCCACCCCCCCGTATCAATACTGTCGTGCGTCATTCGTGGAACAGCGGAGACATTTATTGGCTTAAAAGAATAAGAAGAAAAAAAGTCGGTTATGTCGCTGTGACCCACAGATGACAAGGTCAAGGGCGGAAACTGAATCGAGTCTCTTGTGGGCCGAAGGCAACTGAATTACTCGGAGAGCTCTTAACAAGAAAAAAAAATTAATGGCGGTAAAAATCAATCTCTAAATCTCTTTCTTCCTGAAGGAAAGAAGAAAAAAAGTCAGAGGTAGAGACAAGCAAACAAGCACTCTAACGCACACAAACAATCGCGCCTACACACACATACATACACACACATACAGTAAAACAAAAACTGTAATACAAACACACAAACAGACTGATATATTATCTAATGAACACACAAAATGGTACACAAACATGCACAAAAATGTTAAGCATGCGCACACGAGTAATGCAGACACTGTAAAATTCACGAGCACGTATATATCCAAACGCGCAAAACGAAAACAAACAAAAAAATCCACAACAAACACACATAAATTAATGACACAAGTTTTGTACTCAAAATTCTTTGTTTTAAAAAAAAATTAAATTTAATAAAGTTGATGAAAGTGAACATCAATTACATGAATATTAAAAAGAAATTCATTTATGATACACTTGAACGAGAAATATATATAAGTGTGAGAGAATCAATAGTTTCATAGCGGGTGGTCATGCATGACGTCTTTTACCAGTTTTTTTTTTTAGTTTTGTTATCTATAAAAGACACTTACATTGTAAAGTAGTATCAACACATAACGAAATTCATACGCGCACTCAAATGTACACAAATGCCAAGTCCTAATGGGGTAAGAAATTACAAAATAAACTGTTGACAATTAATTATCAAAAAGAAAAGTGCAGGATAATAAAATAATTATATTATATATATATAATATATACAGCACCGCCGAGCCGAGAGGGGGGCAAATGACCAGGGGCCCTGCGTTTTTAGGGGCCCGGATTGAGCTGGCCAATCAACTTTGAAAATATTATTGTCAGCATGGGGAGCCCGTGACAGCCCTGCCCAGGGGCCCGAAATTTCTGTCGGTGGGCCTGTATGTATATATATATATATATATATATATATATATATATATATATATATATATATATATAATAATATATATATAATAAAAGCTTTTATTAAAATTCGCAAAAAGAAGAAAGTGATTCTTTAGAATTCTAGAAATCGTAAAGACTTAAAATTGTACGTTGAAAATATTATTGTCAGCATGGGGAGCCCGTGACAGCCCTGCCCAGGGGCCCGAAATTTCTGTCGGTGGGCCTGTATGTATGTATATATATATATATATATATATATATATATATATATATATATATATATATATATATATAATACTTTTAAAAAAGAAAAGCTTTTATTAAAATTCGCAAGAAGAAGAAAGTGATTCTTTAGAATTCTAGAAATCGTAAAGACTTAAAATTGTACGTTAGCGCAGCACTAATGGGGGACGGATGGTCGCGTGGTAAATCACTCGACTTCGACCTGTGGGTCCCTTGCTCACTTTCCACTGAGCACCAATGGATATTTCAGATCATGGCTTAAGTCCCCTGCTATTTCTCCCTTGGCGTCTACGAGGCCATCGCACTATCGGCGATGGTGGGGGATGAAAGAAGGGCGCCATGATAAACGCCCTATTCGTGGTTTCACCTCATCCTTACGTGAACTTCACACACGAGGATCCCGGTGCACGATTTACGTTAAAGCCACGCAAGCTATAGCTTAGGGCCCTCGCTTTCTTGGAGGGGGCCCACACATAATTGTCCAAGTGAGCGATTGTTATATATATATACTTAAATATTTTGCACCGACATATCATATATGGGCTTACCTAAGGGCCCCATATCTAAATTATCTTAGGGCCTTATCAAGTCTAAATCCGGCCTTTAGTGGAAAACATCAAGATAATCATTAATCATATCCTGTTTGGTGCTCAGAGTATTCAATATATATATATATATATATATATATATATATATATATATATATACATACAATCCGTGGTTCAGCAATTGATGAACAGTGTATCCGTTTTGTTAATGGGATATAAATACGGGGACCTTTCAGCCCCGTAGCGTGAAAATTCTACAGCAGGGGCCAGGCATTCTACAGCAGGGGGGGGGGCAGGACATAAATGTTACTAAGTAGAGCAAACAAGCAGAGGGGGGCCAGAGAAAACGCAGAGGGGGCCCGCCCCCCCGCCCCGCTAAGAGCCAGGGTCCGTTTCATATTTACAGCAATCAGCCATAAGACAAAGGGGACGTAAGTGATATTCTTGGTCATCTTAGGAAAACAAAAAATCAATCCACCAGTCTGTTACCGTTGATCTTCATCACAAAATGTACGGTCAGTTTTATTACGTAATCTACATCACTGATTTAAAAAGTACACCGACATAATATAAAGCATATAATATTAAAACAAAAATACTAAACACGCTGATAAACTATTCAAATAAAGAAAAATTGCATCATCGTGTTTACTTTAAAAAAAAAACAACAACGTGTATTCAGTTTTGAATTACTCCGAAACGAAATATTTAACAAAGACACATGTCCGTCGATATTTCCAAGATAAATAACAAAAGCGATTGTAAGAAACCACTTACTCACAACTGGTTAGAAATTACTCAGCAAGAACTCTAAAAAAAAAGTAACGACTCCCTCGCAGACGACACGGCCCCCGTCTGTACATGCGCAGACGTAGATTAACATGCGTCATATTTCATTCTTGCACTACATTTTTTTTCTTCTTTCACGCAGCCTTTTAAAAAACAACATCATCAAGCCAAATGTGGGCTAGTGACATAACAAAAAAAAAAGTCTGGTGACACACTGTCTCAGAAAAAATCTGGCACGGTCCGTGACGGTGAGGTCATTGTGATATTTTGTCGGACGCTCTCCGTTATTACCAGGTTAATTGGCAGCCAGAGCATGGTGCGAATAGGTAATAGGGACAGCTGTTATAAGCTCGTCTCTGTGCAGACTTAATGAGACAGCGTGAAGCAGACAACTGATGTAGGCTCAGCGGCGAAAAGACTGTTACAGTTAGTAAATTTGACCAGTCGGCCCATTCCAAGAGCAGACGTCTGGGAGTGGCCGACAAGAACTATCATGAATTAAATGTTAACGTCATTACATAAAAATGGCTAGGGCTGCGATTCACTCTGAAACAGTTTGGCGGGCTGGTTTAAACAGTTTGGCGGGCAGGTTTAAACAGTTTGGCGGGCCGGATTAAACAGTTTGGCGGGCAGGTTTACATAGTTTGGCGGGCAGGTTTAAACAGTTTGGCGGGCCGGATTAAACAGTTTGGCGGGCCGGTTTACACAGTCTGGCGGGCTGGTTTAAACAGTTTGGCGGGCAGGTTTACACAGTTTGACGGGCTGGTTTAAACAGTTTGGCGGGCCTGATTAAACAGTTTGGCGGGCCGGTTTACACAGTCTGGCGGGCTGGTTTAAACAGTTTGGCGGGCAGGTTTACACAGTTTGACGGGCTGGTTTAAACAGTTTGGCGGGCCTGATTAAACAGTTTGGCGGGCAGGTTTAAACAGTTTGGCGGGCCGGTTTACACAGTCTGTCGGGCTGGTTTAAACAGTTTGGCGGGCTGGTTTAAACAGTTTGGCGGGCCGGTTTACACAGTCTGGCGGGCTGGTTTAAACAGTTTGGCGGGCAGGTTTACACAGTTTGACGGGCTGGTTTAAACAGTTTGGCGGGCCTGATTAAACAGTTTGGCGGGCAGGTTTAAACAGTTTGGCGGGCCGGTTTACACAGTCTGTCGGCAGGTTTAAACAGTTTGGCGGGCCGGTTTACACAGTCTGGCGGGCTGGTTTAAACAGTTTGGCGGGCAGGTTTACACAGTTTGACGGGCTGGTTTAAACAGTTTGGCGGGCCTGATTAAACAGTTTGGCGGGCTGGTTTAAACAGTTTGGCGGGCCTGATTAAACAGTTTGGCGGGCCGGTTTACACAGTCTGTCGGGCAGGTTTAAACAGTTTGGCGGGCCGGTTTACACAGTCTGGCGGGCTGGTTTAAACAGTTTGGCGGGCAGGTTTACACAGTTTGACGGGCTGGTTTAAACAGTTTGGCGGGCCTGATTAAACAGTTTGGCGGGCAAGTTTAAACAGTTTGGCGGGCCGGTTTACACAGTCTGGCGGGCTGGTTTAAACAGTTTGGCGGGCAGGTTTACACAGTTTGACGGGCTGGTTTAAACAGTTTGGCGGGCAGGTTTAACAGTTTGGCGGGCAGGTTTAACAGTTTGACGGGCAGGTTTAAACAGTTTGGCGGGCTGGTTTAAAAAGTTTTGGCAGCCGGAATTGGACCGAGGGGCCGTAGTATACCCGCGGCTGGTCTAAATGGTTAAAAATGTCAACTGGTCAAAAGACAACAACACGCCAACAGCAGAAAAAAAATGTCTTAGAAATGTGTGGAAAAAAAATATAATGTTAGGCAGAGAATTTCAGGGATATTGGTTTGGGAGGGGGGGGGGACTAGGCATAAGTAAATGTCGTGTCCTAAAAACACCAGACTGGATAATAGACAGTAACAATGTGGCAGAGGGGAGGACCGGTTGCCCTATTGTCCAATCCATAAGAACAGCTAAGAGACCCATAGGTTACAATACCAGTGCTCCCTCCAAGCTGTGTGCGAGTGGGGGGGGGGCACAAAAGTCGTCAAAAGATCGCGCACACATTGCGACGACGGATCGTACAACTGTTTCGCTTAGTTTGTCGTATTACCTTTAAATGGCGCGCGCACACATTGCAAAACAGATCGTACAACTGTTTCGCTTAGTTTGACGTATTAACTTTAAAAATGACGCGACACACTGCCAACAGGCAACAACAGATCGTACAACTGTTTCGCTTAGTTTGACATATTACCTTTAGATGGCGCGCGCACACATTGCAACAACAGATCGTACAACTCGGTACAACTGTTTCGTCTAGTTTCCCTATTTGTTTACATTGCGCACACAAATTTAACCTTCTTGCCAAAGTCTTATATGTATGTGGAAAATAAAATGAAGATAGTTGTCAGTGTTTGAATGTAAACATTTCTTTGTGAATGTCAGTGCCAACATAATTCCTTACAGTAAGGCGATGTGTGTGGGCAATATTAATTGATTAATTAATTTTTTTTTTGCCGCAATGGTTGATGGAACATTGGTTACTACTTGGGAGATGATGTGTGACAAGATTCGGAGACATTTTAATTCGTCACATAAACACACAAACACACACACACACACACATAAACATAGAACATATCAATGTGACATATGACAACCCCACAGTCAACCGATTCCTTGAGTCAGACATAATAGTATGGAGATCGAACTTGAGACGAGAGGGTTGGGGGATGGGAAGGGGGGGGGGGGAAAGAGAAGACAATACCTAACATGATCGGGCTGAGGTCAGAAAGTAGAACAACAATACTAGAAAGTAGGTCACCTAGAAATAACAGACTGGTAAACAACACGAGTCCTGAACCGTTATTACTAAAGGGTAAGGGGGCGGGGAGTTCTTGGCCTGGTTTTCAAATTGTTGTGTGAATTGCATTGAAAGAATTTTTTTTTTAAATGGAAAAGGAGGGGGGGGGGAGGGGGTGGAAACAAAATTATCCACTCACAACAACATAATCTGTGTAGTTTCTGGGTGTACAAAAAGTCTGTTTACACTGTTGTCAAGGTTAATTAGTGCAAAAACATTAAACAATGGGACGAGGCAAAATAAAAAAAAAATGATCAGGTCACATAAACATGTGGGCGGCATGTGTCTGTGTGTAGATGATAATGAGTGTGTGTAGTGTTGTGTGTTGCTGTGCAGACACTGTTTATAGTTTATAGTGTTGTGTGTTGCAGTGCAGACAATGTTTGTAGTGTTGTGTGTTGCTGTGTAGACACTGTGTTGCTGTGTAGACACTGTGTGTTACTGTGTAGACACTGTGTGTTGCTGTGTATGCACTATGTGTTGCTGTGTATGGACTGTGTGTTGCTGTGTAGACACTGTGTGTTGCTGTGTAGACACTGTGTGTTGCTGTATAAGCATTGTGTGTTGCACTGCAGACACTGTGTGTTGCTGAGCAGACGATGTTTGTAGTGTTGTGTGTTGCTGTGTAGACACTGTGTGTTACTGTGTAGACACTGTGTTGCTGTGTAGACACTGTGTGTTGCTGTATAGACACTGTGTGTTGCTGTGAAGACACTGTGTGTTGCTGTGTAGACACTGTGTGTTCTGTGTTGCTGTGTAGGCACTGTGTGTTGCTGTATAGACACTGTGTGTGAATGTGCTGTGAACTGAGACGGAATTCAATCTGGCCTCGTAAATTCCCCAAACTCTTCCACAACTATTCTCCCCGGGATGGGGGTGTGTGCATGTGTGTGTGTGTGTGTGTGTTTGGGGAGGGAGGGGGGGAGACAAACGCCACATCCGCCGCAGTTTACAAAACTTCAAAGAAGAGAGAGGGGAAAAAAATAAAATGCATCGGGGTTAGAACTAGAAAAACAAACCAAACAACTGAGTCTGCATTAACGCATGTTACATACAGGGAATGGGATGGGTGGGCATTCGGAACCACATTGTCAGTACTGTAAAGGCAAAAAAAACAACCCCCAGGGGGTGTCTTTCATTAATTGTGTTTTTTGTCGTAAGGTTTGGGGGGGGGGGGGGTTGGGGGTGTGTCAGAGAAACGGAGATGTTTCACACCAGTAAAGTCATTCGCTATCTACGGGTTCTAATCGCGTATGAGTACCAAGCAGTCAATAAAGTCATTTATTTTTGGACAGCAGATGCTGCAGTTAAAAACACAATTAAAAAAAAATTAAAAATAAAAAACTAACATGAACGTTACTATAAATAGCATACACAGAGCATTAATTGCTAATAGAGTTTATTATTTGGTATCACGTAAACAGACATTAGCCTCAAACCTAAAAAAAAAAAGACAATGTCTCATTTTACAAAATGTCTCATTTTACCGTTTGTATGGTCAAATTTGAATACACAGTATTTTAGTGCTGTAAAAAAAAATTATTACTATTATTAAATAAATAAAGACAGTATACTAACTATTCCAACAGTTTATTGACACCACAGTAAAAAAAATTTTCCACCAAAGTGAAACACGAAGTTCACATTAACTGGGCACAGGGTCGATATGCCCAACTTCAAGTGATTTAAATGCTATTGTGAAATTTTTAACTGCGTGAATTACAACACAACTTTCCGATTTGCTCCCTCTCTCTCTCTCTATTTGTCACACACACACACTATCAAAACCGATGATTTCCTCGACCCTCCTCCCCCTGCCTCAGTCCAGGCGCCACTCACTCACTCACCCCCCCCCACCATCACACGTCACAGCTCACCATTTACTCCCCAAATTTTTTTAAAGTGCGCGAACTCCAAGCTCTCCCAGCCAACAGGCGCGAGTGAGAGAAAGAAAAATGTGTTGCATTGATTCCTGAATACCCGACATTCCAACTCCCAGACTCCACGCATATTCTGGCAGAACCGTTCTTACGTGTTAGGGGTGGGGTGTGGCTAATCAAAGAAACTTTAAAGATCCACCCCCCCCACACCAAAGATGTATATTGTGCCGCCCCCTACCCCCACCCTTGGTAAAGGAACATTTACGAGCCATGGTGCAAAAATCGGTGTCAAGGTCACCGCTTGCCAATTTTGGGCCCCTAATAATCTTACCCTAATGGGGCCCTTCAACCCCCCCCCACCCCTTCTGTTCGGTTAATTCATGCCATGTTCGACTTTTTAAGGAAACGCTCATTAAAAAATCGCAACAGTGCCTCCCTCCCTCCCCCCCCCCAACCTCCCAAAGCAGTAGGAGGGAAGGGCTAGTGGCTTAGTGTTTCACTATCCTCAAAGACAACTCCCTGTACTTTACTCTAGTCCCGCGGTTCTCAAAAATGGGAAGAAGAACTTAGGTGCGATGTGTACCGGCGGACATACTTTCACACCCCCTTTGACGGTACTGTCGCGAACAAAAAAGGTTGAGAACCGCTGCTCTAGTCTATCAGTGTATGTCGGTGGCAGGTTTTATTATTATTTTTATTTTTGTATTGAATTATATAATCTGCGGCCCATGTTAGTACATGTTGTTTATAAATAGAATTGGGAAATACCGTTACACTGGCGTATTGCGTTATCTTTTTTTTAAGTACTGACCGAATTCCAATCCAAAATATTTATCTATTGCATAAGCGACTCTTTTTTTTTTAACAATACATGTACGACCATCGCAATATGGCTGTTACTGTATTATTACAATAGTGGCTGTTAGTGTATTATTACAATACGGCTGTTATTGTATCATTACAATTTATATAATATTCTGGGGTCGGAAATAAACAAAAAAAAAACTAGAACAATGACTTCCTGTAAAAGGAAAGGGGGAAAAATCCATATTTAAAAAAAAAATTAGGAAAATGAAAACGTTGCTAGCTCTAAGAAAAAATGGCGTTACTGAGTGATGTTGCGCAATTCTGCCACGGGACTCTCCAGCCCTGAAGTTTTGTGCCCGCTCCCCCCTATGAGCAGAAAGGGAGAGAAAAAAAAATATATCGGTCAGCCAATGAGATTTTTGCACACGTCGACAATGGAGAAATCCCATGAATCGAGGATTCTAACGTTTTTGGAAAATAAAACGTCGTTCCAAATAATATCGTTGAGAAACGTCGCAGTGTATGCTATGGTTGGTGGCTGATATAAACTGATATGACCTCCCTGAATGAACAAAATGGACTCACATTAGACGGCTGCAGTGAAAAGAGGGTCCCCCCTGCCGTTTTAGTTGGGGCCATAAGGAAGATAGTGGGTGACCCCCGGGCTAAAAAGACTTAACATTTCGGGTATCAGAAATGACCCCGCCCCCAATTTTCCAAGATTAATAGGGGCCCATTATTTTGCAAGCGGCGGCCTTCTTGAATGAGGGCCAATTTGGGGTTCTTAAATATGACAGAAGGACCAAGCCATTAGCAGGATGGTGGAGCGTCTGTAAATAATTAAATTAAAAGTTTACGTCATTGATGGGCCGGGGTCAATCAGTTTGTCGTGCCGGACTTGGCGGGGGGGGGGGCCTTGGTTTACCCATGTCTGCATCCTATATGATATGATTTTGATTACGCTTCTGTTCGCACCAACATAAATACATTACCATACGTAGTTCTGGGAAAGGTTTTCTTTTTTTTTAAAAATATACAAATAGTAAATATTGTCAGTGAATGTCTGACAGTGTTTAAAAAGGTAGATACGAATTCCGGGAAAGACGAGGGGAGGGGTGGGGGGAGGAAAGGGGACGACTTATATCTGGGTGGGGGAAAAAAAGACAGGAACTAAGCCCCTCCCCCGCATCCTGCCAGTTATTGTCACAGCATTCTCTCCCCCCCAACCTCCCCCCCCGTTACTAAGTAGGCGTGGCTAGAACCGTGCATCAAAAAAACAGCAACACGCCGAGAAATCGGTCAGCTATAGTTTTTTTTAATTCTTCGCCACCCGAATACACACACACAGCCAGCCCTTCACTCCCCCCACGGGCCCCCACCGCCCCAAAACGTTACCGTTAAAAAAAAAACAACCAACCGAAGTTGTCAGCGCGGGTGCGGGCAGGAAATCGGTCAATGAAAAAAAAAGGGGGGAAGGGGGGAGAATCATTCTATCCGACTTTACCGAACTGAGATGCAGCCACCCGTTACACTGTCGGCACAGCAGGCAGCATAGAGCGCGCGCGCACACGCACACACACTGTCTGGTCTAGTTGTCGGGCTATATGTTATAGGGAAGGAAAAAAATAATAATGTTGTATCCAACCCCCTGGGAGGAGGAGAGGACGAGTATATATATATGTTGTGAATAATTTTCAAACATCGTCACATTGGAGTGGAACGAGGGGATCCGTCGGCGAAAAACAGCAGTATCCCCCACCGTCAGATATTTGAGGGGAGGGGAGGGGTGTGTGTGTGTGTCATGACAACCCTGAAGCCCAATTACAAACCGCGGGTGGTCATTTAATGGCCTGCGAGGAAATCCAAAACTTTAAATGTGCCCCTTCGTTATAGAGGCCACTCACACGCGCTCATTGTAAAAAACACAAACACGCTCGCAGGGCCCACACACGCGTGGATGAAGTGACAGAACCGTATAGAATGGTGGGGGGGGGGTCCGGGAACTGGACATATTATTCCCGTTTATATATATATATATATATATATATATATATATATATATATATATATATATATATATTAGGGCTGCTGATTAAACTCCGTTAATTTGCGTCAAAAAAAAATTGCGATTAAAATTTTTAACGCAATACCTAAATGCGTTAATTTGACCAAAATGCTGAAAGTTCACCAAATCGATAAATAACGGATTTTCACGCTACAAGTTGCGTTCACTTATTAAGTAGATCTACCACCCCCACCCTGTCACAATTTACACACACCCTCACCCCTAGGTACGTCGACAAAAGCCCCAATTGTAATATAAAATGAAGATGTTTTGTTAATATAGCCCTTCGACAAGTGAACCTCCTGTTCCCTTGCTATAACCAAAATGAAACGAAAGAAAGAATCTTTAATGTTGACACACGAAAGAAAGAACAACAGAAGATGAAAAATGAAAGCCGACCTTTCAAAATTTTAGCTTTGAACGTTTGAAAATTGCCATACGGTAACATTAAAGAGTTTCATTTTACAAGATATTTTTTTATTAATATAACTGACAGACCGATAAAAAAATAAAATTTTCTTTTCTGTTGTTCACTAAAACATTGAAATAATAGTTGATAGTAAGAAAGTAAATGAATGAAAGAATAAAAGAGTAACATCGCGGCACAAAACAAAACCTTCAAAAAAAAAGATTAAAAGTAAATTTGTCCTTCAACTCGACGACCGTAGTAGTATTGGTGGGGTAAACGTCACGTCTACGTAAAATCATAGCAGCTGTATGACCTTGAAACAAGAGGATTGTCTTTTATGACGCGAGCTCCTAGTGTGAAACAATGGAACCGGTGTCAACTTGTTTTTGGTACATCTATAAGTGGAGAGAGAGTGTGTTAAAAATGTGACTTGGTGGGGAAAGAGTGGGGGGGGGGGTTGGAATAAAGAAAAAAAAAACGCGTTAATAATAAGTGAGCGACAACTTTCTGGCTATGGTATTATTTTATGAAAGAAAAGTTACATTTGAGATATAAATGACGTGTGTATTTTTTTTTTGGATGAGAAGTGGAGGGTAGGGTAAACAGACGTACGTGTGGGCGATGTGAAGCAAAATATGACAGGGAGGGAGGGAAGAGGGGTTGACATACGTCATTAGTCCGGAAACTGCGGTACGAAAAAAAAGGGTAGGCATTGTTGTTAAATAAAAAGAAAATAATTCGCATCATTGACGTGATTGATACATGTCCATAAACTGGTCTCACTAGCTAATTCAATAGACATATATGCTAATGCTTAATAAATGTTATAATTCATTATACCTCTTTCGTAAATTAAAATGACTTGTTTATTATGCCAATGTTATGCTTTGATATTATGACATATTAGTTTGAATACAAACAATTGTATTATATTGTGTCGATTAAAATGTGCGTTGATTTGCGACTAAAAATTTTAATCATGCGTTAATTTCGATCAATTTTTTAAATCGAACAGCAGCTCTAAATATATATATATATATATATATATATATATATATATATATATATATATATATATATATATGTATATATATATATATGTATATATATATATATATATATATATATATATATATATATATATATATATATACCCCCTCCACTATTGAAGTCGTATACAAATAAATTAATTTATTCCCAGATCCGAACAAACAAGTTTTCTTTATTTTAAAATTTGTTTTTTTTTTTTTTTGTAAAAAACAAAACACCAAAAAAAAAATGAAGTATAACACACAAATCACACCCGAACGTTTGAATACTAACGCGCGTTTGGATTATGGACCAACACTAAATCAAAATTGCTGTTTGTGTTACAAATTGTTTGCGTTTCTGGCGCGCGTATCTAGAAGTACCTGTTTGTTTCAATTTTTTTGAAATCTTGTTTTTTTTTTAACTTAGATCTTGGTGTGTTTTTTTTTTTAATCATCAGCCCGAAAATGGGTTTTGAAAAGACTTAGCCGATTCCCACCGTTATGGGACCATCAATTCAAACAATAATTAAGTGGATTTATGTAGGTCACGATAAATTTAGTTTAAAACAGTTGTTGTTGTGATGGTGCACGTACGTAAACGTATTTTTTTTTAAATAGCACTGACCTACACAACAACAAGCACCTGCCGCTATGACCTCACGCTTGTTTATTTGTTTCAAAGGCAGTGTTGCCAGATTGGCGGGTATGGTTAGAAATGGCAATGATTAATAACGGTGAAATGAATATATATATATATATATATTGGTTTTATGCATGGGGGTACGCAGAGACGTACAATTTATTATTGTTGTTTTGTTTAAAACAACGTATAGTTTGAAGAAAGTCGCCATTTTGCTGCACGACTCCATCACCAAACCACGTGACCGAGTGTCGCATTAGGGCGTCAATCTCCTTCCTCGATGAAAATAAGTCCATCCATTCGTTCGCGAACCCACGTGTGAGAGGGGTAACCCCCGGGGGGGGGCACACTTTCGCACCCTTAGGTTACAGTAGCGAAAAAAAAAGTTGAGATTCGCTGCTTTAAGCTATAGTTCATTTACCGAGGGCGGGGGAGGGGAGGGGGGGAGGTAAGTAGAGAAAACCCATAGTGGTATCGAATCCAAAGATGGACTTGTCACCCGTTAATTTTATTTGAACAGTAATCGATTATTACCGATTTCATCTTATAATGAAGAGACGGAAACTTTTTGTTTTGTTTCGGTATCGCCTCTTTCTCCATTTACCATCAAAAAAAAAAAGCTGGCACGTACAGTCTGTCACCCAATGTACATCAGGACCATCATAACTAGGGAGCGACCGATAATCGGATCGGTATCGGACCGATATTGGCAGGGAGCGACCGATAGTCGAACCGATATTGGCACTATGGGTTAACTATCGGACCGGCCGTTTTTTGACTGCCGATACATTGTTTTTTTTTTTCACAAAAAAGTTGCAGAAAAAAAAAATCCGTAAATAACCCAATTCTATAACCAGATCAGACAAGATTTAAAAAAAAGGAAAAAAATACCCGTACACAGAAATTGTCATTAAATTGAATGATACAATTAATGAACATCTGTGTGTATTTTTTTTTTTGGGATGGGAAGTTGGGGGGGGGGGGGAACAAGACTTACGTGTGGGCGAAGTGTTACGAAATATGACAGGGAAGGGGTGAGCATGGGTTGACATACGTCATTAGCTGTAGCACGAGAAAAACACGTGTTTGACATTGTTGTTGATTAAAAAAAATATCGGTATCTGTATCGGTAAAAATGCTGGGGAAAATTATCGGTATCGGACTATCGGTATCGGACTATCGGTAAAAAGGCATGTCGGTCGCTCCCTAATCATAACGCATCGGGAAACTGGGCGTGTTCCTACAGCCACTCCTAACGTACTATTTCCCGTTAAAATCTGATGTTATCAGAGCCATAACACATATTTCTGCCTTGGGGGGCCCATTTATGTTAGAAGGTATCCTCAGGTAACTTTGCCCCCCAAAAGCCCGAAAACAGCCCAGATTTAGATATGTATGGAAAATATTCACTTGTTCAAAAAGCCATTTGGATTTAACGGAAAACCCAGTATCGACTGGGCGTCTACAGTGCAACACTTGCGAACTCCACCCCACCCCCCCCCCCCATTTTTTTTTAAAGAATGTGTATCAATATTTTTGCTTCAGATATGACCAGCTTGATTCATTTTCAAACCACTAATTATATTATTTTTTTAAAAAATCAATATTCTTTAATAGTACTTAAACTAATTAAAACCATTTTTTATGATACAAAACAATCCTCCCTTATATTATGGGAAATATAACACAACAAAATATGGCGGCCGAAGAGATAAACCAACGTAAATATATATGTGACAATCACGAGGGCTGAAAGTGATGACAATCACGACGCCGGGTGACCCATACATAAATGATGTGCACCGAGACCCAACAACACCCGCTGCGACTAATGGACTAGTCCGGTCCACACATTTGAATGCGCACAAGTCACGAGCCACTATTATGAACTGATTTACGTATGTGAGGCTCAAGTACGAGGTCTAAAAATAGACCCGTAAATATACTAATAATGTACTTGTATCTCATAGTCGAACTAAGTATATATATATATATTTTTAAAATATATGAATATTTAATAATCAGACTTTAGAGATGTGCTAAACTGCCGTAAAAAAATATATAGGGTATAATTATGCATTGCAGATCAGCAGATTATAAGTTTGAGAGTCCATGAGAAGTAGAATAATATGTTTGACAATTCAATGAATGTAATGAGAGAATTACCCCACATTGAATGACCTACTTGAGAGTGATAGCTCGCATTTACTAATATACATACGAGCATATGTCAGACCTACCCCCCCCCCCAAACACGTGTGCTTTATCTAACTGACCCGAGGGTTAGCCAGCCATCACTGTCCGTGAATATATCCATCTATAGCCTATAAATTGGTAAGTGGGTTGATGTCGTGTTAATGTAGGCGAAAAACCTTATCTGTATAAATTATACTAGCCTTCAAGCTTCTAGGTAATATTTTAATGAAGCAACATGGCGAGAGGTAGAACCAATGTAATATATATATATAGGCCAATGATGGACCATGTAATATATAGGCCAGTGATGGACCACGTAATATATAGGCCAGTGATGGACCACGTAATATATAGGCTAGTGATGGATCACGTAATATATAGGCCAATCAACGCCCCGAATTATATTTTACCATATGGCGTGTGTTTTTTTTACATACTTCTGATCGGGCAGCCGGCGCCCTAAATGATTTTAATAACTTAATTTTTCAACCTGCAGTCAGGGGGCGGCAACCATTTGACTGGAAGAATCATCCGGGGAAATATATGACAAAAAGATATTTAAACTGTTCTAAATGTATAGTAAAAAAAAAAAAAATCAAAAATTGTCTGTCGATTATTTGATGCAGGAGACAGGTGGTCGTGTGGACTGCCCGTTCCAGGGGATTTGGGAGCCCGGTGGGGTGGGGCTTGGCCTATTTGGGGGCCCCTGCATTTTGACATTCAACACCATGACATGAGATAATGTACTTAAAATTTAATGTAAAAAAAGTTTTGGGGCCCTCCTCAAGCTGGGAGCCCCGGGAGACTTTCGAATTTGGACCCCCTCCCCCACCATAGGTACGCCTCTGGCCGGTGCCTGGTTCGATCTCCGGTGAGGACCAATGGCTATGTCAGGTCATGGCTAAGGACCCCCGCATATATCACCCGTCGGTGCCTCCGTGGCTGGGCACTATCGTCTATGGCGGGGATGAGAGAAGGACTCCATAAAACAACAGCAGTCCCGGGGGGGGGGGGTGTATCCATGGTCCCTGAACCTTTTTTTTCGCCGCTGACCGGTCGACGTTTGATAATTTCACCGCGGCCCAATGTGGGTAAGGGGGGGGGGATGTTGATTATATTTTTGATTGTTTTGATTTACAACGCCCCACTGTCGGTCACGCCCGCTCAGCTACCGGTTAACCTCTCGTCCATGGAAAGGGCACACAGTCCCGAAAAATAAATATACCCCAGTTAATAAAAAAGAAAAAAAAATATATTAATGTTTCTTGGGCGGCCCAGTACCATTTGATCCGCGGCCCGGTACCGGTCCGCGGCCCGGAGGTTGGGGACCACTGGTTTATAGCAAGGAGGTTGAATTACCGGAGGCGGCATGACGTCAGTAGGCTGAAACCAGTGGGCATTGCCTATCGCCGCCATGTTCGACTCAAAACATTGGTAGCTGTGTAGTGTGTATGTTATATTATTGTACTATTTTGAAAGTTATAAAACACTGTGTTATAATTTTGAAAAAAAGTAATAAATGCCTTCTTGTTTGGCGTACGAATGTACACAATGACGACAAGAAAACGGGATATTGCTTCATCAGTTAGTCACTATAATAATAATGCTAATTAGTTGATTTGTTTGTGCTTAATACTGTTGCTGTAAAGCAGTGCTGTTGTGATATGCAATAAACATCTAGATGATGACACAATGCCGTTGGCAAAAAGAGAGCCTAACGTTTATGATTGTTGCCGTCAATGGTTCATTTAAGTTGCCTGTTGGCTATGCTTTAATCGATGGATTAGGTGGCATTGAGAGAATGAAACAGAATGTACCAGAATGTCCCACAATGTACCACAATGAAACAGAATGCACCAGAATGTCCCACAATGTACCACAATGAAACGGAATGTACCACAATGAAACAGAATGTACCACAATGAAACAGAATATACCACAATGTCCCACAATGTACTATACAATGTAACAGAATATCCCACGATTTCAACAACGTTTCACAATGTAACAGAATGTACCACAATGTATCAAAATGTCCCACAATGTCTCACAATGCACCACAACGTACCACTAAATCCACAATGTACTACAATGTAACACAATATCCCCATGATTTCAACAACGTTTCACAATGGACATAAATATTGATACGGTGCAATGCGAAGACATACATAGCTGGTTTACGTGAATCGCCAAATGGCAGACTCATGTTTGATTCTTGTCGTAAAACAGGTTTTATTGCCTTTTTAAATGTGCATCCAGGCCCACCGACAGAAATTTCGGGCCCCTGGGCAGGGCTGTCACGCCCCCCCCCCATTGTACTGATAATAATATTTTCAAAAGTTGATTGGCCAGCTCTGTCTGGGCCCCTAAAACTCGCCGGGCCCCTGGGCATTCCCCCCATGCCCCTCTCTCAGCGGGTCTTTGGGTATCGATAGTTTGTTGCTATCGTTTGATTTACTGATTGCTTCGAAACGCTTCGAAAGACAATATTGACAGGATTGTTTTTAGTCTAGTTTACGCTGCTTAGTGCTAGCCATTTTTCATTGTTTGATCAAATGCTTTGCAATAAACATCAAAGTATCAATACAAAATATTATGTATTATGTAAAAATACAATTTTTACCCTAGCTTAATTTCGATATAGCGTATAATATAAGCTTTATAGGCCTCTACCAGCTGATCGTATAAATAGCTTTACATAGACTACAGCGCTTTGTAATTGATACATTAGAATAACTAGTCCAATAGAAATTAACTAGGGCCTTAGCAGACTTTAGAAAAAAAAAGTGATGACAAAATACAAAGCTCAGTGGAGTCGTTACTAGAATGAGAAAACTGGTATCGTAATGAAAGCTGGTGGAATGTTTTGAGTCGAACATGGCGGCGATAGGCTACGCCCACTGGATTCAGCCGCATGGTACCATCTGATAGCAGACGCCGTCTCCATGTATTCAACCTCCTTGGTTTATAAGATCTAATAGATTCTATCTCGTCCTTACAAAGGGGCATCACTCACACGTCTATTATTAGATAGCATTTCTTTTATGTCTATATTTCTTCTGACATTATCAGGGATATCTTTGGTCCAAGGTTGGAGAACTCCTGCTATAACTCATCTGCTAATGTGAGCGTGCGTGCGCGTGCTGACTTTGCTGACTTAATTATGTCACAGATGGCAGGAAATGAAACTAGGCTAAAAGTCAAAACATCAAAACGTCCAGCAAAAAAAAAAAACAGCAATAGAAAAATAAGTGGGGAGGGGGAGTGGGGAAATAGGGTGTGGGGGGGGGGGGGAGACCGAATTCCTACAATATAGTAATCATGCACCGGACACATAGTCTTGTATCTGACACATAGTTTTGTATCGGACACATAATATTGTATCGGACACATAATATTGTATCGGACACATAGTAAGGTATCGGACACATAGTAAGGATCGGACACATAGTAAGGTATCGGACACATAATCTTGTATCAGCTTAAAGACACACATACACACGAAGTTTTATTGAATGGAAGTTTTAGTTTCAAGTGCCGCCAAAAAAAAGTAACTTTTGACCTTTTATCTCATGACAAGAGTGCAAAGTCGCGCGGAGCTATTTATAGATTCATGTACTTATGAATTTATCAAATGAGATAACCTCGTTATGCGTACAGATATAGAAACCTAAATATCGCGAGAATATTACATTGCGTGATAAAGGGCTGCTTATTTACACCCGACACTTTGGGCCATTATTTCATATAACTATCGATAATGATAAGCTAGAAATAAACAAAAAAAAAATGAAGTTATTTGATAATTTCTGTACTTGAATTAAAACAAGGCTGGAGAGGGGTGCGGGGGTGGGGGCAAGGAAAAATTGGTCTATTGTAACGACCACAGTCAGTAATGTTTTAATAACACACTTTCGGACGGCCGGAAGTGAGCCATAGGTACTCTCAGATTGGAATGTTGGTCTTGTTTAGAGAGAGTTTGTATTTTTCTTTAGGTGACACATACCTGTGAAAAGTCAGATGACCTAGTTAGGCTGGAATCAGAAGCAAGGCTAAGCGCCCTTGTGTTTTCAAGAGACAAATGTTGTGATGAGCTAATTATCTACCGTCTGGTTTCGTGTGCATGGCGCCAAACTTCCACACGGTCTTGATTAATGTTAAAAAGAATCAGTGTCCCAAAAGTTTCTAGGTTGAGCATTGTATTTACAAGAATATAGGTCAAGAATATGGACCGTTGGGTCAGGGATGAGTTAGTTAATTAGTTTGTCAGGGTTGCTGCTGGTTTGACTGAAATAACAGAATATCACCAATTAGGGAGTGGGGAGTAGGGGAGTAGAACAGAGTGGGACAGACATTCGGTTCAACAAAAAAAGGCAGCACACATGACAGAGTAGTGATGTTTCAATGAATATGTGCCTTGGAGTGTATAGCTTCATTCTACTTGTATTTTGAAATTATGTTTTGTGTAATCGTCAAATAAAGTATATGAATCAGACTTGGCAGCTTGAATCATTAATTTGTGGTGTCTGTGAGTGAGTACACGCTGAGATAAAGTGTCAATCGCTACCAGAGAAGTGAAGACAGAGAGTGATCATCACAAGAACTCACACAGTTCATAATTAAATAATACAAGTAGTTATGACATTAGTGTATGGCCTCAATGGCACGTCATTCGTATAGGGATATCACGTGACTTTCCATAATACAAGGCAGGGCCGACCTTACGAATGGCGGGGCCCAATTTAACGGATGCCTTGGAAGCCCCTCTTCTAATATTTTTTTTTACAAAAACAACTATTACTATTAATTAGATCATGTAAATTGCAGGGCCTCTGCCAGAGGCGGGGCCCAATTTGGAGCAATCGGCCAAAGGCCGGCCCTGATACAAGGCATACCCGAGCAGGCATACCCGGAGTGGTAGGGTAAAGGTCTCAACATAGCTACCTTCCTCTGATTTAATTTTTAATGGGCGATTAAAATTTCAATAGAACGAAATAAGAACAAATGGTTACACAGAAATGATATAATTCTATTCTAAAAGAATGTGTCGTCATATTTTTTTTTTGCTTGGCATGTTGCCAACTTAGTTTATTTTTAAACCATTTTTTGGTTTTAAAATCAATATTCTTTAACTGTATAAAAACTTGAACGAATTATTACCATATTTAGCTACAAAACAATCTATAGTTATAAGTTAAGCGCATTTTCTACGATAATTTAAATGCATTCCCTATTTAAATAGTTATAGATTTATAGGTGTATAGACGAAAGATAAAATATTGTGTGAACTCATGATTCTATTTTTAATTTTAAAAAAGTTAGAAATAAGCAAAGAAGTATACCCTTTATTTCAATTTGACCTGCGAATGTGTTAGTGCGCAAGCGGTGTGTGAACCTGGGTCCTACATTTCTACAATCAATACCCGAGTGCCCGCTCACAATTACACCCACGGCGACGTACCCGGAGACCACATCGGTTCAGGTTAACTTGACAAATTCAACAAGTGGTTCTACAATCTGACAAGGGTGGTTCTTAAATTGACAGGCTTAGGGTGCCGATATTTAAAGAGAGAGAGAGAGAGAGAGAGAGTGTGTGTGTGAGAGAGAGAGAGAGAGAGGGGGGGAGCAGGAGAGAAATAAGTATATTTTAAGTACTTGTGGCCAACTTTTGAAAATATCTCATGTCTTATTTTAATTTTATCATTATATTAACTCGGTATAAAAGGGGTGCATAAATTTGAATAAATTGGTAACATGGTAATAGTAATAGACTTTATAAGAGCTTCTGATTTTTATAAAAACGAAAAACGTTGGGCGCATGAATCTTATATTATGTGAATGTTTGTATTACAGTATTAGAATCATCAAATGTTAACAATTAAATCCCAAAAGAATTATTACAGAAGGTTTTCGAAATATCACGATATTGCAGATCATTTATTAGAACTTAGTCTAGATAACAAAATGCATATGAGTATGTAAAATTAATTCTAGTGTTGTATAACATGCGGCGATGATGCGCCCAACGCTTTTCGTTTTTAGAAAAACGTTGTAATAAAACAATATATTGAAGGGGGGCCCAATGCGGCTCTTAAAGCAGCATGCGGCCCTTTTTAGGGTTTAGCAACTCCCGTGCTTCGCATGTGATTGGTGAGGAGGCCTATAACAGATACTTTGGGCCACCTCGCTATAACAATAAACTCCCGACCCAGCGTTCAAAACTTGCTCGGGCAGAATATGGAATCGGGGGTTCTGGGGCTGTTGCTCTGTTCACCACCCACAAACGGCCGCCACTGCACAACATGAAGAAAAATGAGCCAAAGTAAAAATCTTAATAAACCTGTGTGATAACAGCGATCTCAACACACACACACACATTTTATACAATCGCACAAAGGTGCACTCGCCTTTGACCCGTGTGTTCGACTGAGTGACGTCAGATATCGGTATCTATCGCCCGAGTGCAGAATGAGGAAGTTCACCATGTTGGAGAAGAAAAAAAAATGGTGACCGGGTGGGTGTCGGGGAAGAAGGAGGGGGCGGGTGGGTGTCGGGTAGCTCAGCCCCCCCCCCTCCCCGCCACAGATACGGGGTTAAAGTACTGTCAACAGGCTATTACACCAACGCGACAGTTCGAACCGATGTACTCGATGGACGGTTCCTAAAACGGTAATATTCCGATGCCTCCCGCCACAGCGAACAACCAGGCAGGCTTAGGCCCCACACACATTTAAATAACGTTATTTGTAAAAGGGAGTTAATGCGAGTGGTAGAAGGAGGTGTGGGGGGGGGGCATCTCAAAGGGTTAAGGGACTTCATGTGATAATTTTTTAGTTCAAGCTAAACATACACACAAAAAAAATAACTAAGTCAAGACAGATTGGCATGTATATTTCGATCTAGGGCCGTTTTTATAGGGGGGGGGGGGCGCGTGGTCGTAGGCAGAGATTTTGAGAGACTTAACCATTCTATGGAGCCCTTTTAGCAGCAAACTAGATAAAGAATATGGAAGGTAGCCTTCTTGGGCAGTGGGGGCCCAAACCAAATCACCTTATGGTGCCCGTATAGCAGCAAATTAGAAATAATTATGGGAGGGGGGGGGGCTTCAAGCTGGGGGGGGCTTGGCATATTACCAGTCGGGAGACCTTATAGCATCAAAATTTAAAATAAACAAGTGCAGGAGGGACCCCACTTTTGCAGTAGGGTGTCCCTAGGCGACAGCCAACCTGTGACTATATAATAGGAACAGCTCCGTTTGGGCAAACAGGCATCTCAACAAACTACAAACGGACTCGACTGCCCGCCCTACACCCTCGCATAGATATCACTCGCAAGTGACAACCACCGGTAGCATTTCTACTATAGCTGTCTTCATTCATACTCTCGAAAGAACAAATACGGTAAAAGGGGGGGGGGGGAGGAGGAGGAAGAGACTTTAAAAAAATCTGGGCCAACATTTGTATTTATTCAAAGAGTGAACCTAGTTCAGTCATGATCAAATATGACTGGTTAATAAAAACAAGCAATTTAAGCCTGTTCCATACTGGACACAGGACGTGTTAGCGCATTTTCGTGTATGTATCAGTACGTATGCTATATTTCAGTAAATATTTGTCAATTTTGGAAATGTTTATAAATTCAATTGTGTAATGCATATATCTGGAAAAAGATATTAAAAAGACGTTTCTTTATATTTGAAAAAAAAAATATTTTCTCTTAAATCTAACTACAAGTGGTTTGTGGTCACTGAAATAAGACTCATAATTGAAACATTCTAAATTGTAGTTATTTAATCGTTCGAAAACTCCGTCAATTGTTGTTTGATAAATTGTTGTTGCCAATCTTGGTGAAAGTAGTTGAATGTTGAAGTTTGTTTCTAAGAAATTTTCAATTTCTGCCCCGGGCTCTTTGAAATCTTGATTGAAGTCCCAACAAATAATGACTTTTGGTTGATTGAGCTGTGCTGCAAAGTTGTCATTGATTATGGGTTTTATAAAAAGTAAGGGAAGTAAGTCATGTTGAATAACTGTTACAAAAATAAATAATGATTTCGCCCCTTTGTTTAGCTTATAATCTATATAAGCCCCTTAGGAGCCCTGAAGCCCGGCCCTGAGAGGTCCTATCGCGAAATGAACTTTTGATGTACACATGGCAGGCCAAGACCTACAAAATGATATATACATCATGGGTCTAGGACTTATGGTTGCTGAGATATAGGACGCTCTTTTATAAATATAGCTTATATAGTAAAAAACGGAACTTTATAAGCCCCCTTTTACGGCCCTCAGAGGTCAGATCGCGATATGGAGAAAAGTCATTTCTTGGCAGGCCAAGACCTACAAAATGATATATACATCATGGGTCTAGGACTTATGGTTGTTGAGATCTAGGGTGATGACAGACAGACAGACAAAACGGGGACAATAGAGCATTTTTTTTCGAAAATGCTCTAAAAAATGGATGAGACCTTTAAGATAATCAAATTATTATTATTAATTTTTTTTATATAATAAACACTGAAAAGTGCTTTACAGCAAATGTGCCGTCAAACCTGAATCAAATTAACCGGTTAACTGAACCTGGTTTTATTTTTACGTTCGTCTGAAAACGGTTACTGGGAAGTTCATCCACTCGGAATAACGTACATACATGTAATTTTGTCACCCATAATGACATTCGTTGATTGAGATAAAAATCTAATTTCGCAAATGGATGAAGATTTATAGGTCGTTTTGATTTGACAAGCTTTCTCAGTTTTATATAGTTAAAAAAAAAAACAACAATGGATGTCAGAACTTTTCTCTTAATACCAGTCATTGTAAACTGATATATGATGTCGATGAAAGACGACTCTCTAATAATTTTAAATTATACATATCCAACGTCATAGCACGTGCAATTTCTACGTAAGTGCACGTGCAATGTTTTAATCTGCCTATTGTAATACACCGTGTAGCTATTTATTTATTTATTTATTCATTTGGCCTCGAGTTTCTCGTATTTAAAAAAAAAAAATACTAAGCCTGCAGTTATTTGGCTGCTCGAACAGTCCATGTTTGCAAGCTCACCGACAGAAATTTCTGGCCCCTGGGAAGGGCTATCACGGCCCCCCCCCCCGTGATGCTAATAATATTTTCAAAAACGTGATTGGCCAGCTCAGCCCGGGCCCCTAAAAAACTCACTGGGCCCCTGGGCATTTGCCCCCCCTCTCGGCGGCACTGCATGTTTGCCCCTTCTCCAGATTGGGACTGAAATAATTAATTATTCCTGAACAGTCGATATAGAGAGTGTGTGTGTGGCTGGCACCGCATGAGGTGTTTGGGGCGCGGAATATGAGGACCCCCCCCCACACACACAGGGGAGAAAAATGTAGTGCATCCGGTTTTCGAGGAGCCCCCCCCCAACACCTTATTTTTTATATATATATATATATATATATATATATATATATATATATATATATATATACAGTGGATTCCGCTTAATTGGGACACCACATAATTGGGACAGCCGCTTATTTGGGACAAATCTTAAAGAACCAAACCAAGAAGCCAATAGTAAATGTGTATGTTTAATTGGGACAGCCGCTTAATTGGGACAAAAAGCCTCGGTCCCAATGTGTCCCAATTAAGCGGAATTGAAAGTATATATATATATATAGAGAGAGAGAGAGAGAGATTTATAGCTGCTGTTCATAAAACTTTCATCCGCAGCGCCTTTTGAGATTGGGAGGAGGTGGGGAGGACTAGGGCAACCGCCCTAAAGTTCGGCGCCTGAGGGGGTGTGTCTGCGATAAGCGTATGTGATAGGGTATGTAGTCTCCCCCCCCCCCCCGACGGGAGCATATGACACACACTCAAGCGTACAAGCATCATTTTGCCCCTTCCCCCCCGCCCCCGCCACCCTTCGACTTTTCCAGATTTTTTATTTGCTGGCTTAAAACAAAAAAAAAAAGCCTACTAGCGCGATGTATTCCACGATAGTTCAAAGTTCATGCCATAAATTGCTATTCCGTTCTCCGCCCCCCCCTCCCCCCGAATGCCCTACTTCTGTCCATTCCTCGCCTTTCTATTTGACGGACATCGCATTCAAGAGATTCGGTAACGAGCTTTTTAATACAACAACAACAACAACAAAAAAAAAAACAATACGTTATTTGCATCGTTGGGATTCCGTCTCCACAACGACCGATTAATATATTTATATATACACGTAACCTGTTGACGACATTTGGTCGTCACAGTTGAACAATTTAAGTTGGTCAATGGGGGTGGGGAGAGAGAAAGCAAATCCACCTACTTATTGGTGCTGGTGTGCACATTTCGTATGGGCGGTGTGCTGTTTCTCCCCCCCCCCCGGGGCGGTGCTCTGACGTCATCCGCTGTCAATTGACACTGAACGATGTCATGCTTCCTCATGACACCTGTCGCAGGTGACACAGTTCTATAATCATTTCACCCCGTGCCCGCGCGCGCGCACGCACAGAAATATGTTTTTTTCGTCTCTTCTGCTCTGTAAACATCTCTGCATGGCGTTTCATTTATCTCGAACGATTTCTTCGTCCTATTCAGTCGAAGCCGTTCGTATGCATTGGCCGACTAGGCAGCTACCTATGGGCCCCCCCATCGCTGCCAGTGGGCCTCCTAACTGCCAAGGAGCTCTCTCCCCTCCCCACCCCACCCCACCCACCCCTGGGAATTTTTCTTTCTGTAATCCGTTAAAATGTTAAGTTTTAAAATGTGTTCATTCGAAAGTATCAGCCTCGTTAATTGTGTGGGGGGAGGTGTGCGTTTGTAGTAAAGGGAACTTAAATGTGGGCCCCACACAGGCGTATGCAGAAGCATCGTATTCGTATGCACCGTACGGGCTCAAACCCCAGGGCCACAGGTAAATGTTCTCCATGACATAGGAGTGCACCAAAAGGACCATCTTTATTTTTGTTTTTACAATGACAGTAAATGTACTACTATCGGATTAAGATACATGATCACAGTGATGATAAATACCTTGTCCTTGGCCCCCGGGGGGAGGGTAATTTTTCGTCAATTTTTTTACAACATTTTTGTTTTACTTGGGTGACCCCCCAGGAAGCAGACAAGGGTGTGGGCGGGTCAGGTACACACCCACTCATCCATCTCCACAAAAACGCTATCTGTTCCTTTACATCCTCTAGTCTGGCTGGCAATATGAATGCCTTCCATAAGAGTTCCACTTCCGTTTAGCCTTGGCCCCAGCCGAAGCACTAAAGACTTTCCAGACAAAAGTAAGTATTATAAGTAGGTCAAAGTTAATACAAACAACACCGGGGGGAGACAACTTAACTAGCATACGATGGTCGGGGGGGGGGGTAGGAGACAGGACGGGGGAAGGGAAGTCGTAAACACTAGAAAGAGACTAAGACATGAACATAATAAGGGCCAAACACATTACTTTGAGTTGGAGGGAGAAATGTGATAGAAGAAATATGGCAAATCAAATAAAAATAAAAGGAAAGTCATGTCTCTGTGTGGGACATCGAGCAAACACGATAAAACTTGAAGAGTTTTTATTTAAACTTTTAGTAAACAAGAGTTGTATACAGAATAAAACTTTGCTTCGTTTATTTCCCCCCCCCCCCAACTTTTTGTCAATGACAAATGCTCATCTACAACAAGTTTTGCAAAGAAATACAGTTTTGTTATTATTATTTCAAATATGCGTTTCAATACACATCTAATCAACAATTACAGAATAAATAACAATAGATAAGTAGCCTCGTTTTGGAGTCCACACATTCGCTATTCTTATATGAGGTAAATTCATGTAAAAGAAAAGTTTGGTTGTGGGTTGTGCTAAGCTAGTGTTTCTTGTATATTATTTTTTTTCTCCTGGTCGTCTCTTTAACATTTTTTAATGACCAAATCAAAGAAAACTTTGGAATGGACCACATTTTACATGTAAATCGCCGGGACGTGGAAATAAATCGCGTATAGTCCGAACATTGAGGAAGTTTCGCCGCAGTGACCTCCATTCAGTTAAACGCGATGACCCCTCGCACTATCTGGCAGATCACGTGCGGCAGTAACAACAAAACTAAAACAAACGAAGAAAAACAAAACAAACAAACAAACAACATCATCATCATCATCCAGTCACCAGAGCGGTCAACGGTCTCACTGAGGTCAGCGATTGACTGACTTTGAGGTCAGCAACGATGAACAAACAACAACAGGGGGGGGGGGGGGGGAGGGGAGGTTATGGTGGTAGAGGAGGTTAGAATGAACAATGGAGGGTGGGGGGTATTGGGAGGGTGTGAGAAAGGAAGCGGGTGGTGGGGGGGAGCGGTGGGAGAGAAGAACCACAACAAATCGAGGCACAGCGCTAGGTCGTGACATGAGGTTTTTTTTTAAAGGTCAGCAGTCACTCCTGACCCGCAAGATGGTTGACCCAGTGACCGGCGAAACCCAACCACGTCAGATGTTACTGATAACAGAACCACACACACACGCACACACTCAGTCCACGCATATATATATATATATATATATATATATATATATATATTATATATATATATATATATATATATAACTCTTTGTTATATGCAGACGGAGGCGTTTGAAAGGACAACAACAACACGTGGCCCACCAGTCTCTCACTCACTCGCTCCCACGTATACACGATTGAGCCTCGATTTAGAAGCAGGTGTCTGTTCTCTCTCTCTCAACGAGGAAACGTGTGTGTGTGTGTGTGTGTGTGTGTGTGTGTGTGTGTGTGTGTGTGTGTCTGTTGTAAATAACATTTCACTTGTTTCCATTAATCATCTTTATTTATACATATCGGTAAATCTGGGGTTAGGCAAAGTAGGAGACTGTGTAGGGCCACCTCCGGCATTGGGGGCCCCCCATGCTGTGACTTATTTTGCCATCATCTAAGATGTATAATCCTTGTATAAAACTAATGGTCGAGCTTTTTTTTGCCCCCTACCCCCCCCCGCCCAAATGTACCTTTGCCTAGGGTCCTAGGCCTCCCCCTTGTAATATTGGACTCGCAGTATGCCCGTGTCAGAATTAAGCAAAAGTACCCGTCGGGGGAGGGGGCCATATGGCATCATATGGCATCATATTTGATAAGAGAATTAGTCCTGGCCGTGAACCACTTTTTACAGGGCGGTGAATGTGTATATATATATATATATATATATATATATATATATATATATATATATATATATATATATATATATATATATATATATACTGTTTGTAACTATTGCTACAATGGATTTTTTTGAAAACACAGTCGTCTTGGTGGTTTTAAATACAAACAAAAATAATTCTTGGGGGTGGCGGGACGGGGGGAGAGGAGGGGAGATTTGCTGTTCTCAAAGGTTCACAACGATATGGGAATTAAACACGTACACACACACACACTCAAACCAGTGATGTAGCAGTCTTCATGGGGAAAAGTCACGTGATGAAATGGAATTCAAAAATAAAAACATAAACCGCGTCACATGACTTCGGTCTCGTCACGCTAATTTTAGAAAACTGAAGTGGAGCAACTGGGGGGTCATAAAATATTCGGTTAGAAAAGAAAGAAGGGCGGCACGACACAGTGGGTCTCTCTCACATTACACGATATGGGGGGGGGGGGTCACCGCACATCACACAATGGATGGGTGGGGGGGTCACACAATGGATGGGGGTGGCCCACCCCCTTTCCATATAAAATCTCTATGCGCTTCCTATTGGCGCCCCAGGGGTGTTGGATAAGGATAAGAGTGTAAACAACAACAACAACAACACCCTCGGCATTACTACCGGGGGGGGGGGGTAGTGTCATTTTGACCTAACATAAAAAAAGGTCTTCACCATAGCAGTTCCTGTATATTTAAATGGGCCCCAGGTAGAGACTCCCCAGAGATATTAGGGGCCCAGGGCAAAAGTAAATGTTGAGGCCCACTTTATCATCAGATTTATTCTTTAAAGGCCTCCCCACCCCACCCCCTTTTGCAATAACGAGGGGTGGGGTGGGGAGGGGCGGTAGTCTAGCTTGCCCACCCATAAGAACTGCACTATAGTCTACAGATGACAAGCTGTCTAAATTTTTTTTTCAAAATGAGGGGGGGGGGATGGGGTGCGGAGGGGGGGGGGCCGACGAATACCAAGTACCCGATCTAGGCCGATGGTTTCGCGTAAATTTGTGAGGGATACCAGACCATCGAACTTTCTGGCATTTCCAAGAATTTCCACGCATTCAAAAAAAAGAACCACTCCCTCTTCCCCCCCCCCCCGCCCCGACACGCCTTTGAACACTCATACAATTGTACTTGAAGTGTATCAACATTATACCATACGTACATCACGGACTTTGTTTAAATTTTAAAAAATGTAATAAGAAGACTAACGGAAATGAATAAAAATTGTTTGTATATATAGACTTATTAAAAACACGGAATATAATTTGAACAGAATCAGCATCGTCGATTTAAATTATTTTTTTTATTAAAGTCATTTTAATAAAAAGTATTAATTTAGAGAAAAAAAAAGCATTACACATGTTTTTCATTTTATACGTTTGAGTATCAAAAGTATTTATCTTTGTTTATATAGTTAATATAAAAGCTCCCTTAGACCTAATTAGGCCATCGGGGCAGATGAAGTGTAGAATTCATCTGTTTCTATAAACTCGGCATGTGAAGGATTTGTGTGGTTAGCACAACGCCCAGCCGCCTTTACTTCCCCAACTTTAAGTCAAGTACCCATTTAAAGCTGGGTGGACTTGTGAGGCGACTTTGAAACAAATTTCACCTGGAAAATTTTCCATGGTTCTCACTGAGGATCGAACCCAGGACTCTCAGGTCGACAGTTGAGTATCTACATCACTCGGCCATCCGTCCCACATAGTTAATATAAACGAAAAAATTTGCTGTTACTAACTAGTGTGATAACGAAATACTTAAAAAAATCAGTTGTTTCAAAAAAATCAGTTGTTTCAATTGCTTTTATACTTTTATATTCTTAAAAGAATTTCACACTAGCTTTAGTTGGTTAAATTTATGGTATACCCAATATTACAGATAGCACCCGCCCCCCCCCCTCCCCTGACTGGCAATGACAACGGCTTCATAATTCAGTAAATCGATGAACCCATGCTAAGACTTTCCGCCATCTCCCTCATTATCACACAAACAAAATGTAGTTTGCTCCATAAGAATTGTATTGATTAGCACAAAAGTTTAAAAAAAATTGTCATCGAGAGTGTTCAAAATTTCAAATCGAGAAGATGGTGAACATTGGATTTCGAATTTCTCAAAACGCTAAAAATGTCTACCGCCAGACAGGAATACACATTAAAAGCCTATATAAATGTATAATGTAAGGCACAGCACGTCTGGAAATATTCACACCTGGTATATGAAAGGGTATGGGGGTGGGGGTGTATTAAGTTCTTGTAAGTTGACCACAGTGACGATATATAAAAAAAAACAAAGCTAGTGGCATAATCCGAGCAGACGATATTTTAAGAAAAATGACTACAGAAATTAATTCAAATGTCAATTTTAAAAAATGCATGGAAAGTTTTAAACAATTATAACTTACAGATAACAAGTGTCATGGGGTATTATCGATGTTTTTGTAAATAATGTACACAAATTTCAATCATAAGATAAATGTTATAGTTCATTTGCTTGAATGTGTGTGTGTGTGTGCTAGTGGAGGATGATGGCGTATCGTCTGCTCGAAATTTAGCGAGTAGTAATTTTGTATTCCTTTAGTCCAACACGAAGCTTAGCTATGTAACCCTTTTCCGGATTGTTTTTAATCCACTGTCTTGTTAAATGTTTTATTTTTAAACATGTAATTCATTGGTGGGGTAAATACATTGAAACATGATTATCATAAAAAAAAAAACCAACCTGCCCTGTCGCTTTGTGTTTGTCAGTCGTCTGCCAGAAGTAGAACAATTATTGTAATCCACCGAATGCACTGGTATCCATGAAAAATATTTTCGTTTTAAAAATAAATTGACTAACCTATTTCGTCATCACTACCAGACAGAGGTAAACACAATATTTAGGCCTAAAAAAAAGTAGTACAGAAACGTCTCCTCGCTCTTCTCTCTCTCCTCCCTTCCAGCTCGTGTCCCACGCCGCGCAAATCATTAGCGCCGTGTCACTTATCTAACGTTGTTTGGTCGACCTCCTGACCCCATTTTTTTCTGATTCGCGCGTTGTGATTGGATGCTTTGTGCTGCAATCTCGTCTAGAATATTATGAGACCCTAAACAGGTCAAATTTCATGAGTGAAGCTAATGTATGCATTGTAAAAAAAAAGTCACAAACGGCTTACAATATCAAATATTTCAATTGCTAATGGTGACATCATATCATAGAAAGTTACGATTGGCATAAGAAAGTCTTTAAACTTTGTTGACTTTTTACAAGTCTTTTTGGTGTATTGATGCGAACGGGCTTCCGTACATTGACCGACTTTCCATTGCACGGTTTTTTTCAGGAGTTTTGTGAATGAAATTACAAGTTGTGATCCTTGTTTTAGTTGTAGGTCTAGCACAAGTGTTGTTGAACACAAAAGATATAAGGGGCGCAACCGTGAATATTTATTCTAGGTAGGTAATTTATTGGGTACAGACATGCTCTCCCTTAGTAGCCCTTGCCATGTTCCTTAATACAGCAGTACCTCCGTGATACGAACTTAATTTCCTCCCAGGCCGCTGTTCAAACCCGAAACGTTTGTAGCCCAGTCCGTTTCAAGATGAAATAAATGACAATACTCTTAACTCATAATTCATGCACGAGCAGTATGACCCCTCTGACCCCCACCATTTTCGAAGCAAAAAAAAAATATATATTTCGCAAGCGACGAGCCCCCCCCCTCGGGGCTCCCTGATAAGTTTTCGGGTTGCCTTCCCCCCCCCCCTTTTTTTTTCGGTGGCACTGGTGTGATATCGGGACATCCCTGACATTACTGGCGTGAATTCTCAATACTAAGATCCATATTACACACACCACATATCATGTGACCAAATACACACTGCTTATGGTTTGTGGGGAAGAGTGTAAATTTCTGCATGCAGATCTCGGGGTTCAAATCCTTTCCCCATTCCCCCATTCCCTTTTCCCTGAGTGAGTAGGCTACTGAAATTGTCATTACAGTGCAACGAACCCTGGGCCAATGACTCTGTTGGCTGGGGTCGGACTAGGAAAACAAATGATTCTATACATGGTTCTAGCCACACAGGACCTCGTGTGCTATATATATTGCGATAAGCCACGCAACACCTCGTGTGCTATACATCGTGCTAGCCACACAACACCTCGAGTGCTATACATTGTGATAGCCACACAACACCCCGAATGCTATACATTGTGCTAGCCACACGGGACCTCGTGTGCTATATATATTGTGATAGCCACACAGCACCTCGAATGCTATACATTGTGTTAGCTACACAGGATCTCGTGTGCTATATATATTGTGATAGCCACGCAACACCTCGTGTGTTATACATTGTGCTAACCACACAACACCTCGAGTGCTATACATTGTGTTAGCCACACAGGATCTCGTGTGCTATATGTATATAAATATATATATATATTTATATATTTATATATATATATATATATACATATATATAAATATTGTGATAGCCACGCAACACCTCGTGTGCTATACATTGTGCTAACCACACAACACCTCGAGTGCTATACATTGTGCTAACCACACAACACATTGTGTGCTATACATCGTGTTAGCCACACAACAACTCGAGTAACGCCTGATTCTGACAAACACAATCTCCTTATACTTAATTAACAGTTTAGCTGTTCCAACACACACACACACACACTCACGACAACCGTGCACATAATAAAATGTAATGTTCCCTCTCCAGGGCAAGTTCCATACGAGCCCGTGTGTTTAGGTAGCTCTGATCATTACGTAGCTCGAAAGAATTCAGAAGCTCATAAGAAAGATAACTAATACAGGACTATTAAAATCTGTAAAAATAAATATCCTTAGTTGTTCCCCCTTTTTTTTAATCACACTACTATCAAATAAACTTTAGTCAAAAAAATACATGTAATAATAAAGCTTTATTTAAAGGTAACGAAAATTCATTGACTTCCATGGCAGCAATTGGCAAAAGCCAGGTGAAAAATGTGTTTATTGTTGTGAGTTTTTAAGATTCACCGTTTTCTAAATTTTGTTTATATTTATAATTAGCAATACATTTTAATCATATTGTGGTTAATTAAATAGTAGAAATTATTGGACAATGAAATTCGTCATGATGTCAGATCAATTGCAACTTTCCTTTCACAATTTCCAGCAACTGATGTAAACCGCATATGTGTGGCGTTATTAATGCAAGGGAAGTAGCTCAGTTATCAGTGTTGTTCATCCTAGTTATACACGGCTATATCCCTTGATACTAATAATGAGATTTTTTTTTATTGCAACATTAATTATTGAATCATGGTTTGTCATGGAGCAAGAACATGAATGTATTTCAAGAAAATCCATCACTGACAGTACGTCAAAAAAATTGATTACAAAAATGTCCCCATTTAAAAATATAAATACATAAACAGAAGTATTGAGTGGAGAAAATGGTTAGAAAAACACATCGCGATGTTGAGTGAATAAAGTGATGACGTGATTTGGTTAAGCTCATAAAGTGATGACGCAATTTGATTGGCACCGCATGGCACCTTATCCGGTTGCCCGATGACACGTGACGGGTAGTAAATTTAGTAGTTGTTTTTTTTTGTGTGCAAGCTGTGCATACGTCATTTTCGGTATATGACGTCATGTAACTATTTGGGGGTATGACGTAATACCAAAATACCAACCGACCTCTCTGTCGGCTGGAACCTTTCTCTGCATATTATTAAAACCTACAGTAAAAATTAAAAAGAAAGATCGGAATAAAAAGGAGAGAAAAAAAAATTCCTCGTATTTGTTTATCATTTATTGTATTGTTATAGCTTGTTCTTTTTTTATATGTGTTTATTCTCCAGATATTTCAACATAACAAAATGTAACAATTCCATATTGTTGTTTACTAGATGATAACATATTTTTAACATGTATGTGTGTGTGAATTTGTGTGTGAGTGTGTATGGACCAGTGGCGTAGCGAGTTTAACTCGCGCTTGGAGAACAATACCTTTTTAGCGACCCCCCCCCCGAATTCGAAAACTATATTATATGTAAATTATACCATTTAGGCGCCCCTTTGTGAGTAGCGCCCTGGGCATGATGTTCCCCTCACTACGCCACTGGTATGTGCTCTCAAGTTCACTGTCAGGACAAATAATGCTTGTTGTGGTTCAGGAGTGAAAATGAAATGGAACGTCGCACCGGTACGTACCGCGCAATTCGCCACTGAACCTGCACCGGTACGTACCGCTCAGTTCTTCTCTGAACCTGCATAGGCGCGCACTGCTCAGTTCGTCTCTGAACCTGCACCGGCGCGCACAGCTGAGTTCGTCTCTGAACCTGCACCGCAGGATGCTGTTGTATTATGGTTTTCTTCTTTATGTTTTGTATTCCTCCATGGCAACCAGTAAAGTATTGACAGCCCCTATGTAAATAGCGATGATCAAACAAAAACATTTGTGTCTGCTCTTTGTTTTCACCCGACATCCACCACAATTGTCTACCCTGGGCATGCCGTCAATAGCCCAAGCAACAGCATCGAAAACAAGTTTGCTTCATTGATTTTACTTATTTCCTTTTCATCCACAACACACACACAAAATGTATAGATCTAAAAGAAAAAAACCTTTGTCGTAAAATTTATTATTTAGATGCACTTGGCCTTCTTCGATAGCTATTTACCACTGATTAAAAAAAAACTTTACTTTTTTAAAGAATAAATAAATGAATAAATAAACCGGGGTAAAAAAATTGTTGCAACACCGGTCCGTGCGAAGTCGAGGTTTTTTAATAACTCTTTCTATTGTTCCCTTTATCGGAGTTTGCCGTGCGACTTTTTTTTTCTTTCTTCCAATAACTTGATCTAAAGGCTGAAGTATCGTTATCATTACAAAAGGTAATTACACAACACAAACACTACCTGCCGCTTTAGTTATGGAAACTGGGCGACGTCATGTTTATCGATTACTGATCGATGGGGCGATTGTTTTTAAAAGACATTGCAGCGGCAGAGCTTTGTAAGACAGCTTGGTTGGGTCGCAGATTCGTAGCGATTCGGAACCCTAAACAAAACAAACGGTTTGTTCCAGGCCCCCTCACCAGACACCCGTCCTGGGCCCCGCGTAATGCTTAAGTTGCCCCTAGGTCCACTTATTATTGAAACACTCTCATGGGCCAGCCTGCCCACCACGAAATTGTACAGAATGCGCATAGTCAATTTAAACTGACATTTCTGAAAGCCGCCATATTTGTTGTTATTGTGCTACTGTGCTCCAATATTTAAGTGCTACACAATTATACAGGAAAACAACATAGATGGCGTCATTGCTTGTAAAGAGGACCTTGTAAATAGCTTTTCGTATGACATATATTATGTGGTCTGCCGCCAGTTACAGCTAAAGTTCCCTTAGCAGTAAAGGACCATCGGGGCAGATGAAGTGTAGAATTCATCTGTTTCAATAACCTCATCATTTGAAAAGGATTGTTTGGTTAGCACAACGACCAGACGCCTTTACTCCCCCAACTTAAAGTCAGATACCCATTGAAAGCTGGGTGAACTTGCGGGACTTTAACTAACTTTCACTAGGACCTGGAAAAATATCTTTGGTTCTCACCGTGGATCGAACCTAGGACTCTCGGGTCGACAGTCGAGCATCTACACCACTCGGCCACCGGTTACAGCTAGGTAACAAAATAAACTCTTATCGCAAGACACTCCCTCCCCAAAGGCAGGCACCCCTTCGCCTCAACTCATAAGGCCGCCACTGTAAAATAAAAATGAAAGCCAAAGATGGGCGTGGCCGGGCAAGATCTATGTCACGTGGCATGCTGAAGAAAATGTATCCAGGGAACAGCGGACCACCCCGGTGGACCAGTCAATAACTCATTAATAGTTGGTGGTAGTTCAAGGAGTCAACCAGAGGACTTCCATGTCTGTCAAGTGAGAAGTTTATTTGATATAAGGGTAAGTAACAGTTTTATTTGATATAAGGGTATGTGACAATTTGAATTTTTAATTTTTGACAAGATAAGTGACCATTACTTTTTGTCCGGTTTGAAATATCAAGAAAGGTGATAAAAAAAAGCCAGACAACAAATACAAGGTACATTTAAAAAAAAACACCGGCTTCAAATAGACTTCTATTAAAATAATTAAAAATGTATAGTGTAATGAGTTTAAAAAAACAATAATAACATTTTTTTTATATTAGCTTCGAAAAAAAATGTCCGTTAATTTTACGAAGTGAGGTGGGGGGGGGGAGAGATCGCCGATGACAGCGAGATTTACGCGCTTCTGTATTTCCACACTTGTAATTAAACGAGCATGAAATATATATATATATGACTTAATCCTCAGACTCCATATATATATATATATAACTGTATACAAATTACGCTTTCCGCCAAAAAAAACGTTGACAGTCGTAGAGGCTATAGCCCGGCGTGCCACGTCATCACTTCTGCTAATTAATATATTATGGGGAAAAAAAGCTCAGTCTTTCGTGGTTTAAATTCTGAATGTTTTAATTTCATCAAGCTGAAATAATAAACAGAAAAGGGAAAAAAAAAACAAATAAACTTAACCATATTTGTTTTTTGTTTTTTTTATTTCAATAAATATTTTCTGAAATCATTTTGTGTGTGTACACTTTGCACTAATGAAAGCGGTTTTTTTTTTAAAAAAAAGTAAAGTTCCTTTGGCCCCAAATGGTTGTGTTTATATATGATGTCTATGAACACAACAATAGGCATAGTATAGGCCTATATACAAGGCCGTAGCCAGGGGGGTGATTCTATTATAAAATATACTTCTTTATCATTGCGTTCCAATTTTTTCTTATATAAAACTCTCCGCACAGCCCCCCCCCCCCCCAACAAAATTCTGGCTACGGCCTTGCCTATATATAGGTACCACAAACTGATTTTTTAAAATGGGTTTACAGCTTTTTTCAACATGAATATTGCAAGAACTCGAGAATCTAAGATGGTGGACATCAAATTTATTACTATAGCTCAAATAGTTTAAGAGATATAAATTTTTGAAAATGTGACTTTTTCATTTTTTCACAACACCTTCAAAAGTGCCATTTTTGCCAAGCGTTATCTGCAAAAGTATTTCCTGTACACCAAATCATTTACATTCAATACAAACACAAATATACATAGAATAAACTCAATTTTTTTCAAAGGTGTAAAATTATAATATCATTAAAATTTATAGCACTGAAAATGGGTTTTCATCATTTTTTAGAAAAAATAAAAAGGGAGATAAATTTTCAAAATTCGTGACATTTCAAAAAATCATAATAAAATTTGTAATCAACACACATAAGAACTAATTACATCAATCTGTAGGGTAACTTAAGCTCTATACATTCAATTAGTCATAATATCTTAATATTATTTATGATTAATATAATAAAGGTTAGAAATAGGTCGGGTAATAAAAAACTAAAAAATTTGTCATTTTCAAAAATTCACAAAAAAAGAACTGTTATGTATATATTCAACATTTATATATAAAAATGTAGGATATACATAGTTCTTAACTATAAAATAGTCGTTAGACCAATTACTTGTATATATACAGTACAGGGATGGATAAATCCATGCATGTAAAAAAATCAATAAAAATACTTTTCATTAGGGGGAAAAATCCACTATTAAGTATTATTTGAAAAGTTATATTAGTAACAATAGTAACCGTAACATTAGATGCATACATTACAATTATATTCTAATTATTTCATAAGTCATGGAAAGCTAACAAATAATTTACGCATTTTACCACTACAGGAGCTCACCTAAATAAGTGCAACTTTCGAAATTTAAGTAATTTTACTTTTAAGTTAATGTAAGCATATACCATTTAAATGAGTTATTAATGTACCATTCAATTGATCAGCAGGACCGCATTTAGACGTCATAAGGCCCTAAGCTATTTGGGATATAGAAATGTTCCCTTAGCCCTACTGAAGTTTAGTATTCTTCTGTTTCTATAACCTAGACATATGAAGGAATTGTGTGTTAGCACAACGCCCAGCCGCCTTTAATTCCCCAACTTAAGTCAGGTACACATTTAAAGCCGGGTGGACTTGTGGGACGACTTTTGCATCAGATAACATGTCGACAGTCGAGTATCTACACCACTCGGCCATCCATCATTTGGGATATGGGGCCCTTTATAATTCCAGAAATTAAATGGCAGTGTCAAATATTTAAATAAATATGACAATTGCTCACTCTAACAATTTTTGGGGCCTCCTAAAAAAGTGGGGGTGCTAAGCTATAGCTTGTGTAGGTTATATATAAATCCTGCACTGTTGATCAGCATCATTCCCTTCTTTTTTTATTTCATCTTTCAATACCCTCTCATAGTAATAAAGGTTTATTTCTGGAGCTTTTCAAAACACATCTGTTTTGTTTCAATTCATGAGATAATGTACTGTTTAGTTGATCATTTAGTGATTTTAACTCTAATTTCTTCTTGATATAGTACTACTATTTCATCAAGGACATTTTTTCCAATTATTGACCCTACCCAGGCCCGTAGCCAGGTCAAAGTAAGCAGGGAGGCACCAATACCCAGCAAGGGGGCACCTTAACCTTTTCTATATTTTTCCTCTTTTTCTTCTTTTTTTAAGCGGGGGGCACTCCACACCTAGCCGGGGGGCACGGCCCCACAGTGCCCCCACCCCTGGCTACATGGGGCTGACCCTACCATTAAAAGTTTTATTTGTTTTTAATGTTTTATTATGTTTTAATCTATTTCTCTGTTTGAATGTCTGTTGTTTACTTAATATAATAAATAAAAAAATGAATGAAAAGTTCATCAGTTAATCTATGTAGTTTTGAAAGAACAGACTCCTTCAGGGGACTGTGTATATTTCTCTTATTCACTCTAAAAGTTGCAAGGCTTTAAAATATATAACCCACATTCAAAATTGGTCCAAATAAGTTACATAATATACTGCTGATATGGTATTTAAACACATAAAAGTCTTTTCTATGTGTTACTTAACTTGATTACCAGTTCCTTTTTTGGATTTGTGAGAACCATGTTTAATTAAAGCTAAAAGATGTTCACACGTCAATAATACTCAAACTGAACTAATATTAATAATAAGATACTTAATAATAATACAAACGCATGAGTGGCTAAGAAATATTTTAATAAAAAAAATACAGGCGTAACAGTTACATGAGTCCATGACTTGCCATTTTCCTCTTTCAAAACCAGAGTTGAAGAAGTCATGTATTACTAGTCTAGTAGACAAGGCACAAAGGTATCCCTCCAACTAGCACAGAAACCTTCTATAAAGTATTGAGTTGTACACCAGTCTGATAAGGATAATTATGACATTTAAAAATGGTTCTGACTTAAATAATAGTGAATTTAAGCATATACTAAACATACACAGTTATATTACAACAATAATTGAAAAAATATCCATTCAATAATAGTTATGTTAATTCGGTCGGCCTACAATCTACTATATGTTTACATTGACAACCAATTATCGACCACATGACCTGTTATATTTGTTTAAATTTTAGACAATAAAACTATCTAACAACGGTAAAAAATATATACTAGTCAATTTTGAATATGTTATCTCTTAGAAAATATTATTATCTCTCTAAAAAAGTAGCCAGAAAAAAATAGAAGTGTCCGCAAACATGAGGGGTATCGTTCAATGTACAAAAGCATCAAAATGGCCTCGAGGTTTATCATATTAAAGTTATTATAACTACAACAATAAACATTTCAAAAGAAATATAAAGCTAAAAGAGTAAGGAACAAATAATGTAACTATTTACCTACAAGTTTTTATCGTTTTCACTTACCAACTAGGTGTTTAAGTCCCAATAAAGTTCAATTCATTGTGACTGGTGTAGCGTTGCTAACTTGATTGTCGGCCATTTTCACGGTCGTGCAAGAATGGGTGAAAAATGTGTGTTATATGCTATTTCTTAGCGCTCTGCGCTTTTGGGCCATGCTTACAAATTAAGTTTTATTATAACAATTTAAAAGCAAAATGGACGGGCTTTCTAATGATACTAAAGAAAAACCTTCAAAATTAAAAAATCTCAAAATAATTTACTTTTTATTATGATTTTTTTATATTAAAAATATTGTTAAATATAATTTAATTAAATGTTTAGTATGGTTGTAAAGGACATTCATTTTCGCACACATTGATATATTTGACATTACTGTAGGACGAATGGCCCAGAATCGCACGGAGATTGAAATTAGGATAGTCAAATTAGATCGCGCGTCGGCCGGTAAAAAGTGACTTCGGTGATGGTTTTCATTTTAAAAATGTAACCTTTTGTTCTAAATCTACGTAATTAAAATTTACATATTATTGTAGGGCTTACAAAATAGTTTAAAATGATATAATTGTTTATGAGATTTGATCAGTTTTAAGTAGAGAAATCATTAAGTTAAAACTATCCAAATATTGACTACAGTGACGCAAAACCACGATTTTGAGCCAGTTTGTGGTACCTACTATATATGATGTCTATGAACACAACCATGACTTAGAAATTATCACTTGCACATCAAAGAAGGGGAAACAATCTATAGAGCTACATAAGGAATCTAGAGTTATGACCCTTGTGGGGGGGGGGATCAAGACTAGTGATAATAGTTCAGCACCCCCTTCCCACCCCCACTCACAAGTCACAACCACGTTGTAACAGTAGGTCAGACAGTCGAATTGTAAGGACTTTTCTGATATGGAGTCTAACTCGTCTGCAACCTCGGCATATACAGGGATTGTGCGGTTAGCACTGCAGCTTTTAACCCCCCCCCCCCCCAAAAAAAAAAAAAAACGTAAAATCGAGCACCCATTTAAAGCTGGGTGGATATGAAAATGTCCCAAAGGTTTTCACTGAGGCTCGAACCCAGGACTCTCAGGTCGACAGCTCTAAACTGAACGACCACTCGTAACAACATAAAATGCATGCATATGCTGATCACGTGTCTTTCGCAAATAAATTTTGTTTTTTTCAAAATCTATTTTCTTATGATTCAGTATTCCTCGTAATGCTGTCAAATTACTTTCATCTATCGCGGGGTAAACAAGTCCGACTTCTATCTTTCCCTAAATACACCGAATTATTTATGAGGAGTAATGACGTAGTTCCCCCCCCCCACCCCACCAACCCGGCTAATAATTTTTACTGTAGCTGCACGTGCCCGATACTTGATAGCATAAATTTCGGGCCCCTGGGCAGGGCTGCCCCACGTTTTATTCGCGACAATCATCATCATCATCATTGCCCGTCACTCCTATCGGGGTATGGGCCACCAACTAAAGTTCTCCAGCGACTTCTATCCTGAGCCATTCTCTCCAGCTGCTTCCAGCTGAACCCCATCCTGGTGATGTCCACTTCAAATTCTCGCCTCCAGGTGTTTCTAGGCCGACCTCTCTTTCTTTTTCCTTGAGGATTCCAACTCAATGCTTGCCTAGTGATATTGCTTGCCGGCTTTCGTAATGTGTGGCCTATCCATCCCCACCTTCTCTTCCTGATCTCCTCTTCTATTGAAGCTTGGCCGGTTCGTTCTAAGAGGCTGGCATTGGTGATGGTGTCAGGCCATCGTATTTGGAGAACTTTCCTAAGGCAGCTGTTGATAAAGGCCTGGACTCTCTTAGTGGTGGTCTTCGTAATCCTCCAGGTCTCAGCTCCATATAATAGGACTGACTTTACATTGGTATTGAACAGGCGAATTTTGGTGTTCAGAGACAGCTCTTTGGAATTCCAGATGTTCTTGAGCTGGATAAAGGCGGCTCTTGCTTTTCCGATCCTTGCTTTGACATCTGCATCTGTTCCACCCTGCTGATCTATGATGCTACCCAGATAAGTAAAGGACTCTACTTCCTCCAGTTTACTTCCGTTTAGGGTGACTGCATTTGTGCTGGTGGAGTTAATTTTCAGGATCTTGGTTTTAGATGTGTATGCTAAGGCCGACCTCCTTTGCAGTGGCATTCACTAGATTTGTTTTCTCTTGCCTCTGTTGATAGCTATGTGTAAGGAGAGCAAGGTCATCTGCAAAGTCCAGGTCGTCCAGCTGTTTTAGCAAAGTCCATTGGATTCCATTTCTTCTTTCCCTGGTGGATTTCTTCATAATCCAGTCTATAGCCAGTAGGAAAAGGAATGGGGAAAGCAAGCATCCTTGTCTGACTCCTGTTCGTACCTGGAAGCTGTCTGTTAGCTGCCCTCCATGGATAACTCTGCAGGACATACCCTCATATGATTTCTCAATCAGTTTAACTATTTTTAAGGGGACACCATAATGTCGAAGAAGTTTCCAGAGGATTTCTCGATCTACACTGTCGAACGCTTTCTCAAAGTCAATAAAGTTAATGTATAGCGGCGAGTTCCACTCCAGGGACTGCTCAACTATGATGCGGAGCGTTGCGATCTGGTCTGTGCATGACCTGTTTTGACGGAAACCTGCCTGTTCGTCTCTCAGCTGTGGGTCGACTGTGTCTTTTATCCTCTACAAAAGGACTCGGTTGAAGACTTTGCCTGGCACTGATAGCAATGTGATGCCCCTGTAGTTGTTGCAGTCGCTAAGGTCACCTTTTTTGGGAAGCTTGATGAGATATCCTTCCTTCCAGTTTGTTGCAACGTCTTCTTCCTCCCATATCCTTTCAAAGAGTGGGTACAACATCTCCACTGTCGTATTGAGGTCTGCCTTTAGTGCCTCTGCTGGGATGTCATCTGGTCCAGCTGCTTTCCCATTTTTTATCAGAGTGATGGCTTTTCTGATCTCCTCTTTGGTTGGCTTGTCACAGTTGATTGGCAGATCTGCTATGGCTGGTTCAATGACAGGGGGGTTCAGTGGTGCTGGTCTGTTCAGGAGTTCCTCAAAGTGCTCAGCCCATCTATTCAACTGCTGATCTAATTCATTAATAGCTTTCCCTTGCTTGTCTTTGACAGGTCTTTCTGGTTTGTTGGTCCTCCCTGAAAGTCTCTTTTGTTATGTCATATAACATTTTCATGTTTCCACTGTAAGCTGCCTGTTCTGCTTCAGCTGCCAATCCATCCACATAGTCTTTCTTGTCCTTCCTAATACTTCTCTTCACTTTGTTGTGTGCTTCTGTGTATTCTTCTTGAGCTTTGCCTTTAGCTGATCTAGTTTTACTGTTGTTGACTGTTGCTTTCTTCTTCCTCCTGTCCTCTATCTTATTCAGGGTATCAGTTGTGATCCACGCTTTTTGATGGTGTTTCATTGGCCCCAGTACCTCTAGGCATGCTGATCTTAATGACTCTTTCACTTTCTGCCACTCATTTGATACACTGTACTCCTCTTCCACCAGTTCATGGAGCACTTCATATTTGTTCTTCAGCACCAAGTTGAACTGTTCTTTTATCTTAGGATCTTTCAGAAGGTTAATGTTGTACTTTACTCTTCTGTCTGCCGTGCTTGTCTCATATCTCTTCAGCTTCAGTTTCAATTTCGCTACAACCAGATGGTGATCAGACGCTACATCCGCCCCTCTTCTCACTTTTACATCTTGTAGGGATCTTCTAAATTTCCTGTTAATGCAAAAATGGTCTATCTGATTCTCTGTCACTTTATCCGGAGATATCCATGTATTCTTGTGGATTCTTTTATGGGGAAATATGCTCCCTCCTATGACCATGTTATTGAGTGCACACAGGTCTGCAAATCTCTCCCCATTCTCGTTCATCGTTCCCAGAGCATGTGTGCCCATGACTTGCTCATAACCTGTGTTTTCGGACCCAATCTTTGCATTGAAATCTCCCATGAGGATGGTTACATCTTTTCCAGGGAAGGTCTCAAGTATCTTCTGTATTCTGCTGTAGAACTGGTCTTTGTCGTCTTCATCACTGTCGTTTGTTGGTGCATAATACTGGACTATATTAGTTTTGATCTTCTTCTTGGTACGGAAGGAGGCAGTAATGATCCTCGGACCGTGTGCTTCCCATCCAATCAGTGCCCCCTGTGCTTTCTTGGACAGCATGAGGCCAACTCCCTGTGTGTGTGGTGCATCATTCTCTTCGTGTCCGGAGTACAGCAGCATCTCCCCTGATAACAGTCGTCTCTGTCCAGCTTGTGTCCACCTTGTCTCGCTAATGCCTAAAATGGTCAGTTTGTTTCTCTCCATCTCTGCTGCTATCTGAGCCATCTTTCCTGACTCATACATGGTCCTGACATTCCATGTGCCGATAGTGGTTTTCCTGGTTGTCAGAAGGGTAGTCGGCTTTGTGGCTTCCTTTCGGCTTTCACCACAACTAAGCTTCATGAGTCTTCGTGATGAAGAACCTTCTTCTCCCAGGACTGAAATATCTGTTTTTTCTTTAGTTCGTGTTTCTGTAGCAAAGGGTTTTTTAACAGGGTGGGGTTGCTAGCCGCACGCCCAACCCTCCTCCTTTTTCAGCCGGGCTTGGGACCGTCCTTGGCGGAGTTATTCGCGACAATAGGATCTTTTTATTTATTTAATTTTTTTTTTATTTTCGGTTCTAATTATTTGGTGACAAGCCGTCAGACAGACAGGGATTGGTCCAACGGTCCTTTGGTATGATGGGGTAGAGGAAATCTATGCGATCATCGCAGGCTTTGGTAGTAGCTTTAGAAAAAAAAAACAACTGGGGTTAAAAAAAATGTATGCCGCCCCATTTCCTGCCCCTCACCGCCCCCCCACCCCCTAATTTACGCCACTAAGCGAAATGTATACTACATGCAAGCATTTTGGGACCTCGGAATACTAGTGTGATGGCGCTGGGGGGCACCACTACAGTCCATGAGAATAAGGAAATACAACACGTCATGGAGGGGTCCTGATTTATTTATGGGCCTCGGGGTTACCCATGGGTTAACGACGGTCCTGACTACATTATCCTAGAGCCGTTCTAAAAACCCTAAGGGCCCGAGGGAAAGATATTGGAGGTGGGGGAGGGCAAAAAAAAAATGCCAGCCGGGTCCATCTTTGCTTCAGATATAAACGAAATTAGCACTGGAAGGGAAGCCTTAGGCAGTGGGGTGGAGGGGGGAGGGTTCGTCACTAGACGGGTATCCCAGTATGCCTATGATTACAATGGATCGGGATACAACCATTCATTAACACTGGAACCCCGTGAGAAAAAAAAAATAAATTTCGATACCGAAGAGCGTAGGTGAAATATGATTCGCTCGTAACCAGGATAATAACGAGTGTTCGATAAGGGAACACGATCTGGAACTTAATCGGTTGATCCGTTGCCTGTCACTAGAGCCGAATATACAGCACTCTCCAACAAAAAAAGAGAGAGAGAGAGAAAAAGAGACAGGCAACCAACGCGTTTGTTAGCAACGACGGGGGTGCGTCGCCAAGTCATGTGGGTGCGTTGTCAGCCAATCGATAGCCGCTGTTTATTAGTCGGGACAAAATGGCGACCGCCATGGTTGAAACCGAGCGAAGTTTAAGTAGCTGTGGCCAAAGTACTAAAATGTTAACAATGGATTTAGTGAACACAGAGACGAGAGTAAGTTTGAACTGTTTTAATATCAACATTATAAAAAAACGACTTTTAATTAAATAGGGAAAGAAATTTGACGACTTGCCCTTTATTGTTTTGTTTATTATTATTTAGGCTTGGCTTAGACGACTTTTAGTAGACTACATTTATCATTCTAATAAGACTAAAATGATAAGACATATTGTCGAAATTTAAAGGTTTTAAAGAAACAAATAAAATGGTATGAATGTTACATCTTAAACATGTTTCATGGGTTCAACTGTGGGACGGGTGGCCGAGTGGTGTAGATACTCGACTGCCAACATGAGAGTCATGGGTTTGATCCTCGGTGAGGCCCTTGAAATTTTTCCAGGTGAAATTTGGTGTAAAGTCGTCCCACAAGTCCACCCAGCTTTAAATGGGTACCTGACTTTAAGATGGGGAAGTAAAGGCGGCTGGGCGTTGTGCTAACCACACAATCCCTTCATATGCCGAGGTTATAGAAACAGATGAATTCTACACTTCATCTGCCCCGATGGCCCGCTAGGGTTAAGGGAACTTTTATGGGTTCAACTACGTCTGCTTTATATGAAAAAAAACCAGTATAATAGTAACGGTTTAATAATTTCAAATAGAGCAGAATGGTCTTCTAAGTGCGCTATTGATTTTTTTTACTTTCGTTGCAAATGATATCGGTGGAGAAAGTTTGAATCGTAGGCCTTTGAAAGTGGAACAGTGTTTTGTGTCTGTTGAATACATGTTTGTAAAACAACCAAGTCTGACATCATGCTCTACATACATTCGTGTACGTAACAGTATTGATCTCTGATTGACACTGGTCTCAGTTGAATAGACTCTAGACAAGCCATGGCATTAATGTCTTTTAAAATGAATGAATATATATATATATATATATATATATATATATATATATATATATATATATATATATATATATATATATATATTCTATTTACATACAATACATTAGGTTAATTATATTTTATGTGTCACATTTTTCGAAATTTCCACGGCCCCCTCCGGACAGTCCATGGCCTCCTAGGGGGCCGCGGCCCACCACTTTGAGAAGCACTGATACAGAGAATATTCAGAGGCGTTCTTAAGGATAGGCCCCTATTTGGGGACTTTAATTCAACCAGCCACAATGGAGGGCCAATGTGAGCACTTGTCTTGGGCCTTGGGGTAAAATAGTTTAACACATATTATGGGATGGGGCCCTTGTTTTCAATATTATAAGGGGCCTGGTATTTGCAAGTAGTATACTTAACGGCGTTTTAGTCTAGAGTCCCTGCATTACCTTTGCCAAGGGGCCCCCAAATGTACCTTTCTCAAGGGCCCGAATATGTAGCTTTGCCAAGGGTCCCACAAAATACCTTGCCTTTGGCCGCCTCCAAAAACGTAAGAACGGTTCTGTAACCACTGACCTCTATTTTACATGTTTAAATATATATATGAAATATTCGCCAATTCCTCCCAATTTTTTTTTCAACCAGTAAAGACAAAAATTATCGAAAGTAGGCCTATATCGAAGAGCTCTTGAAACAAGTTGACAGTCACCAATAAGCCTACAGCCTTAAAGAGGCCGCAGTAACTTTTCCTCAAATTATGTAGGTCCCTATCTTATTCAACTTGGAACACACACACACACACAAATAGTGGAAGGAGGAGGAGGGGGGGGTACAACAGAAACCTTCCGCTAAGCTCTTCTTTGAATGGCAGGTGAACTGGAGAAAACTGCATATCACTTTATTATATGCTCAGACAATACCATGCTTGTAAAGTCTTATACAATGGATGGCCTTACGGAATCTTTTGCCCTAGGGTCCTCAGATATCTCAAGTCTTATTCTGGGCGGGTGGGATGACTAACAGCTGCAGACGAACCGTGTCTTATGGTCAATTGAAAAATAATGGTGACCCTGTGTTACGTAGTCCACAAAGCTGTACATTGAAGATCAATATATCGAGAATAGGCAGTGTGACATTTACATGTGAGAAACTAGTCAAGCCGGCGTCCATACTACTCACAGTAAGGTGCAGTAGTTGAACTTGTGTGTCGGTTACCCAGAACCCATCACATGGAGAGGGGGAAAAATAGGCCGCTACCTACGACCGCCTGTCGGGACTTTTTTTTTTTGTTATTAGGTCAGCCACAAGAAATGGCGATCTGAGCACCTGCCAGTGACTCCGTGATATAACTATTAACATTTGGTAGGTGTCAGAAGGGGGGGGGGCAGGTTTTCAAAGTCTATAAAGGGCTCAATATACATGTATATACAAGCGGCGGCCATAAGAGCATTTTTCATTCCCCACCCCACCATTTCCGACCGATAGTGCAATGGTCATAGAGGCACTCCGGGGAGTCATGGAGAGGGTGTGGGGGGGTGGGGGACTTTAATCATGACCTGACAAAGTCCCTTGGTCCTCACTGAAGATCAAGCGCAATTCCACACGATCGTCCTTCCCCCCTTCCCCTCTGGACTAATATATGGCATTGTCCTTTTTTTTCTTAGCCGTCAGAAAGGACCAATGAAAGCACAACCGATGTATGTATGTCTGTTGATGTGTCTATTCGTTCCCCAAAACGAAAACATCGGTTAATGGTATTTAAAAAAAAAAAGCCCATGCTGTGGGGGGGGGGGGGCAGTAGGCTGTCGCCTAGCCTGCCTAAAAAGTAAGGGTCAGTTCTGTAGGTCGGACTTGACGGCCCTGCGAGGCCATATATCGCTAATTCATCGTGCTATAAGAAGTGCTATTCAAGGGGAACCGTATTTGGGTAAGGCTATCTGGTTATGGTGCAACGCGTGCCGAGCGATGATGACCTAATTATCATCGCCAATAAGCTCTCGTTATGAATTGTGTTATGCTTTTAATATTTGATTGTGTAGCTTTCGTTGGGGGGGGGGCTGTACAGCACCATCAATGATGTCATGTCAACGAGAAGTGCATGTATGGAGCTGGGGGTGTGAGGGTGGGGCGGGGGTGCACAGTGGTGGATATCCCGGTGGTGGGGAGACTGCAGTGTGTAGCCTCGTGTGAGGGGGGGTAGAGGGAACCGACTTGGTCTAGAAACATTCTTAATGTTTTGATGACCCAAAGCCAAAATACATGTTGGGATCCTGGACACAAGTAGCTTCCGGGCTGTAGGAGGCAGAAACACCAGTAGGAATCCTGATTTTCTCTTTACAAATCAAACACAAGTCTAAACGCTAAATCCGCACAAATGTGTGGTTTATGATAATGCACCCAAAAGAAGAAAAAAAAACCTGGTGCGTGAGTAGAATGGATTGCGCGGGGGGTCTAGGTGCATTTCCTTAAGAACGGCGACAGTTTCTATGACGTTGCTACCTTTATTATGATAAATGTTGTAGACACGGATTGGCATTGATACATTGACTATGGTAGAAGATGTAGACACGGAATGACATTGATACATTGACTATGGTAGAAGATGTAGACACGGAATGACATTGATACATTGACTATGGTAGAAGATGTAGACACGGAATGACATTGATACATTGACTATGGTAGAAGATGTAGACACGGAATGACATTGATACATTGACTATGGTAGAAGATGTAGACACGGAATGACATTCATACATTGACTATGGTAGAAGTTGTAGACACGGATTGGCATTGATACATTGACTATGGCAGAAGATGTAGACACGGAATGACTTTGATACATTGAGTATGGTAGAAGATGTAGACACAGATTGGCATTTATACATTGACTATGGTAGAAGATGTAGAAACGGAATGATATTGATACATTGACTATGCTAGAAGATGTAGACACGGATTGGCATTGATACATTGACTATGGCAGAAGATGTAGACACGGATTGGCATTGATACATTGACTATGGTAGAAGATGCAGACACGGAATAACATTGATACATTGACTATGGCAGAAGATGTAGACACGGATTGGCATTGATACATTGACTATGGTAGAAGATGTAGACACGGAATGACATTGATACATTGACTATGGTAGATGTAGACACGGAATGACATTGATACATTGACTATGGTAGAAGTTGTAGACACGGAACAACATTGATACATTGACTATGGTAGAAGATGTAGACACGGAATGACATTGATACATTGACTATGGTAGAAGTTACAGACACGGAATGACTTTGATACATTGACTATGATAGATGTTGTAGACACGGATTGGCATTGATACATTGACTATGGTAGAAGATGTAGACACGGAATGACTTTGATACATTGACTATGGTAGAAGATGTAGACACGGATTGGCATTTATACATTGACTATGGTAGAAATTGTAGACACGGATTGGCATTGATAAATTGACTATGGCAGAAGATGTAGACACGGATTGGCATTGATACATTGACTATGGCAGAAGATGTAGACATGGATTGGCATTGATACATTGACTATGGCAGAAGATGTAGACACGGATTGGCATTGATACATTGACTATGGTAGAAGATGTAGACACGGAATGACATTGATACATTGACTATGGTAGAAGTTGTAGACACGGATTGGCATTGATACATTGACTATGGTAGAAGATGTAGACACGGAATGACATTGATACATTGACTATTATAGAAGATGTAGACATGGAATGACTTTGATACATTGACTATGGTAGAAGATGTAGACACGGAATGACATTGATACATTGACTATGGTAGAAGATGTAGACACGGATTGGCATTGATACATTAACTATGGCAGAAGATGTAGACACAGATTGGCATTGATACATTGACTATGGCAGAAGATGTAGACACGGAATAACATTGATACATTGACTATGGTAGAAGATGTAGACACGGAATGACATTGATACATTGACTATGGCAGAAGATGTAGACACGGAATAACATTGATACATTGACTATGGTAGAAGATGTAGACACGGAATGACATTTATACATTGACTATGGCAGAAGATGTAGACAAGGAATGATATCATGACTTACTATTGGCTGATACTGTGGTCAGGCGGGGGAGAGACAGGGCTTTTGTCAGGTTTCCCAAGATTTGCCGGCGATTAGGCAACACATCCCGTTAGTCTTTCTAATTCATTTCTATTTGGTTTGTTTGTTTGTGTCCACAGCTAGGGGAAGACACTCTATCGCCCGTGTTTCTGAAAGAGCTGGAGAACTACTACGACAAGGCAGACGTTCACGACAAGGCCAAGTGTCTGGAACTCATCACCTCAGTCACACTAGGGGAAGAGCTCAAGAAACAGGTTCGACAGGCGAAGAGACCGATGACAGCCATGCCAGCCTCCGGTGGGTGACTGAGACGTTTTATTTTTTTATTTATTTATTTTTTTTAGTAATTATAATGTACTGGTATAATAATCTCTTAACCCCATCGCGGATATTTGCATGAAAAATGTCCGACTATGTAAATTGGCTTGTTATATTTTGGTTCAGTATATTAAAATTTTAACGAAGTTTGTTGATGTTCCAGGACTACCAGACATCAGGTTTCATTATAAACAATACTGTGAGCATATCATATTTTAATGAAGCTTGAATGTTTCAAAAAAGTATTAGGAATGGAAGCTGTCTACCAGAGAGTATTTCAAAACAAAACAACAAAAAATGTAAACAAAGCTATGTTTGAATAACGAATTCTTTCAGTAGACAGTTATCAATTTTCTTTTCTGTGGATGATAAAAAAAATACGAACGAAATCCCAGTGGTAATGCATTCAGCATTTAGCAGTTTCACTGCTGGGTAAAAATAAAGAGTTTTTGCGAGGATATAACACTCAAATCCAGCCAGTCAGATTTTGTACGAAGGCATACATAGTGAATTCATTGTGATTATTTCTAAAGGAACTTAAGAAACAAAAAAATGAATGAATGCATTGAAATAGTACAGAAGTGTAAATAAATTTTCAATTTATAAAATATAGTTTTAAATTTGCCAATGTTTATCAGTTTATAAAGTATAGTTTTAAATTTGCCAATGTTTATTAGTTTTGAGAAGAAATCGGTTCAAAAATTGGTTGGATTCTATCTGAAACTTTTTAATATTTTATTTCTTTTCCCGAATTTAGGTTCCAGAAATTCAGTATTGAAACCTTTTCAAACCTCATACGACAGAGATTACCCTCCAAAACATGAAGAGAATGTTTGGGCTATAAGGTAACCATCACCTTGTTGCTGTTTATAGAATTATTGTGAAATGTTTTTTTTTATTATTTGGAAAAAAATACAAAAAAAAATAATCAATCTTTACACTGAAACTGATTTTTTTTTTTATAAAGAGAATTTTTTTTTTTTTTTAAATATATGTCATGATGCTGGGATTGATGTCAATTGAACAAATTTTAAATATCTAAAAGAGAAAATATTTCGAAGAATAAAAAAAAAACAGTGAACCTGCTGTATGATCAAAGCTTGTGCACTAAGAATTGATTGCTTATGAAATCTCATTCTGATTTTTTTTTTTAAAAGAAATAGAGACAGTGAAAGAGAGGTGATAGGTGTAATAGGATTGTTGCAGAGGCCCAAATCAATGAACAAAAGATTGGGCCCTTTAAATAGAGAGCGGGGAGGACAGAGAGAGAAATATAAATAATTAATATATTTTACAGGCAGTGACGCAACCAGGGGGGAGGGCGGGGGGGCTTGAGCCCCCCCCCGACCAAATCATCATACATATTTTACTATATAAACTGTTGTTTTTCTATATGTGAGGCACCCCCCAGCATTTTTTTCTATATGTGAGCCCCCCCCCCCCCCCCAGCATTTTTTGCTGGTTGTGCCACTGTTTACAGGGGTGTAGTTCTGGGGGCCTTGGGCACTCAAGAGTGTGCGCCCTTCATTAAATATGACACATCTTACAAACAAATTAAAAAAAAAAACAATATGTGCATGAACTGTGAAGGTTTGCATATTGTACGTTTCTGAATCACTTGCATAATTTATTTTCATCTTTTCAAGATGTGTATGGTCTGAAAGATCATTCATTTGCACACAATTTTGTTTCCTGAGTAACCATATCTTACCTTTTCAGGCCTATGACTTCTCAAGGCTACGCTACGACTGTGCCAAAGTCACTTCCGCCTGGGCCTACCACCTACGATGTTGAATTCTGCAGGAAGTACCAAAAGCCAGCCACCCCAGAGAGAGCCGGCACTGCATCTGGCAACAGGAGGAACAACCCACACCCACAGCAGGTAAACATTCGGAATACATTTCTCTGGGGAAAACAAAATTGTGTAGCTATAAACACTGTAACAGGTTGTAAGGGGGAAAAAAAAGCAACAACAAAAAAGAGAGAAACCCTTTGGTGTAAGGCAGTGCATTAATGGGGTGGATTCTGTACAAGTCAACTTGTCTCATAATTTTGACCTACACATGTATTATTACTACTCTATTTTCACAATTGTATATAAATTATATATATATTGTATACCTACGTATTGTGTTGAGATTTGTAATAGGACCCACACAGCTTCTCTGTACAACGTGGCCTAGATTTTCTTTCACTTCAGCGCCCCCCCCCTCAAGATAGTTCTTGAAGAGATGTTCAGGCACCTGTGGAAACAATAAAATAAAACAGACATTAAACTGCACCGTCGTACATTGAGTTACGAGACATTTAGAAAATCTTATCCAAAAAATTAAAATGGAAATATCTAAAAGCTTTTGTCTACTTTTTTTTTTTTTTTTAAAGCCATTCATGGTGTGGAGGTTTCCCCGTCACAGCAAGTACAGTCCAGAGGCAACAGAGAAGATTTCTGAAGAACTAACCAATGAAAAGCTTAATCAAATCACAAAGAGGCTTTGTCAATCAGTATACCAGTCTGATTATCTTGGAATACCACAAGGTGGGGTGTAAATATTGTCAGGACATTACATGGGATAGGACACCTGTTTCTCTGAATGTTGTTTTTTTTTAACAAATGTACATTTCACAAAATCAAGAAGACAAAAATAAATTTAAAAAATGTTTATTCCTAGCTCCCAGAGTGGTTATTGGGTTTAGGTGAAATTAGGAGCCTTTTCTTGAGTACAGGCCAAGTAGCTGATGGGTTTAGCATTAAAAAATTCTAATTACATATTTCAACCTATATATGTGTGTAGGTATAATATGATTTTTTTAAACTAAACAATGGCAGTTAGACACAGGTAAATAAAAATGTTAATTACCAGTACTAATTTAATTTATCACTGTTAAAATAAAAGTTGCCCAATTTTTATAATTAAAATCTTAAAACAGGCTTTCAGGTCAAGTCAGCATTCAACACTGCACCGGATTGGAGAGATAGTGTACCATATGGAATGGATTCGAATCAAAGAGAGTCCTACCAGCAACCCTTTCAGCAGGCTGAGCTACTAGCTCCTACAACCCGTTACGGAAGCAATGCTCAGAAAAACATCCCTGCTGTAGCTGTCAGTAAGTCATTCATCATTACTACATTTATGGAACGAACATGTTATGGATTTGTAATCAGCTCTTAAACTGATTTTTTTTTATAGCGTGCAGAATTTTAAGGTGACTCATTGCAGGTATTTTTTTTATCGCTAGCTGTTCTTCAATTCTTGAAATCACCTTTAACTGCGGCTACTTTTATTACACATAACCATCAATCCCTAAGTCATATAAAGCAGAGTTCTGCACCCTGTATTATGGTTGCCTACCCCTTGAAGCAACTCTGTTGAATGTATGATGGCTAGATATTTTTTTTTTAAAAGGGGGATAAAATTTTAAATCATCCTGTCAACAGTAAAGAAATCAGAACAAGCTAGCCATCAGGGTTTCAGGCATTAATTTGCTGCAAGGGCTTTGTTTTTTTTGAGTAACAAAGTAATTCTGTTAGTCAGACCTTGACTAATTTTCTATAATTGGAAATGGAAGCACTAAATTTTAAGAGCTCACTTAATTTACTCACTGTGAAATCTATGGGTTAAGCTCAAGTTTAAAATAATTTTGTTAAGGCTCATTCACAAGATGCTACTGATTTTCACTTTAGGGCAGATATTGACTTCTTATTGATTTTGCCATCGTTCCATCAATAATTCATGAATTCATCTGGCCAGTATGGTGGGTCACAATGAACGTTCACTTGAATTGGGGATTTAAAAAAAAAAAAAAAAAAAATAATAAATGCTAGATGGTATTCAGATGTTAAAATTTACATCTATTTTCAATCTATGCTGAGACTTAATCTTTCATGAAACTAGGAAAATAATTGCGCTGATTGTCAAAACAATTTCCTATACAGACAATTAGGGAAGGGGGATGGGGTAAGATGAAGCAGAGTTCAACTGTTTCTGCCTATGTGAAGTCCCTGTAAGGATAACATTAGATGTTTATCTTTTATATCAAATAAACCACCATGGGACTATTTTTGTAGTGCCCTTCTTTCATCCCCACAAGAGCTGACAGTGCCATGGCCATGAAATATTCATCGGTCCCCCACAGGAGATCAAACCTGGGATTCTCAAATTGACGGTGGAGTGCTTTGCAGCACAACCGTCCATTAGCCACGGCTAATGAGATTGTGTGGGTAAAACAATGGCTAGACCTCTTTACTCTTTACTTTAAAAAAAAATGTCACCCATTTATAAGCAGGCGAGGAGAAAAGAAAAGAAAACAAATTATATAACAGAACAGCCCCACAAAGGAGAGGGGACTGAGGTATAGGTAGTTAGCGGGAGCCGGACGGTCGACAGCCCCCACCATTTAAACTAATTAATTAATAATTAAAATTAAAGTATTTTCGGATGAAAAAAAAAAAAAGTTTAATAAGAAAACGAATTCATTTTAAAAATTTGGACTGAGAAAACGCAAAATGTGCTCATAAAATGAATTCATTCAAGAATACAACATTTAAAATTTATCTCTCCAAAGTTCCGACAGCCAACAAGCGCCTGATTGGTGTCAGTGGACGCACCACGTATGACAGACACTACAATGATAATGCCGGGCCAGTTGTGGAACAAATAAGGGACGTCGGCAAGAAGCTGGGACGTGAGGCCCTGAAAAAATACTATCAGACAAGTACCGGTGAAGGTAACTATTTTATCTCGAACGCATTTTCCACACACATAACCAAAAGGTGTAAAAAAAAAAAATCTTCTGTGTTTTATTTCTTAAGCCCTAGAATGATTATGTCAAATGTACAGTTGTCCCTCTGTGATCATGTTTAATTATAAATGGAGTATGATTATGTCAAATGTACGGTTGTCCCTCTGTGATCATGTTTAATTATAAATGTAGTATGCATAGCTCAGGCATACAAATCTTTCAGTTCCTTTTTTTTTTTCATTACTTGAACCATTAAATATTATCCTTTAGTCAACATTTCACTTATCATCAGTGCCGGACCTAGGGATTTGGGGGCCCGGGTGGCTAGGCCTCGTTGAAGGCCCCTGCATTTTGACATTCAAGATCATGACATGAGATAATAATTTATATTTAATTTAAAAAATGTTTTGGGGCCCCCCTCAAGCTGGGGCCCGGGGGCCCTTCGAATTTGGATCCCCACCCCAGCTACGTTATTTCAGATATATTCGACAAAATTATGCAGGGGGGGATGAAGACATATTTGATGTTAAATGTATTGTTTTTTTTTTAATAATTCATAATATATAGGTTAAACTTAGCCTTTATAGCCTACATAAACAAATAAACATGATAGAGTGAAGCCACAAAAAGTCAAAAGTGCAACATGGCCAGGGTCAACTGTAGTGAGTCTAATGACATCAACATTGTACACATTTTTACTTTAGTGAAAAAAAAATTTTCCCATACATTTTCATAATCAGTAGTTGGTAAGCCATTAGAGTACATGTACAAAAGTTAACTATTTACAGGTCACTGGCATATAAAAAGTATTACTTTTATGTATAGGATATCAAAACTTTTAGCATGTGAGCATCGCTTATCAAATGAAAAATTAATTGCTCACTTTAATTTAATGTAGACAAAGATCTGATTGGTAAATTAATGGCGGAGTACTGCATCACGCCGCCACTGCCACCACCACGACCAAACAGCAGGCCACTTTGCCCATCGCCACCTGCGAGAAGCCCTTCAAAGTTAAGCGGAGCATCCGTTCAAACGCCACATTACACCCCATCTCCGATACATCAGTCCGGGAGCAGAAAAATACCAACCTCTGCCAGGCTATCTCCAAGTAGCCCAGCTGGCATGCTAAGACAGATAACTCCAGCGGCCACACCTATAACACTTCCTCACTATCCAGTGTATTATCCAGTGATGCCTACTTCAGCGCCATCTATGCCATTCACACCACCAGTAGCTTTGTCATAATTATAGATAGTTTCCTTGGAGAAACTTATTATGTAGCTTATTTATGTACTACTTATATTATTAACAATTACATACATTTTTTTTAAGACAATAGTTTTAAAGAACATATTTCACTATTAGACTGCATTATTTTATCCAGGGCTGTCTCTAATTTATTTTTACATTGAGCAATGAAGAGACATTGTCCAGACGGCCATGTCATCTGAAGTATCAGATTTTTTTTGTCACAGTTAAAGACGGTGGTTCTCCTTTTACGCTTAGCGACCCACCTCAACAGTTTTTGTTTCGTGACCCACTGTAAAAAAAATTTTCGCAAAGAAAAACTGTGATAAAAGAAAGTGAATTAAAGAGTCATTAATATGTATAAATAGACTTCCCCATATATTTTGCAGACCCCACACTTTGAGAATTTTAATGGTCGAAGATATTTTTTTTTTTAAAACCATTGTTAGCCCACTCAATGTTTTAATTATAACAATGTTTAGATGGCCACATCACCTGAAGTGTACACACATTTTTTGTAACAGTCTAAAGATGTTTTTGTGTATCTATTGTGAGACCATTTTCTCATCTAAATTGCCTTTAGTTTAAAATCTGATATTTTAATGTTCATGATTTGTATCAGACTAGATGTATTTTTATTAATTACCTACTTTGTTTAATTAAATATTGCTTGTTTCTTAGGTAGAGTTCCTTTCAATCTTTTTTGTTTCCTTCTATGTTATAAGGGGAAAAAAAAAAAAGTTTGTTTCATCTACTTGATTAGTTTTTCATAAACTTCAGAATACGTTTTAGAATACCATCTTATGATTGTTTTTTTTTTTTTAAATTCTTACATTTTTGAAGCATTAAAAGAATACTACAATAATAAGGTCGAGTTATGCTGTTTGATCTTATTTAAATAGATAGAAAATTTAAATCTGATACCGGTACACTACCAGTACTAAATAAATTTGCAAAGGAGAACAAAATATGTTATATATGCCAGACAACATTACACAAATAGATGAAATATTTAAGCCTAATACTTTTTAAATAAGAATGATATTAGTGTTACTGGTTAGCCGTGATGCCTTTTAGATTGGATATTTAAGATTGACATTTTGTGAAAGAAGAAAGAAATTATTGATTATTATTAAGAAATTATGGTTATATAAATCAGGCTTGATGCCTATTTACTCCTATAGTCATCATAATCAGAAAAATACCAAGACTTCATGCTGTTAACTGGTTAACAGCCTAGAGATTTGTAACATTTGATAGTAGTAGCATCACTAAGATATACTATTTGTGATCAGCTTAAATTACTTTCCTATTCTGCAGTAAATGTTTCAGAAATTTCTTTGCCACATATTGCTCATGTAAATATTAATTTTCATCTATAAATAAATTTAATACATGATACCCCAACAGCTAGCACCATACTGACATTGTAATCCTTTATGAATTTTGATTTGAAAATTGTAACAATCTAAACTAGATTGAAAGCCACTCAGGCTTAAAACAATGATCTAGGTCGGGGTACACAAATATTTATCAAGAAATATATTTTTTATTATTTTACTGACACCATTTACCATTTGAAATCAGCTTTTTCGTGCACCCCTGATCTAAGTTGACAATTTCATGCAACATTTGTTTTACATTTGTACATTTGACTGTCCTGGTCACAATTATTATAATGGCACAGTGTGTTGGGCCTGGGCTTTTCTGATGTCTCTTCATAAAACTGTGCAAAGGAAATTAACTTAAGGCAGACTATATATTTTTTTTTCACTGGGCTTAACTTTAATTAAAACACTATGCGTTAGAAATAGAATACAAAAAACATAAATTTAAAGTATAATTATTTAATCTGTTGTTTTTTTTCTACAGAAAAAAATGATAATAAAAATTGTGTTTGTGACTAAATCACTAGTCCGATATCAAGACACAAAAAAAATTTGAAAGAGTGAGAAAAAATATCAAATACCAGCACATGCTCAATTTTTTTTTGGAAATTACTAATTGATATAATAATTATTACTTTTATATTTAACCTATCTTTCATAACCTAAAATTCACTAAAAGAATACATTAATTAAAAAAAAAAACAATTGTTTCAATATAAATCTCCTGCCATAATTTTTTCAATTTACTTATCATGTAATATTTTTCTTTCATTTCTCTAGCATTGTAGTTTCAATCTGGCATTGAAGGTCGTCAATTATTAATTCCAATTCTTTTATTCGCTTATTCTTCTTTATGATAATTTTTTCATAGTCCTCCACATGTTGTCTATGGCACTGCGGTTGCCTCCCAGGCAGTTTATTAGATCGCAAATCCGCTTTCAGTTTGTCTCTTTTTTTGGAAAGCAATGTGTTATTTTTCTTAAGATCACTTCTTTCAGTTCTTAGTTTAAAAATGATTTTGTTTTTTCTTTTCAGACTCTGTTTGAGACGCCTCATCTCGCCATTTTTTGTCTCTTTCAACTTCATCCTCGAATCTTTAAGCCTTTTCTTCAAAAGCGATGTACAGTCCCTTAAGCTGGCTCTCAGCTCTGCACACTTAACACAGTCACTTTTAAGTACTCTTTCACTTATTTGTGGTTTTTGTATTGCAACGGTTTCCACTTCAATAATACTCTTTTCAATGTTTTTTTTAGCTTTAGGTGCAGGAATTTGACATGGTTCTTCCAAAAAAGCCATCAAATTTGGCCAGCAGCGTTTTATGTTAATTTTATACTTTATGAAACTTTTGTGTACTGCCCTCATTTTAGATGAAAAACTGGAGGGATTAAATTGAAAGTTTTTCCTGCTGGCCACATCCATCAGATGCTTAATCACGTTGGAAGATTTCTTCTCGATGCTTAGCAAGTAAACAACATAACCGTTTTTAAATGGGTCACCTGAAAAATAACAAAATTTGAAAGACTTCAGGGGTAGCACTATCTAAATACAAAAAGTTAGTTATAACTTGTTAAAAACTTTTTAAAAAAATCTGTTCATATTTGGGTTAAGGGGGACAGTCACTCCCTCATTTTGTCAACTCGAAATGAACTAAAAATATACAAGTATTGCATCTGAAGGTGTCCCTAATTTGCATAATTTGGCTTTAATGGCACCTCCTGTAAAGTGGTACACAGGGCAGGTGAACCCCTTCCCCTCTATACACCACAGTTCTCTGAAGTCTAGAGAACCTACACATTTGAAGGCATTAAAGAATATTTTCTTTAAGTAGAAACATTGAAGAATATTTTCTTTAAGTAGAAGCATTGAAGAATATTTGCTTTAAGTAGAAACATTGAAGAATATTTTCTTTAACAAAAAAAAAAGGGATATACCACAGGGATGCAAAACTTGCATATGAGAGGTAATGAACCGCAGTGAAAAAATAATACATTTTACATTTCTTGCGGTAAAGCACTATCAGCTATGGTGGTGATGCAAGAAGGGCACCACTAAACCGTCCCATTGGTGGTTTATAGGATTTAAGAGATTTCAACTCATCCTTACAAGGACTTCACACATTTCTTGCGGCTGCCTAACTAGAATGGAAGATATGTTGTGGCCAACATAGGCAAAAAGGTTGTGCGCCCCTGATGAAGCTGCAATGACGATTAACCATAACACTTAACACAATTCTGGATTCCAAAGCTGTCAAAGTTTTCTCTGAGGTACAGAACTTGTGATTTCAGTTTTTATGGCTGGCTTGTAAATTGGCTATATTTAATAAGTTGTTAGTTAATTTTTTGAAAAGAATCAAACACATTTTGATGAGAAATTAGTTACTTAAACCATTATGAAATTGTTATTTGAAACAGAAACATGTATAAAACAAAGGATTAGTTTAATTTCTTGTTTCGTTTTTTTTTTCTGAATATGTTGAAAATAGTAGTTACTTTAGCAATTCACAATTATACAAAAATACATGTTTAGACAATATTTAAAATCTTATTTCACTCTCTATCCACCAGAAAACATTTGAGACACCGAGTCAGATGTTACGATGAGGGAATTAAAGATGTACTAATATTTTAATAATGATTTATAAACAAAATATAAACTAAAAAGCAGCACAGTGAAAATTTTGTTACATAAAAGAAAAAATTTCTTTTTTCTTTTTTACCAATCTGTATATCAAGTATGTTTTTACATGCAGGATCATATAAAATAAGAACCAGAAACTAAATAAATAAAGAGAAAATTAACATGAATATCAATAAATAATTATGAATGTCTATCGAGGCAAAAGAAAAAAGTGTCCATTTTATTTATGATATTCATGATTCTTCATTCGGCTTAGTACTGTAAGTATGAAGGCTGAGAAGCTTTTTTCTTGTTAAATGATAGGTGTTGTTGTTTTGCAAAGCAAGTCTTAATAATTAAACTAGATTGTAGACCATGAAAGCTCTGTCTACTTTTTAAAAATAATTTCAAAGATGACCAATTATCTAAAAAATTTGATCAACTTGGTCAGGGTGCAAAACATTTTTTACCCCTAAAAAACTATTTGAGTAAAAGTGTTCACTTATAATCACTTTAAATTTATTTTGTCATCTGTATTCTAAATTAGCAGAGCCTGCAGAGGGTTGTAATCATATGACATTTACCTTGACACATTAGACCTTGAAAATAAGACTTATTAAAAAAATATGCACCAGCACATACTGTACATTTAAATGGTTTTTCTCCAGTATGAATTAGTTGGTGTTGGGTCAAGGTGCTTTGATAAGCAAACCTTTCTGACATACCGTACATTTAAATGGTTTTTTTCTGTATGAATAAACTTGTGTCTGGTAAAGCTACTCAAGTGAGTAAAACATTTCAGACATACTGTACATTGAAATGGTTTTTCTTCTGTATGAATTAATTGGTGTTGGGTCAAGTTACTTCTGTAAGTAAAACATTTGTATATACTGTACATTTAAATGGTTTTTCTTCTGTATGAATTAACTTGTGTTTGGTCAAGCTACTCCTACGAGTAAAACATTTCAGACATACTGTACATTTAAATGGTTTTTCTCCAGTGTGGATTTTTAGGTGACTGTCTGCCAGCTTCTGAGAAACTTTTCAGACAAATTGTACATTTAAAAGATTTTCCAATCAAAATCTTCTGGTTCATGGTAGAGTATCTTCTAAATAAACCCTTAGTCACTTATTGAATTGGAATTTAAAATCAGAAATGAAATGTTATGTGGAACTTCTCTTTCAGTTTTTTTTAGAATACATTTGAGATAAATATTTATCTAATATAGCTTGTCAGATGCTAAGAGAAAGAGAACTGAATGTTTTACAAAAAGCCTTGTCATTTCTCAGTTGTACACCAAGCTTAAGTTTTACTTATACTTAGATGCTAATTTTGGTATTACCAAGACTGACCAATTACATTTTCTTTGGTTGCAAATTTAAAATGTATCTGTGTTCACTCATGTTCCAATGATTAATTCACAAGATCATACTTTCAATGCTTGTCATAACTTTCTGTGGATTAGAAAAAAAATTATACAACAGTAAGTATCTCAATTTTTAATAATTAAAACATGTGTAGATTTATTAACAATTACAGTCTTCCTCACTATATGAGAGGTTTAAAATTATTATACCATTATACAAATACAGATACATTTGTTACAGCTCTATCACTATATGACAGGTTTAAAATTCTTATACCATTATACAAATAAAGATACATTTGTTACAATCATCCCCTACAGTATATGACATGTTTAAAATCCTTATACCATTATACAAATATAGATACATTTCAAAGATGTTATATGAGGAGCCACAGGAAGAAGGAAATAGTCACACAAAAAAAAAAAGTGTTATAGTGCCAATAATTGAACTTTGATAATTTTGGACAAGTTAAATATTAATTTTAAAAGTTATCACTGGAGATACTTTGTCATGGTTTGATTTTTTTGTTGAATGTACTACATCATTATTTGTAAGTTAAGGGAAGAATATATTATGTCAAGACACCGTGTGACAGTAGAAGTATGTTTGGTTAGACAGGAAAGGATTGAAGGGAAAAGGTCAAGTCATGAACTGGATAAAAATGGAGGGTGACAGGTACGAAGGGCAGAGAGAGTTCGACTGCGAGGGAGTGAGAAAACTTATTTTATAGGACAAATGTTATCTGATCAGTGTAATGGTAGGGACATTAGTTACTATATTATATATCGAGACTTTGGTTATTATTTTTCTATTGTGGCTTTTATTAGGCATTTAGTCCCTTATGCAGGTAAAAATAAATATTGCTCTGAGTATGAACACATAAGGACAATTTGTATTATCATCACTTTTATGTACTTTAAAAAAACATCATAAAAATGCTATCACTATATGATGCAGGATGCCACAACAGCTGGGTTTCATGTGTGTTACATCAGACAAATGCTATCACTATATGATGCAGGATGCCACAACAGCTGGGTTTCATGTGTGTTACATCAGACAAATGCTATCACTCTATGATGCAGGATGCCACAACAGATGCAGTCATGTGTGTTACATCAGACAAATGCTATCACTATATGATGCAGGATACAACAGATGGGTTTCATGTGTTACATCAGACAAATGCTATCACTCTATGATGCAGGATGCCACAACTGCTGGGTTTCATGTGTGTTACATCAGACAAATGCTATCACTATATGATGCAGGATGCCACAACAGCTGGGTTTCATGTGTGTTACATCAGACAAATGCTATCACTCTATGATGCAGGATGCCACAACAGATGGGTTTCATGTGTGTTACATCAGACAAATGCTATCACTCTATGATGCAGGATGCCACAACAGATGGGTTTCATGTGTGTTACATCAGACAAATGTTATCACTATATGATGCAGGATGCCACAACAGATGGGTTTCATGTGTGTTACATGGAGAGTGGAGAGGGTCTGCCAAAATGTGAAAACTTGTAAGTAAAAAAGATTTTTAAACTCCTAAACACCGCAAGAGTTGCAAAATGGTTCAGAGAAGCTGTATGTTTAATAGGCAATAAAGTTACTAGAAGAGCTCTCAGTTAGAAAGAGGTCAGATAAGGTCCAACTTATTTCAACTTTCCCATGTGAGCTGCTTTGTTTAAGACTATTTCCAGATGTTTGGTAGTAAAGATGGAAAGCTGCAATTTAACAAACTTATTCATTTGTTTATTTATTACACCATAAAGATTCATGTTGATATAATAACTTTCTTTTTTCAATTTCCACTGTAAATAAATTGTGGCAGGCAATACTACTGTAAACAATTATCATCGCACACTTAACAATGAAAGACTGTTGTATCTCAATTTTATTGTTTTAATTACAGTATGAATAAAAGTTGGCTGGGGCCCCTCCTCAATAAAAAGTATGGGATAATAGTTTTTGATACATATTTTCAAAATAATTTTTTTTTTAAGTTATGAACTAAATTAAAAACCTTGTTAGTTTTTGTTTTTTTTCCTTACAACATCCTCAAGGATAAATTATTTAAAAATGATATATGGTTGAAAAATTTGTCAAAGAGATCTAATTAGTTGTTACTTTTCATAAACAAACTAAAAAGGATAAATTATAAAAAAATAACATAATGTCTGTGAGAAGAATCAAACCAGGATAGTCAGGATATAAAACAAAAAAAGCAGCTTAGCCATTCCGCCACCACGTCACTTACATTAACAATAAAATTAAAATTCTTATACTGAAAATCGCTTGATTATTTTGCACTTCCATTTGACTTATGTAATCTTAAATTGTAATTTAAAAAATAACCAAAGCACTATTTATTAAAAATGAAATATTATAATAGCTGAGAAATTAATTGTATGGAAATTAGCAGAATTTCTTTTTTTTATAGTAGATCTTTTTTGAAAAAGAACTTTTATTTGCTAAATTAGTTATGGCTTGAGAATTTTCGATGATTACTTTTGTTTACGTTTGATGATTTTTTTGGTATACTGTTGTATTAATTCTTTACTTTCAATTTAACGCAGAACCCAAATTGCAATTATTTTACTTGATAAAAATCTTAATCTCTATTGAGCTTTAAGGTCTACCCTAGTCACTGTTATGAGTTAACATAGGGATGAATCTTAATTAAGATCTTTCGTTTGATAAATAATCTAATTAGACAGTTTGATTCAGAATCTAATTAGACTGTTGATAAAGAATCTAATTAGACAGTTTATTCATAATCTAATTAGACAGTTGATTCAGAATCTTAATGAGACAGTTGATTCAGTTTTTAAAATGCTTAGATATGTATATCTAAAAACATTTCAAAGAAAAATAAATAGCATTACCAAATTAATCTCAGGCCGAAAATTCATCCCTTGCATTTTTCAGGCTCCACTCTATTGCAGTGTCCAGTCTATTGCAGTCTCCACTCTAATGCAGTTAAGTGCTATCGTGGAAGTTCCTTCATAAAAGCTTGACCCAAACAGTGAAAATGATACATCATGTTCTTACGTCTGAGTCAATCATACACTGCTGTTTTCCACTAAAATTGAAAACTGCGTTAACTATGGAACATTCCTTAATGTAATTTAATGTACAATATTAATAATGGTAATGTGTATTTTCTATCAGTTTGTCTAATATATTTAGGGCAACATGATTATAATGGATACTGAAAGATGTCAATATAAGATAAGATTCTATCAATGTTAAAAAAATGTCTCAGACACAATTCCTGTGATCTAACCACAAAAAATATTTACTAATAAATTAACATGATTCACAAAACTGTGCTAATGTCTGGAACTAATAAACAAGGGTTGACTGTATTTACTTTAAGTATAAGACTATTTATCACTTACTTGTTGCAGAGCCAAAGTTAATTTTCCAAGATGTTTCTTGCAGATATTATATGGCGCACCTTCTGGACACAAGCTATAGTATCTGTGTGTATCTACTTTAGACCAGGCAGCAGCCGTCCAATGTTATGAAGTATGGAAAGATTGTCCCTTTTCCTCAAATCTACATAAAAAAATATTATTATGGGTAGTTATTGTGAGTAAAATTTGTAATACCCACTAATGGCATCCAAAAACTACGATACTCAATTCATTTGCATGTTTTATTTTAAAATAATTACTTGACTAAATAAAAAAGTAATACCTTTTAAGCAGGTGAAATTTTTAAAAATACACCTATTCATCGCAGTCATCTCATGTTAAATAATTCATATTTACTCTTGACATAAAATTAGCGCCATTACCTCTGGATAGAGCAGGCATTCTAGTGTCAGTAAAGTTGCTTGAAAAAAATTGCTTACAGTTACAAAATATATATATATATAAACACACTTTATTACATTCTTTATTTTATTATTGGCGTATCTATAAATTCAAATTGCATTTTTTTCAACCTGTAATCTATTTGCTGAATCTTTAAGGAGTCTTATTATCACTTCTGTATATATATTTTGATTAAATTTAGTAAAATATAACTATAAACATACAGCTCAACAAAAAAATTTTTTTCGAATTGCCAAGAATGTTTGAATGAATTTATAGCAATTCATGGGTGCTGATTTCAAAATTGCCACTGCTTTTGCTGAATTGGCTCTAGTTTCTGAGATATTGGAAACCCTTTGAAAATATGATTGTACCCTTTGTGTAAAACAAATGCAATACGTTTGTGTCTGTTGTTTAATTAAACTATACCAAGTTATAACTTCGTTTTTTTTCTATTTTATCTCTGCTTTCTAAAGACATCATGAGTTCATCACGAAGATGTTGCAAAATAATCAGAATGTATTCTGTTACATCTCTGGACAACACATGATTGAATAGCAAAGAAGAAATATAACCGACTTTGTGCAGCAGGCATATTTGGCTTATTTCGTGTGAAGTCGAGACCAAGACATGTCTTGGGTTCCCATAAGGTCTGCAAAACTGTGTGGAGAGCCTACGGCAGTGGACAAATGGTGAGAAGAAAAGTCTAAGTTTCGGTGTACCAATGGTATGGTGAGAGCCGAAAGATCATTTTGGTGATTGTTATTTTTGTATTGTGAATGTTAAAGGCTTCAATCGCCACAAGAAATCTATGGGATTATCCTGATATTGAATCTGCAAGGAGACCAATTCCACGTAGCAGTGAAGTTCATATACCGGTGTTTACCGGATTATTAGAGCTTTCACCATCAGACCTTGACTAGGGGCAAGATCTGGAGTTTTTGGCAGGTGAAAACAGTGGAAGTGATTATGAAGGAAGTTATTCAACACCAACCATTCAGCCAAAAATAATTCAATGACCTAATACGAGACCTAAATCTGTCCAAGCAAGCATCTGAGCTTTTAGTCAAGGCTCAATGAAAAGAAATTTTCAAACCAGAAGTTAAAATAACATTTTATAGGAAAAGAGAAGAGTTTCTTCGATATTTCAGCCAAGAGGAAGATCTTGTTTACTGTAATGACATCCTGACTTCTGCAATTCAAAATGGGACTACAAGACTACCATTCTGAAGACTGGCGTCTTTAGAGACAGTTCCATCAGAAGCTTGGAAATGCGTTATGTTACACAATGGTAACTGTTATGTATCTCTTCCCATTGCTCACTCAACAACACTTAAAGAAGAGTATGAGAATATCAAAACAGTATTGCAGAAAGTCTGATATTATGAGTATCAGTGGTCAATTTGTGTTGATCTAAAAATGGTAAACTTTTGCTTGGGTAGCAGTCAGATGCACAAAAATACCTATGCTTCAGGTGCCTTTGGGATAGCAGGGCAAGGCAAGATCATTGGACAAGAGTGACATGGCCTGCAAGGGAAACCATGACTGTAGGTAAAAAATATCATCAACAAGCCACTGGTTGACAAAAATAAGATCATTCTCCCACCGTCTCATATCAAATTAGGTTTAATGGAACAATTTGTTATATTTTGGACAAATCTGGCACCGCTTAAGTATATTTGCAGATCATTCCCGGATTGAGCATGGAGAAGCTGAAAGCTGATTTTGACGGTCCTCAGATTCGGAAACTCATCGATCATCGTAAATCACCTTGAAGCTTCTTCATGGAACAGTTTTGTTTCAGTTGTCAGAACTTCTTAGGTAATAACAGAGTAGAGAATTACGAAGAACTGGTGCAAGATATGCTCGCTAACTTCAGAAACAGTGGAACAAATATTAGCATCAAGCTAACTTCAGAAACAGTGGAACAAATATTAGCATCAAGGTACATTACCTGCACAGTCATTTAGAAATTTCCAGGTAACCTTGGGGACCAGTGAGAACAAGGCTAGAGGTTCCATCAGGATATGAGGGTGATGGAGGAGAGATATCAAGGAAGATGGGACATACATATGATGGCTGACTACTGTTGGAGCCTTCAGCAATATCACCAAATCCACACATGCAAAGGAAGTCGAAACAAACATGCATTTGCTAATGCATTACCATAGACAATTAACATAATAATTAATTAATGAATTAGACATAATTAGTTTTTCAAATGAAAATGTTTTCTTCTATAACACTATTACACATATTTTTGAACAAATTTCTGCATGACTATTAACAGTTTCACTACTATTTGTTAGTATACTATTATACTTCATGATTCTTGACAAATTCATTACACGGTGCATACATTATTTAATTAATTTTAATCTCAGAAATAGAGCCAATCTAGCAAAAGCACTTACATATTCTAAATCAGTAAGAAGTTGACTTTGTATAAAATGATTCATATCACTGGCAATGAATTCACTGTTTACCAGTGCTATCTATGCTGCTTCAAAGAATTCTTTTTTACTTGATAAGATTGTTTTAAATATTTTATGTATATTTTTATATTGTTTTTGTGAGGAATTTGTTTACATTACCCTAAGCCTATCAAGCAATTCAAGGTGATTTCTTAAGATAATTATTGTATATGCAGGTGGTGAGAGTGCAACACAGAATATAGATGTATATGACAGTGTGAGAGAAGGCCATACTATGGCCATTATGGGTCATAACCTGTTTTTACAAGCGTTTTACAAGACAAGAATAAATCATACTATTATCACCTAATTGGTAATTTCCCATCAGAGCCAAGTAAGTTTCTTGTAAATACAATATTTATTAATAACAATAAATAACTCTGCACAAAATATTTCGTTTTTTAACTTTTAAATAAGATATACTTTTATACGCATAAAATAAAAATAATAAAAGACTCTTAACTAGAAAAGCAGCGGAACAATTTTTAGTAAAAAACGTCCTTTCAACTCACAAGTTATTTTAATTTTGCCATTTAATAAAAACTGTAGATCTTATTAAAAAGTCTAACTCTAGTTAATTATCATTGTAGACTTTGCGTTTGCCATTAGCGATTTTAGCCCGTAAAATTTATATGATTAACATAACCATTATAAATTATTACTTACAGTGTCAAGTTTTCCTTCACAGTGTACTGTCAATACACAGTGTCAAGATTTCCTTCACAGTGTACTGTCAATACACAGTGTCAAGTTTTCCTTCACAGTGTACTGCAAACAGACTTTAACCACCCTCATCTGCACCTGACATTTTAACTTGCAGATTTATTTTTTTTTTTAAATCACACATTGAATGTACATGAAGAAACAAAAAGTATTGCACAGTGAAACACACAAACTGCCAGGACTCAGAGGGAGCTTCGCTCTCTTCAAGAAAATCTTCCACATAAATAGTTTTAAAATACACGTACATGCGTATCTGATCTGTACAACATGAAGAAACAAAAGATGTGCCACATGACAACAAATGACTGGACCGTGGAGTTGCTTCATTGCATATTGTTTAGTTGTTGATGATGAAACTGAAGGGAAATTGATTTAAAAACAACGACACATTTAAAAAAAATGTTCCTGAATTGAAAGTTGCTTTAGTTTTAAAAAAAAAAATTTGAAACATTTGCTATAGAATTGATTGCTAGGTGTTGTCCTTCATCAACTGGACACATTCTCTGTCGATGAGAGGACAGAACATGTGGCTAACATTCTTTTAAACAACGAGCTTGGATTGGATAAAAGTCTGGATGGAGAATCATACTCGACAATCTGAAAAAGTAAAAAAAAAGTCAGCAAAAATTAAGCCAGGTAATTAAAGAGAAATGGTATCAAATAACACATTCAGCCTAATTCAATAAAATTGAAATTTTTTAAAGGCAATGACATTATTTGCATAAAAAAAGTTAAAAACTTCTACAAATCAGACATACACTGCCGTTCTGCATGACCATAATAAGGTCACAGTCCAGAACAGTGTTGAGCCTGTGAGCAATAATCAACATTGTGCAGTCTTTGAAACCTTCTCTCAGCGTCTGCTGTAGGTGAGCATCAGTTTCTGAGTCAATGGATCCTGTGGCTTCATCCAGCACCAAAATCTGAGAAGTGAATAAAAAAAAAGGCTTAGTGAAGGCAATACATTTTAAATACTAACCTGGGGAGACATATTCAACAAATTAAATCATCTTAAATTGTGTAATACCTCCTCAAAATATCATATAAATAATAGCGGTGTGGGTTCTGCGTTACATCGAAAGTAAAGAATTAATACAACAGTATTCCAGTTTAAAATCGTCAAATGTAAACAATAGTAATAAAAATAATGAAAAAATCGGATCTGTCCGAAACCAAAAATAACATAGCCTACAGATCAAACCTAAGGGGGATATAACGCTATGCAAAAGTTTTGCAGGGTACAGCTAGTTAAAAATATTAGCGATTTGGGTTCTGTGTTAATTCGAAAGCAAAGAATTAATACAACAGTATTCCAGTTTAAAATACAATCATGAAAAAATCGGATCTGCCCGAAACCAAAAAATAACCTAGCCTACCGATCAAGCCTAAGGGGATATAACTCTATGCAAAGGTTTTTGCAGGGTACAGCTATTATTTAAAAATATTGATTGACTAGAAAAATGGTAACAAGCATCTAAATGAAAAGTCTAAAGGGTTATGTTTATGGGCTGATTATGTCTTAGGCTGATTATGTCTTGGGCTGATTATGTTTCATGGGCTTATAATGTTTTGGGGCTGATTAGGTTTTTGAAATTTTCCCCTAATCCTCAAATCATCTTCAACCAACCTTGCTGCACCTGAGAAGTGCCCTGACTAGACACAGAAGCTGTTTCTCTCCAACAGAAAAATTGTCGCCACTTTCCTTCACATCTGTATCCAGCTGATGTTCCAGACTTCGAACCTGTGAACAAAAGTAAAACATTCAAACTACTTTGTAAATGCACAATATAAATATTTATTTTTTTTTAAGACCAACCTCATCTGGGTGAAGTAAACACATAAAGAGCCAGTGAATAAAAATTGACCTCATTACAAGTTTAGACTCACCATCTGAGCTGCGTGGCAATTCTCCAGAGCCTGCCACAGATCTGAGTCTGAAAACTGTTGGAATGGGTCCAAGTTGTACCTGGAAAAGATGGACGATATACAAACCATCAATGAATGTCGTCTATATCTTAAGTTATTTAGCATAGAAACATGCAACCACACTTGACTATATAAATGCACTTTTTAAATTAAAAAAAATTGTTATTGATAATTGATAAATTGTAATATCTTCTAGAATCCAGAGCACGGGTACTCAGGCAAGGTGATGGGCATGCAGATGGAGTTGAAATTTGTGACCTATATTTGACAGCATCAACAAGGACTCTCTTGTATAAAAAATAAGCACATTAATGCATCCGAAGTGGTCCCTGGCATTTTCCAGATAGAATCCCTTGCACAAGGGTGGCACCCTTGACACTCTTGTGCTTATATCATTAAATTTTCAGTTTATCTTCTCATTATTATTCTGGAATTCCATAGCTTGGATATTTCATAGCATACTGAGCCCCACTTCACTGACAGCACTGATATTGCCCAGCTTTTTCTAAGTCGCATTATAGCCATTGGTCCAAATTTAGAGCAGGAGTTATTAAACACAACAAACTGGGAGACTGTCATACAAATCACTCTGATGTTTTTCATTACTGCTGGAGTTTGATTGGCAAACAAAGAAAAACAAAACAAGCAACCATCTCACCTGAGACTGCCAGCAAACAAAACTGGATCCTGAGGAATGATTGACAGTTTGGACCGCAGGTCACCTAACGATACAGTGGCTATGTCAATGTCATCAACAGTGATTCTACCGGATTCCAGCTCAACTAATCTGAACAGAGCTGCGGTCAGAGAGGTCTTGCCTAAAAATTAATGGATTGGTGACATCTTGTTAGTTTAACATTGTTACCTTACTATTTGGTATTAGGTGTGGTATTACATTTGCATTATACATGTATAAAAAAGTTTTCTGAATTAAAACCAAAAATGATAAAATATTTATAGCAGGTAAGGTGAAGGTTACAAAAAATAGATTTCACCAGATAAAACCTTTGTCTCCATGAATAGTGAAACACCAGATATCAGTAAATTTCATGCACTCTTCAGAACATGTTGGACTTACCTGCTCCTGACCTTCCCACAATTCCTATCTTCTTGTGGGCTTCGACCTGGAAAGTTAATCCCTTGAGTGCTAATGGAGTGTTAGCTCTGTAACGAAGCTTGACATCATCAAACTTAATCGACCCTTCCCTAGGCCATTCAGTGGGCTGCTTGCTGTGTCGGTCCACTGCCGGCTCTTGCTCCTGTAGCTAAATGGATTAAAAATAAAAAGGTAGATGAAACACTACATGCATTCAAGCAGTGGGTATATGCTTTTGTCAGGAAATCATTACGGTAACATAGCTGTATCAAAGCAATAAAACAATTTAAGCTCACATAAAAAATGCTAGATACTAAATAAAATGAAAAGAAATGCATTCTAGCAGTAATTGTACGCCTCAGTAAAGCACTATCGTGAATGAACTATATCAAAGAAATAAGATCATTTTTTAAATACATGAAAATGGTAGATATGAGACAATATCAATGCTTTATTATCAGAGAACACAAACCTTTCTCAGGAAATCAGATTTAAAAAGGTCAAGTAAGTTTATGAAATGACAAAAAAAAAGATATTAACATGCAGATCAATTATACACTTACATTACAATACTCTAGAATTCTCTGCACAGATGAAAATCTAGCCTCTGTCTCGACAGCCATTCTCGCTGTAAACTGGAACAATGATGACATCTGTGGATTAAAAAAAAAAAAATGAGCAGTGAATAAAAGCACCTGACAAATATAAAATCTCGTAATTTATTAAAAAACTTGTCAGGAAATTTATTGTGCAATGCAAATGTGTTAGGGTATGGGGGAATATAAAGTACCTGTACAGTGTAAGAGAGAGCCAGCCCTGCCAGCTCTGGTCTCATCTCTGTGAGCAGTATGAGCAATACTGTAATAAATGATATGATGCTGCTCACAATGTCTGTGCGAAGTGCTAGCCAGCGATTGGCTGCGTAGAACATCAGCACAGCCACAGCATTAGTGTTGAGAAGGTTGCAATATCTGAAATAGGTTTGGAAAGTCACAGCTGATTAAACTAGAGGTATACAGAAGTAGCTGTAACCAATCTGATTGGGAAGAGTTCTACTCAGCCAAGAAAGGATATGAAACACCAAGTTAACAGCACCCATTGGTAGTTAACAGCACCCATTGGTGGGGAAAATGAGGTAAGAAAAAAAACTGTCAAGTACTTGATACAGAAAACACTAAATAAATGTACAAATATCTATATAAGTACAAACATTAAGAATTCATTAAATTATAATATCAGATATATATATTTAAAATTTTATTTTATAAAATTAGTTAACACTTTGTGAAAAAAAAGCTGGTCACATAAGTTTGTTTTTTTCATTAGTCTAAAATAAAAATCGCCAATAGATGTTAAATCGCCAATAGATGTTAAATGGCCAATAGATGTTAAATCGCCAATAGATGTTAAATCGCCAATAGATGTTAAATCGTCAATAGATGTTAAATCGCCAATAGATGTTAAATCGCCAATAGATGTTAAGTCGCCAGTAGATGTTAAATCGCCAACAGATGAGAAACTTGCTCTGGGAAAAAACTAGAGGGCGCCCCTTAATAATCGATTCCTAAATTTTAGATTTCAAAATGGGACTCTCACTTTTCCATGAACTGTGAATCTTTTTTGTAAGCGTGTATACTGGCGAGCCCTTGAATGGACGTTCCCATGAGACTGATGACTGGGGACCTGGTCACATTGTCCAAATACTTCAGCTCATGCACACACTTGTGGAAAACAACCATCAGAAAAAATATCAAGATGGCCAGAGGAACCACAGCCAGCAAGAACCATGGGAGGGCATACGCTATCATAGCAATGGCGGCAAGGATGTGAAGAACCTGAGTCAAGAAAATGTCGGCATTCATGGGAAGCCTGGAGTCAACTGAAAGGAAACAAACAAAAAAAAAAAAAAAAAGAATATTTTATGTATTCAAATTGTGTTTGTAACTTGTATTTGTAACTTAATGTTATCACCCAGAATGAAATATAAAAAAAAAGTTATGTATTGATTTTCTCATATGCATTAGAGTTATACATAAATAAACTGTCTAAATAATTTTTTTTTAAAAGTAAAGTTCCTGTAACCTTATACCCCCATTAGGACAAATGAAGTGTAGAACTGATCTGTTTCCTGTAACCACAGCATATAAGGGATTGTGCGGCAAGCAAAATTCTCAGCTGTAATGTACTTCCTTTACTAATGTCATGTTCCCATATAAAGCCTGGTGGACTTAACACCAAATTTCACTTTGTAAAATTCCCTTTGTTCTCACAGAGGATTAAATCCGGGACTTTCAGTTTGACAGTCAAGCGATCTACGCCGCCTGGCTATCCATCCACCCATAATTTAATGACCCTAACCCTAAATGACCAAGCTGATTAAGTAAATAAACTGACCCTCATCCAAGTCTCCAGAGAATCTGTTCACAATACGCCCGACTGGCGTTGTGTCAAAAAAGTTCATTTTGCTGTGAATGACTTTAGTAAATGCTCTATCATGAAGTCTGCTGGATGCTCTTAATGTTGTCTATTGGTGAGAAAAACAACATAAAAATTCCATAATTGACATGCTGTAAAAAGCAAATATTATACAAAATTTACATTAGCTTAATAATCTTGATACAAGTCTTTCATTGTGTAGATAGATATCTGGCCAAAGCTTAAGTCTTAGCAGTAGAAAAACATTCTTTACAGTACAGTCAGTACAATGAGAGATCTTCTGTGTCATCCCTTCCACCGATTCATAATGTCGTCTCTTAACTGTTTCGCAATGTAATTAAGCTTACCTTCATCAAAGCTATACACTTGATGACTAAGAAAAGAAGCGCTGCTGGCAGAAAGCTGCCATATATTGCCAGGTATTTGCTAAGTTCAGGATGGTCCGCCACACTTGAGTACTGATGGGTTACATTGCCAATGGGGACAGTAACATTCTGGAATTGAAAATAAAATTTACAGAGATCTCTTTAAAACTTTAGCTTGGATGAACATTTTGTTCAGAAATACAGGCTCTATAACACTTCGCCGCTCAAATCCTGGTGAGTCCAGTCACTTACTTACATCTCCATAACCACTGCACACTCAAAGGATGGAAAAAAGGCTCTACAAAAAAAACGATCTATTTGTGATTTATATGATTCAGAGATAAACATCTCATCCTTACAGGGATTTAATAATTATAATTCTACGGTGGGTAAGACAAATAGGATGGGTCCAAATTTGATCAAATTGAGATAACAATATTAATGAAATGACCAGCTCCTGTTTCTAAAGATGTTGATAAACTTTCCGTTACCAGTTACATTTTATAATACATGTATACACAAAGAATTTAAATAAATTACATTCAAAATAATGAACACATTTTTTTTAGCTTCCTATTTCAATCACCTTTTTGTTTTTTTTAAACTGTACTGTGTTTTTTCAGCTTACCAAAGAATTATAATTAAAGCGGTGCTATTATTAGAATGAAAACAATAACAAAGAGTCCGTTCCTATTGCATTGTTCAGTCCAAGTTCAACATAAACACCGCATATAAAATAAAAAAAACAACAACGTACCCCATTACCCTGTCGCAGCCAGTAAGTTAAGTACCAGCCCGCAGTGGCGGAATTGGCCACGGGCAAACTGAAGCACAGGATGATGATAATGAACACAGGAAACCCTCCCATTGCCTTGATATACTCAAGAAAAACTGACAGAGACAAAGTTTCTCTTTCTATAACTTCATCTGCTATCAACTTGCTGGTGTCACCTGCTGGAAAAAACATTTTTTACCCATTTTAATTTAATTTAAAAAAAAAAAAAGAGCTAAATTATATACATAATGAATGAACTTTAAAGATTTTTTCCCCTTCACATCACAGGCTGGTAAAAATAAGAGGAAAAATTTACAAAGACTAAACACAGCTTTGTTATGAACATAAAAAAAAAACATTTTAAGTTTCACATCTGAATACCAAGAAAAAAAGTCGTCAAGAACAGTAATGTCAGGGTATTAAGTGGTACCATTGTTCTCTGCCATCATTGTCTGGGCATTACTCTCTCAACATTATTGATGAGGCATTGCAGAATTTAAATATTATTGTTATTATCTTGGAGGCGTGTTTGTGGTAGCTGTGGCTCTTCTTTCATTGCACTAATCAAATACCAAATAATGTGCGAAGACAGTGTTCTTTGCTGATTAAAGTTTATTACGATACAATAATATAGAAAATACGATAAAATAAGTTCACTGTACACATTGTAAAAATAATCTGTTGGATCACCACATTTCTAGTAAGAACTCAATTATGTTCTAATAATACATCTGTATTATATCCAAGTACAAATACACAAAAACTTATCTAGAAAATCTATCTCCATCATGGAGGTGAACTGTTACTCTCATGATCACTCACAATAATATTTGCAATATCCTAACAAAAAAAAAAACATCGACACGTCTGTCGTGTACGAGAGTGATCCTTCAACTGACAAAAACTCTCTTTCCGGAAATATAAAAATTCGGATCTCAGTTAAATAAAAAGTGATCCTAATGTTTACGAAACAATTATACCTTTACAAGTAATTAACTGAGAAAGGATTTAAACGGAGCTACCTGCTAGGTCATGAGAAACAAGTTCTGTAGTTTCTGACGTCACGTTCACATTCAGTAATAATGTTTCTGATACAGGGTCATCCACATTGTTTGCATCTGCACAGATGAAAGAAAAACAGTTATTCAACTGCAATACGAGTGAACTAACTGATTTACCGGGGTTTTTCAATGTATTAGAAATGACTTTCAAATTTTCAAAATGAAAAATCAAAAAAAAAAAAAAAAAAACAACCCTTCAATAAATTAAGTTTTAAAAACAACAACAACCGAAAAGATCCCCTCAATACAGAACAAAATGTTTAAAAGGGAAAAATTAAGTGTAGAATTTATCAGTTTTATCAGCAACCGGCTATTGGGGAACTGTGTGGTTGGCACAGCTCAAACCCCATTTAACGAGCTGAAATGTCTGGGCAGTGACCAACTACCTGGCAGAGTGACACTGTCATCATCCACTTTCGTGTTTTCCCTCTCTCGGTTGAACAACTTCAACAGGGTGGCGTACTCACTAGGCCTAGACACCAGCTCATCATGAACACCTTGCTCCGCAATCATCCCTTCTTTCATCACCACAATTCTGTCACATTCTTTCAGATACTGTAAATAAACAAAATAAGACAAAACATACACTGTAGCCTTAAACTCCATCACACCTGTATCGTAACAATCATTACACCTGTATCGTAACACAATAACATTTTAGTTTAAAGCAATGTGATTCAAGAACAAAGCATTGTATACACACTTTTTTTATTTCCAAAATTTATTTTTCATTCTCTTTGTTCATGTGTTTCTAAAATAACATTTGGCTAACAGCATAGCTGATGACTGGTCAATACTCAATAATAATGTTGAACTGTTTTCAGTCATTGACAGAGATGATGATTTGACAAATAGATTTCTTAAGTACATGTATACTGTATACACATCATGATGATGTAATAAGCTTTACCCATTGTTTTTTTTTTTTTCCTAGAAACATCTAGTGTAACATCCAGTTATCCTATAAGGGTGTTTAACTGTAACATCCAATTATCCTATAAGGGTATTCAGTGGCACAACAACGGGGGGGGGGGGGGAAATATACTTATTTTGTTTTTGTACGAATGCTTGTAATAAAAATAAGTTGTATCTCATGATGTTTAATACAAATGATTTTTTTGCCCCCCCTCCCCCGAAAGTTTGGTCTAGTCGCGCCACTGAGTGTATTTAATTCCAACAACCCATCTGTTTAAGTACATGAACCAAGACAAGGATATTTCAGATCAATGTATTGCCAAACTTTGATTGTTTATCTATAATAAGTAAATGGGAACCCTTCCCAGGAAGTTTCTCCCATGTTGCCTTAAAAATCCCCCCCCCCCCCAGTTAAAAAAAAAATTGCCTGAATGTTGCTCACCTGAAGATTATGTGTCACCAGCACAACTGTTCTATCTTTCATAAATCCCTGGATACAATTTCTAAAAATGTGATGAGCCAAGTGAACATCCACCGCAGACAGCGGATCATCCAACAAAATCAAATCGCAGAAGCTGTACGCTGCTCGAGCTAGCGTAACACGCTGTCTCTGTCCACCACTTAGGGTGGAACCTCTCTCTCCCACCTGAAAACATCAATATATAAAACCTAATTAGTTTCAACAAAAAACCTCATTAGTTAAACAAAAATTATGTGTAAATAACCATTGTTCTGGAAATCTTGTTAGTTCATTTAACCATGACAGTTTGTCAGTTAAAAAAAAAGCTTTGGTAGAGCAAATAGAAAAAAAGCAACAGCTTTACATCAGCTGTGCTGTAGCAATCATTTTATAGTAGGTACCACAAACTGATTTTTTAAAATGGGTTTACAGCTTTTTTCAACATGAATATTGCAAGAACTCGAGAATCTAAGATGGTGGACATCAAATTTATTACTATAGCTCAAATAGTTTAAGAGATATAAATTTTTGAAAATGTGACTTTTTCATTTTTTCACAACACCTTCAAAAGTGCCTTTTTTGCCAAGCGTTATCTGTAAAAGTATTTCCTGTACACCAAATCATTTACATTCAATACAAACACAAATATACATAGAATAAACTCAATTTTTTTCAAAGGTGTAAAATTATAATATTATTAAAATTTATAGCACTGAAAATGGGTTTTCATCATTTTTTAGAAAAAATAAAAAGGGAGATAAATTTTCAAAATTCGTGACATTTCAAAAAATCATAATAAAATTTGTAATCAACACACATAAGAACTAATTACATCAATCTGTAGGGTAACTTAAGCTCTATGCATTCAAATAGTCATAATATCTTAAGATTATTTATGATTAATATAATAAAGGTTAGAAATAGGTGGGGTAATAAAAAAACTAAAAAAAATGTCATTTTCAAAAATTCACAAAAAAAGAACTGTTATGTATATATTCAACATTTATATATGAAAATGTAGGATATACATAGTTCTTAACTATAAAATAGTCGTTAGACCAATTACTTTTATATATACAGTACAGGGATGGATAAATCCATGCATGTAAAAAATCAATAAAAATACTTTCCATTAGGGAAAAATCCACTATTAAGTATTATTTGAAAAGTTATATTAGTAACAATAGTAACCGTAACATTAGATGCTTACATTTCAATTATATTCTAATTATTTCATAAGTCATGGAAAGCTAACAAATAATTTACGCATTTTACCTCTACCTAAATAAGTGCAACTTTCGAAATTTAAGAAATTTTACTTTTAAGTTAATGTAAGCATATACCATTTGAATGAGTTATTAATGTACCATTTAATTGATCAGCAGGACCGGATTTAGACGTCATAAGGCCCTAAGCTATTTGGGATATAGAAATGTTCCCTTAGCCCTACTGGGCCATCGGGGCAGATGAAGTTTAGTATTCTTCTGTCTCGACATATGAAGGGATTGTGTGTTAGCACAACGCCCAGCCGCCTTTAATTCCCCAACTTAGGTCAAACATTTAAAGCCGGGTGGACTTGTGGGACGACTTTGCACCAGATAACATGTCGACAGTCGAGTATCTACACCACTCGGCCATCCATCATTTGGGATATGGGGCCCTTTATAATTCCAGAAATTAAATGGCAGTGTCAAATATTTAAATAAATATGACAATTGCTCACTCTAACAATTTTTGGGGGCCTCCTAAAAAAGTGGAGGTGCTAAGCTATAGCTTGTGTAGGTTATATATAAATCCTGCACTGTTGATCAGCATCATTCCCTTCTTTTTTTATTTCATCTTTCAATACCTCTCATAGTAATAAAGGTTTATTTCTGGAGCTTTTCAAAACACATCTGTTTTGTTTCAATTCATGCTTACTTAGAGATAATGTACTGTTTTGTTGATCATTTAGTGATTTTAACTCTAATTTCTTCTTGATATAGTACTACTATTTCATCAAGGACATTTTTTCCAATTATTGACCCTACCCAGGCCCGTAGCCAGGTCAAAGTAAGCAGGGAGGCACCAATACCCAACAAGGGGGCACCTTTACTTTTTCTATATTTTTTCCCCTTTTTCTTCTTTTTTTAAGCGGGGGGGGGGGCACTCCACACCTAGCCGGGGGGGGCACGGCCCCACAGTGCCCCCCACCCCTGGCTACGGGGCTGACCCTACCATTAAAAGTTTTATTTGTTTTAAATGTTTTATTATGTTTTCATCTATTTCTCTGTTATTATTTGTTTATCAAGAGTTTGAATGTCTGTTGTTTACTTAATATAATAAATAAAAAAAAATGAATGAAAAGTTCATTAGTTAATCTCTGTAGTTTTGAAAGAACAGACTCCTTCAGGGGACTGTGTATATTTCTCTTATTCACTCTAAAAGTTGCAAGGCTTTAAAATATATAACCCACATTCAAAATTGGTCCAAATAAGTTACATAATATACTGCGGATATGGTATTTAAACACATAAAAGTCTTTTCTATGTGTTACTTAACTTGATTACCAGTTCTTTTTTTTTTTGGATTTGTGAGAACCATGTTTAATTAAAGCTAAAAGATGTTCAAACGTCAAAAATACTCAAACTGAACTAATATTAATAATAAGATACTTAATAATAATACAAACGCATGATGGCTAAGAAATATTTTAATAAAAAAAAATACAGGCGTAACAGTTACATGAGTCCATGACTTGCCATTTTCCTCTTTCAAAACCAGAGTTGAAGAAGTCATGTATTACTAGTCTAGTAGACACGGCAATAAAGGTATCCCTCCAACTAGCACAGAAACCTTCTATAAAGTATTGAGTTGTACACCGTCTGATAAGGATAATTATGACATTTAAAAATGGTTCTGACTTAAATAATAGTGAATTTAAGCATATACTAAACATACACTGTTATATTACAACAATAATTGAAAAAATATCCATTCAATAATAGTTATGTTAATTCGGTCGGCCTACAATCTACTATATGTTTACATTGACAACCAATTATCGACCACGTGACCTGTTATATTTGTTTAAATTTGAGACAATAAAACTATCTAAAACCGGTAAAAAATATATACTAGTCAATTTTGAATATGTTATCTCTTAGAAAATATTATTATCTCTCTAAAAAAATAGCCAGAAAAAAATAGAAGTGTCCGCAAACATGAGGGGTATCGTTCAATGTACAAAAGCATCAAAATGGCCTCGAGGTTTATCATATTAAAGTTATTATAACTACAACAATAAACATTTCCAAAGAAATATAAAGCTAAAAGAGTAAGGAACAAATAATGTAACTATTTATCTACAAGTTTTTATCGTTTTTACTTACCAACTAGGTGTTTAAGTCCCAATAAAGTTCCATTGATTGTGACTGGTGTAGCGTTGCTAACTTGATTGTCGGCCATTTTCACGGTCGTGCAAGAATGGGTGAAAAATGTGTGTTATATGCTATTTCTTAGCGCTCTGCGCTTTTGGGCCATGCTTACAAATTAAGTTTTATCATAACATTTTAAAAGCAAAATGGACGGGCTTTCTAATGATACTAAAGAAAAACCTACAAAATTAAAAAATCACAAAATAATTTACTTTTTATTATGATTTTTTTATATTAAAAATATTGTTAAATATAATTTAATTAAATGTTTAGTGTGGTTGTAAAGGGCATTCATTTTCGCACACATTGATATATTTGACATAACTGTAGGACGAATGGCCCAGAATCGCACGGAGATTGAAAATAGGATGGTCAAATTAGATCGCGCGCCGGCCGGTAAAAAGTGACTTCGGTGATGGTTTTCATTTAAAAAATTCATCCTTTAGTTTTAAATCTACGTAATTAAAATTTACATATTATTGTAGGGCTTACAAAATACTTTAAAATGGTATAATTGTTTATGAGATTTGATCAGTTTTAAGTAGATAAATCATTAAGTTAAAACTATCCAAATATTGACTACAGTGACGCAAAACCACGATTTTGAGCCAGTTTGTGGTACCTATTTATAGCAGCAACAGTTCCATAAAACTACAAACTACAAGCCGTATGACAACAAGCTGTATGACAAAAAGCTAGAGCAGGCTGAAAGTGATTTTTCTGAGCCTAGTTCCCAAACTTTATTATTTAATTATGGCCCCAAGCAAACCTATCATTGATTCAAATTCATAGTATAAAAAAAGGCTCCAACTATTTGGCATTTTAAAATATATAGGCTACTTCATATTTTAAGAAGCTAAAATTATCCATCAGAAAACCCTTTGTGACCTCAATCCTTTAAATGCCACTTTTTTTTCCCAATTCTTTCCCCATGTCCAGTCATTCCACAGATCAAAAAGAAATGTTTAGCTATGCAGCCTTCAGAAAGGCCAGTAAAACAGGTTAAATATACATCCTGTTGTATAAACTGGGATCAGCAGTACGTTGTGAAAGAGCTAATGAGCCATTATTTTATAAAAACCCAGGTCAATAATAGTTTTATTACTTTAATTTATGCTGCACGTAAATACACGTTGTTGCTACAGCACACTTCCTCAAAATATGATCTGTGATTCAATATATATTATTTCTGAGGTAAAAAAGAAGATGTGCTTTGAAAATATATTCAGCACTTGTTATAATAAAAAAAAATTATGTATAATAATATGTGAATTAAAAATAAAATTTGATTTCATTGACCAAAATATGAATCATTTTACCAACGAAATTAGAACAATTAATTTGTTCTTATACATAACTTAGATTTTTTTCAATACTAACTTCCGACATGTCTCCCTTGGGCAAGGTAAATAAATCAGCTGTCAAAGCGCAGGCTTGAATGACTGTCTTGTACCTGCACACACAAAAAATTTGAATGAATGAATATGGAATGATGTCCTGAGGCCATGTATTTTGTTTAAATAATGTCTGACATAACTGTGCAATCCTTTTTTTCAAGTGCTGATTATATTGGTAACCTTTTTGTGAATTATTCATGATTTCTGTTTTTATGAATTATTTCCTTTTTAAAAGCATTTTTATGAATTGTTAACAATGTGTATTTTTTTATGGTAGGCGACCCATATCACCAGTGCTCTGCTGATGGGGACAGCAGTAGCAGACCTAGCCACCCAACTTGTAAATAAGTCAGTGTCTATCGCATAGAAATAATACTGAAAAAATTAATTATCAACAAAACATTAGATTCTGCCCCAAGTACAGGATGTACAAGCTATAGGTAATCTCCATCCTGGTCTATAGGTACAAATCTTGGACAGCCACACTGTGACAGTAAAAAATCCAGGCATTTGAGAAAGCTGCTCCAAACTTCATACGTGGAGCATAAGACAAACACCTATGTCAAGCAAAGGATTAACAAAACCTGGTGTGCTCTCAGCAATCACTCCTGGATAATGTGAAAAGAGGCGAAAGCTGGCAGTCAAGTTTCACACCAGAATAATTTGACAAAACTATACTGCAGGGTACCCGTGAAGGAGCACAAAGGGGAGGTAATCCTAGATAGAACTGCATTGCCAACAGTAAGGAATGGACAGGCCAACACAGTAGACCAAATGAAAAACAGGGAAATGAAGTGACCAATCCACTGCAGCCTCCTGAAATCCCACCAGTGACAAAAAACTTGTCAAGGGCCAAATAAAAATGGTAAAAAAAAATTAATAAAAAAGTAAATTTTGAAAACTTAATACTAACAGAGTAAGATGAAGTTTTAGTAACTTTTTTAAAAAGACGTCGCCATAAATTGCCAACATTTTTTGTAAAATTTCTTTTTTAATGAAAATTGAGGAGAGATTTTTCAAAAACTTCTATACGGGAAGAAAAGTTTGAGTCATAAACAGAAGAAATAGCAAGAAACATTCACCTTTCACTGTCATAGTCGTGTCCAAATACTATGTTGTCTCTGATGGTTTCACCTGTTACCCAGGCTTGTTGTGACACATATGCGATATGCCCTGATGCTGCCAAAGATCCAGATGACAATTCCATCTACAGAAAAAAAAATTTAATGCTATGATGAAAATAAATTTTTAGCAGGCTCACATATACAACCTTAAATTTAAATTGAGGTTAAATTGACAATTGGGTGGGACGGATGTCTGAGTGGTGTAGATACTCGACTGTCGACCTGAGAGTCCTGGGTTCGATCCTCGGTGAGGCCCATGGAGTTTTTCCAGGAGAAATTTGGTGCAAAGTCGTCCCACAAGTTCACCCAGCTTTAAATGGGTACCTGACTTAAGTTGGGGAAGTAAAGGCGGCTGGGCATTGTGCTACCACATAATCCCTTCATATGCTGAGGTTATAGAAACAGATGAATTCTACACTTCATCTGCTAAGGGAACTTTACTTAAATTGACAATTATACTGGCTAAATTATTCACATTGAACAAAAAGAATGAACAGCACAAAGTAACAAATAAGAAACGTACTCTTCCAAGAATGGCATTTATTAACGAACTTTTTCCGCATCCAACACTTCCACATATACCAACGAGCTGCCCCTGATACAAAAAAAAATATCTTTATAAAAATTAAGGCTGTAAATAAAATCTAACTGCATAGATAATAAAATGAAATGAATCAAACAGTAGAGAAACATAAACAGGGGCAAGGAAAAAAAAATATTAGCCTTAAAAAAAAAAAAGAATGTGATATATTAATGAAATATATTAATGAAGTCTTAATTCCCTGATTGAGTACTGGTCATAGATATGCTTGTCAATGTCACACCTTTGACCTCTCACTGTGAGGTCAAGCTAAAGTCAAATTAGGATATTTACCTTTTTTATTTGAACATTTACATTTGATAAAGATGGGCCGGAGAAAATTTGATCTTCTGCTCCATCAATGCTGAGCTTTACTTCCTCTCCAGGAATGTCTTTTATCTTTTTCTTGTTTTTAACCTTTGAACCTGGCGAGGACATTCTCGCAGTTAAATTCACTTTAATCATTTTTCATGAAAGGGGAGATTCAAATTTAAAGTGCAATAATACATCTACATACATTTATTTGGAGAAATAAACAAACAACATTTACCATTGCTGATCTCATTTTTTCTTGGGCTTCCCCAGGAAAAGGAAGCATTTTTGATTTCTAAGGCAACTGAGGAATCTGCTGGAAGTGGGATTTGAGTGCCCATTTCAGCCATCAACAGCAATTCCTAAATTTTGTATTAAAAACATCAAATGGAGCTTAAAGTGAAAGCACGCTGCATATAATGATAATATAAGGATGAACAGCGGAAGTGGTTACAAGAAGCGGACAGAGTTATTTTTTTTAACTGCCTCTAAATTAATACACTGAAGATGATTATAGCATTTGCTAAAATGTTGATTGAAATGCACTAGTGTTACAGTCCATTATATTTTTCTTTCACATTATCTGTACCAATTCATGAATAAATTTTAATTATAATACTGAATAAAGAATGTTGTATAATCTCTTACCTGAAGTCTTCTGACCGTGACTGCCATTTCTCCAAGGCACTTCAAAGAGAAAGGTATTGATATCATGTTCGACTGCATAGTAGTCAGCAAAGATAGAAAAGTGAACGCCTGCAAGAAAATGTCAAAGCAACATTGTTTCAAAACAAAAACAACTACAGAAGTAAACAAAAAAAAAACCACTTTGTAGTTGGCAAGTAAAAAAACTAATAAGCCAAAAGATGGCAGTCATTTCTAGGCTCGGAATAATCAACATGTCCATTGGCAACTATTCGGCTCAAGCTTATCCTCTTACAACTAATGGTAGAATTTATACAATAATATAAGAGTGGGTGCCCCTCTGAAACCTATAGTATTTATATTCATTGGTACTTATCAGCTAATGTAATGACATATTTCGTTCAGTATATTGTATTCCGTCACACTTTTAATTTTACAAATGAAATTTTTTTTTTTCACTTGAATTCTTTTTAGTTTTAAAATCAAACTTGCTATTTCTGTTATTTTTTTTTGTGCACACTTTAGCCTAATATTTGTATAATCTATACAAGACTAAAAATAGCTTCAGTATTTTGCACACCCATGCTGTAATCTCCACCCACATACTTTCACATTATAAACATTACTGAGAAGTAAAGCTTCTGAATTCTACAAGATGTTAATTTAGACTTGAAATGATACAAATAGATGATAGTCATCAATAATACACCCGTGTTTAAATTTTCACTGTTCTGACTAAAAGAAGACAGGTCTGAAATTGAGTTACAAGATTTGATCTGGACTGACAGACAGAAAGTGAACTTAATTAAAAGCTTATAAAACACCATTCACTATTTTGCACAGGAATTGAAGGCTACTGTTTCTAATTGCTATCCTTGTTTTATAAATCTAGTATCTTTCTCTACTTTTTTTTTTTTTTCAAAGCCATCATATAATATTAAAAGGTTGATCATCTAGATACGAAGCTTTTGAAAGTATGGCTTTATGTAACATACATGTACAAAAACCAAAAGAAAATTGTGCAATAAAATCTGGTATGCAAGATTTCATTTCTCTGTACTTGGATCACCTGGGGGCATCCGTGTCTTTTTTTGTTACTTTATGAGCTAGCTTATGTGTCGTCACATTGAACACACCTGCCACATTACTTATGTTGTAATATACAACACACACCAAAAAAAAATGAATGCAGTTGTACAGTAGAAATAGAATGCATAGGTGCACAGTAGAAACAGAATTTTTATGTAAAGTGAAAACTATGTTTTCAATGGAAACAGGATGAATATGTGCGATGGAAATAAAACGTATATGTGCACTTGAAAGTACATGTTCAAAAGCAGTGAAAATTGAATGTATGTTTTCAATGGGAACAGGATGAATATGTGTGATAGAATTAAACCGTATATGTGCATTGGAAAGTACATGTTCTAAAGCAGTGAAAACTGAATGTATATTTGTAGTGGCGACTCACTTGTGTTGCTGTAAGGCTGTTTCCTGTGCCCACATAGCCAATGAAAGCCAGGCAGCTCGCGAACAAGGAAACAGTCATCGATGAGCCCATGCTAATGCCTAATACAAAGACACTCTTTTCCAACAGGGACTTTTCTTTTGAACGGATTTCTGAAAACGAGAAATGATTGTTTTTTTTTAATAAATATTAGCCATTTATATGCTTTCTATTTAAAAGTTCAAGACAAGAAAGAATGGAAAACAACAGAGGTCCAAAAACGATTTATAAGACAACACCCAATGAGAAAAGGCCTAAAGGCAGGCCAAGAAGCAGATGATTGGAGGAAGTGGAGAAAGACCTTAAAGCCATAGGAGTGAGAGAGTGGAGGAAGAAGACCCTGGATCGGGAAAAGTGGAGAAGTGTAGTATGGCAGGCCAGGGCCTTAAATGGGCTGTAGAGCCAAAGGAAGAAGAAGAAGAAGATTTAAAAGTTCACCTTTATAAAAATAAATGTTAAAAACACTTTAAAAAAAAAAAATCAAGCCAAACAAAGAGATAAAAAAAAAGGCACAAGAATTTAACAGGAAGTTGAGAGAGAGACATGCATTAAAAAATGACCTTGATTTAAAGGGAGGGAAAAAAAAATGAGGCCACTGGGACTAAGGTGAAATGCAAAGCAGGGTGAAAATGTGATTGTTCGTATCAGGCTTGCTTTAGGTGATAATGGGGAACTGTTTTTCTTAGAGTTTGAATAAAAAAATGTGGGGGAAGAATTTGTAATAGATAACTTGTTAACATTTTTTTTTGTAACTTAAATTTTTTTTAATTACAGGAGAAATTTTCAAAATAATAAAATCATGCTATTGCAATAGGATCTATTTAGGTAAAAAAAATGCACATCCACCCAATTATAGAAACATTTTAAACAAAACTAGTGAAAGTTTATGTCTTTGAGTAGTTTACCTGATATTTTCTTAGCAAAAGATGTTTCCCAAGCGTACATTTTGATTAGCCTAATGGATGTCAACAGTTCATTCAACAAGCCAATCTGTACAAATGTGCAAAACAATATAGAATTTTAATGGTGAGGTGTGATTCCCCCCCCTATTAATGTATCTATTATATGCTACACAAATAAATTGTTTAAATTATACACCTCTCTTTACATTGCACATCTCTTATTTAACAGCTATATATATCTTACCCTATTATCTGTGATTTGAATGCTTTCTTCTCTGAACTTTTCAGACAATTTGGCAAACACACCCTAACATTGATTAAAAAAAAAATTAACATAAAATAACAAATAGATTCAAAGTAATATTAAGCAAAGCTTATGTGCAGTAGAATGTCACATATTTAATACAGAATGATATAAAATAATTGTTATGTGCATGCGCATATAAAATATTTCACCAATATTTTACATTTGACCTACCGCAAAGGGATAAAAGAGAAAAATGACTAAACAGCTGATGAGCGCCCATGGTCCCAGATAGACGACACAGTATATACAGCCAGCCACTATGACGATTGGACTTGAGATGATGAAAGGGCCAATCATGATGCCATCGAAAATTCTTTGACCATCATTGCCAATAAAATTGATTATCTAATACATAACAAACATACAGCTCAAAAAATTAAATAGTCGATAATTAAAAGGGAAAAAAATTTATTTTTTTTTTAATCTGGCTAACATAATTCTCAATGCTGGGGAAAAAAAAAGTACGTCTTGTTTTTAAAATATTTTGTTTCACTCACATTTCCTGCAGTTTTATCCTGTAGTGATTTTAATCTCAGCACTTTACCGTACAGCAGAGCTAAGCAGCCATATTTGATTCTAATGGCTGAAATAAAATTTGAAGTCAAACTATTAAATTCAGTTAATGTGTATATAAAAAAAAGTTCATCAAGACTACACATTTCACTGACACAGATGATGAGGTCACTGGTTACTGATGAGTCAAAAATATGTGGGAGGGTTTACAATGGCCACCAATTGGTTACTGTCTAGTCTCTGTTATAAAATAGCTCTTCAAATCCATTTATTTTTTCTACCTTCAACTGAATCTAAATGTGTAGTATGTCAAACACAGAAATACTATTCAAACGTAGGAGTTTTTTTTTTTCTAGAGACTGTCTCAAGATGTAAACATAAAATTGCTTTGGAATGGTCTACCGCCATGGTACTCATGATTATCCATGTTACTGTACAACATGAAAAAAAAATGAATTGAAATTATTTCCTGTGCAAGCAGTACTTATTTTTAATTTCTAAGAGCCAGGGCTGTTCTAACGGGCAGGCTAAATAGGTCCCCCCACCCCATGCTTCAAATTGGGCCCCTCTCAATCTGATGCTAAGATGGTCCTGGCAGGCACATTGGCCCTGGGCCACCCCTACTTCAAATTGGGCCCCTCTCAATCTGATGCTAAGATGGTCCTGGCAGGCACATTGGCACTGGGCCACCCCTACTTCAAATTGGGCCCCGCTCAATCTGATGCTAAGATGGTCCTGGCAGGCACATTGGCACTGGGCCACCCCTACTTCAAATTGGGCCCCGCTCAATCTGATGCTAAGATGGTCCTGGCAGGCACATTGGCACTGGGCCACCCCTACTTCAAATTGGGCCCCTCTCAATCTGATGCTAAGATGGTCCTGGCAGGCACATTGGCACTGGGCCACCCCTACTTCAAATTGGGCCCCGCTCAATCTGATGCTAAGATGGTCCTGGCAGGCACATTGGCACTGGGCCACCCCTACTTCAAATTGGGCCCCGCTCAATCTGATGCTAAGATGGTCCTGGCAGGCACATTGGCACTGGGCCACCCCTACTTCAAATTGGGCCCCTCTCAATCTGATGCTAAGATGGTCCTGGCAGGCACATTGGCACTGGGCCACCCCTACTTCGAATTGGGCCCCGCTCAATCTGATGCTAAGGAGGCCCTGGCAGGAGTGGTAGACGAAGTGATGAGTGGTAGACGAATCGCTTTATGCACATTCACACATTAAAATTTAAAAAAAATGTTCATTACCTGCTTGAATGTTAACTTCCCAGAAGAAATTTTCTATCAGACCTCTGACAATCAAGACCAACCCAATGGCAAAAGCATAACCGATCCCTGATCGAATGGTTACAGATTCATTTGATATGTATGAAAGAAAATACTGGATGACAATAATCTGGAGGGAGGGGGAAAAAAAGTAAAAAAAATTAAAGTAATAATGAAGAGATCGAACTTCTGTCAGCGATACCTAAAATGTTTATTGCATGGGGTGCAGAAGGGGCAGTTTAAATTTAAACCATAGGTCTTTACATATTAGGTCTTTAAACCATAGGTCTTTACATTATAGGTCATGCATGATGTGATGTGATGTGTTTGAATTTGCGGTTTAACATAATATAAAAGCGATTTGGGCTCTGCGTTTAATCGAAAGTAAAGAATTAATACAACAGTATTCCAGTTTAAAATACAATCATGAAAAATCGGATCTGCCCGAAACCAAAAAATAACCTAGCCTACCGATGAAGCCTAAGGGGATATAACTCTATGCAAAGGTTTAGCAGGGTACAGCTAGTTTCAAATAATATGTAAATAAACGTGCACACGTGGTGCGTACTCACGGGAGTCGCTAAAATTAGAAAGGCGCACAAAATACTGGTGATTGCACCAATGATGATGCGCGTCTTGAACGATCGGAAGATGGCACTACACAAGGACGCCTGACCTTTACCTTTCACCTTCAACTCCTCATTCCAAAGCCTTTCCAATCTGTTAATTTAAGAAAGAAAGAAAAAAAAAGCGAAACATGTTTAGAATTCATCAATGACATGATTATTGAAATGTCTACGTGTTCCGAATGCTGAGATTCTAACCAGATCCGTGGAGTTTATTTCGATTTTTTTTGTGTGAGTGTGAAAAATAATTAAAAAAAAAAAGAATAACGGCTAAACCGGTTTCCGTAAATAATAAAAAAAAAATTCTATCAGTATGTAGGAAGTGTGAGCGCAAGTGCATGGTTTACTTTATGCTTGCATTATTCAAAGCTTTTAACAGAGGTCCTCAAATCGGAACCCGAGGCACTCCAGGGGACAGTGAACGGGTCGCTTTAGTGAAATTTGGGAACTTTGTACCATGGTTGTTTATCACTTTTTGTTTTCCCTTGGTGGCCATTGAGCGTTCTAGAAAAGTGCAAAGAAACAGCCAATCAAGAAACAATAAAAAAAAAAAAATTAGCATCACTTCGTTCATTGGCTAAGCCCAAAGCCGAAGGTTCTTAAACCATTTTTTTTTAAATTTGCGCCTTCTCCATTAGTGCACGAACTTTTGTGATACTTCCGTAAATGTTTTTTTTTTTTAAGTAAATCGATAAAATGTTCACGACACAACATAATATATCAATATGGCTACACGCTGGTTTCAACGTAGTCGAGAATCACTGCCCGGGTAAACAATTGTTCACCGCTAGTTAAGGGGGTCATGCTCGTATCACATACAAGTTATCCAATACCGTTATTTAACCCTATTCAAAGGAGACCTAATACCGTTATTTGAACCTATTAAAAAGAGACCTAATACCGTTATTTAACATTACAGCTCTTTGGTGATTCGTGGTTCTTGTTCCTTAGTTATTATAACCACACGGTCAATCTTACGTTTTCGGGGCCTTGGACATACTGAAAAAAAAAACCGTTATCAAGGTCCAAACTTTTCAAAATTTCGAGCCCTAACAATCTTTGACCCTTATGAACCCACCAACTGTTGTCTTTTTGAACCGCCCATGAGACGATCACGATTTCCCTTCCTTGAGACGGGCCTGCGCGTTAGCAATGTAGCACTGCCAGAATGGGACACGCCTCTAGTTACCGGATGGCTCATTTATCATTTATCCCCTCTCCTAAACGTTGAAATTAAACTACACACACACACACACAACTCTCACTAAGAATAGATGCTCTAAAAATAGATGATCTGATATTTTTTTTTCCCCATTGGTGAACCAAAAAAAAAAAGTCGCGATAAAACCATTGAATGTAGATTACGGTAATTATATCAGGACCTGACCTACATTCGTTGTCTGATTTACTTTTTTCCAAGAACACTGTCGCTTGTTAAACTGTAACTGTACATTTTTTTTTGTCTGGTTAGAACGCAAGCCTAACCATAACGCAAGCCTAATTATAACGCAAGACTAACCATAACGCAAGTCTAATTATAACGCAAGTCTAATTATAACGTAAGCCTAACCATAACGCAAGTCTAACCATAACGCAAGTCTAATTTTAACGCAAGCCTAATTATAACGCAAGTCTAATTATAACGCAAGTCTAATTATAACGCAAGTCTAATTATAACGCAAGACTAACCATAACGCAAGTCTAATTATAACGCAAGTCTAATTATAACGCAAGCCTAACCATAACGCAAGTCTAACCATAACGCAAGTCTAATTTTAACGCAAGCCTAATTATAACGCAAGTCTAATTATAACGTAAGTCTAATTATAACGCAAGTCTAATTATAACGCAAGTCTAATTATAACGCAAGTCTAATTATAACGCAAGCCTAACCATAACGCAAGTCTAATTATAACGCAAGTCTAATTATAACGCAAGTCTAATTATAACGCAAGCCTAACCATAACGCAAGTCTAATTTTAACGCAAGCCTAATTATAACGCAAGTCTAATTATAACGGAAGTCTAATTATAACGCAAGTCTAATTATAACGCAAGTCTAATTATAACGCAAGTCTAATTATAACGCAAGCCTAACCATAACGCAAGTCTAATTATAACGCAAGTCTAATTATAACGCAAGTCTAATTATAACGCAAGTCTAATTATAACGCAAGTCTAACCATAAAGAAGTCTGGGTTCGGGGGGGGGGGGGGGCGGGGGCGGGCAGGGGTTCGAATCCCATGTACTCCAGATGCCTGTGCAGCACGTGCAGCGGATTAAAGTGAGTAATGTCGTGGTCGCTCCTGTTTAACTATAATGGTGGAAATACAAAAATGTTACAAACAAAAACCCAGCACAACAGTAAATATTGTACATGTATTGATCTAGGTCCTCGTAATATATAGCGTCAAAAGGGGGGGGGGGGGGTAAATACACAGAACACCGTCTTAAACCTAAATGCAGCCACTTTGTTTACACTTGGTTACCCCGGAAGTGCACTTTATTTGCCCGCACAACACACGAGATCGCAAGGGCACCACGAGTATTAAAAGCCCAGCAAATAATTAACCATCACTGTTTCTTTTTTTTTCAGCGGTTTTCATAGAGAGTATCCAATCGTCATACTATAACATCATACTAGAACATCATACTATAACATCATACTAGAACATCATACTATAACATCATACTATAACATCATACTAGAACATCATACTAGAACATCATACTATAACATCATACTATAACATCATACTATAACATCATACTATAACATCATACTAGAACATCATACTATAACATCATACTATAACATCATACTAGAACATCATTCGGATACACTGGGGGGGGAAGGGAAGGACGACATATGGTGGCTTTTAAAAAAAAACAGGAATGGTCTCGAAAATAATACATTATTTTTTTTTTTAAATGAAACTTGTTGAACTCTTTCGTCTTGAGTCTAGTCTAGCTAAACAAGCCATTGGTTTATCGCCATGTGTCTGTCTTCAGCGCCACATGGTGTGTATATATATATATATATATATATATATATATATATATATATATATATATATATATATATATAGAGAGAGAGAGAGAGAGAGAGAGAGAGAGAGAGGCGTAGACTGGCTATTGTGTGGGACCCGTATGTCTATCAGAACGGGAATGAGATCTAAAGCCGTATCGATCCTCGAATCAACCTTTACAGCCCCCCCCCCACACTCCCACCACCTGCATCCCGATAGAACAGATGGCCGCGTTGCGGTGCATAGCTCGACTGTCTACCTGAGGATCCCCGGGTTCGAACTCCAGTGAGAACCAAAGATTTCTCCATGTCACCCGTGGTGTCTCCGTGGCCATTGCACTCTATTATTCGGTGGGGATGAAAGAAGGGCACTACAGAATCAGCCCCACAGGTGGATTATAGGATCTAAGAGATAAACATCCCATCCGTACAGAGATTTCACAGATACCCTGCCCCCCCCCCCTATTTTTTTTTCTTCTTACTATCCGAATCGTTGCACCCCCCCTCCCCGGGGCGCGCCACCCACAGCAAACAACACGCCCACACAAACAACTTCGAGGCAACATGTAATGGTGACAAAATCGAGCTCCATTCAGATCCGAACCCCCCCCCCCCCGCCTTTTAGCCGTCAAAGGTCGAGCTCATGACAGTCAAACACCGCCACCACCATCACACACAACAGTAACCTATATAGACAGATGTGTCATAATTCTGTGTTAATGACCAGCAGCACACTTAACGTCAATGGGACACAAATCAATCTACATAAACACACATCATGCATGTTTTAAATGAGGGTGTGTGTTGATTAGTGTTGATGAATGTGGGGAAAGGGGGGAGGGGTGTGGTGTTAAGGTAGGGGTCTGGTCAAAGTCTGAACTGTCTGTCTTTATTTTTATTTTTGGAAGATCAGACATTTCTGTCTGCCGAACTGTAAACCCGAGTGCAGCATGGACTGGGTGACCGGATTTAAAAACAAAAAGTTTTAGTTGCCATTGGGGTTGTCTTCTCTACGTTACATAGGTTAATGGCAGGGAGGAAGGGGCGTGGGATGGGGGGGGTTCAAATGTACATCCGATCAGAAGATCTTACTGTCAGGGGTGTGTGTGGGGGGGTGGAGGGTGCGGGGGAATGGGAGATATCTCCCGGTGAAAAGAAATTGTTGTTGTTTTGTTAATGACACTCAATTCTCAGGTGGAGTCGGTGGTGCGTGATGTCTGGTCATAATATCAAGGTGTCTGGACATTGCCATCTAAGGTGTCAAGTTTTTTGTACGACGCGAAGATGAACCTGATCACAGCGGGGGCTGTATAATTCGTTACTTTCATTGCAGGGGAGCTGCACGAGATTATAAATAAACACACACACACACACCAGGGGCGCAACCAGTATGTTGAAGTTGGTAGGGTCTAAAATATTAGGGAAGATGAAAATTGGTATGTCTGTCCCCCAAATTTTGGTAGGGTCGAATACCAGTGGCTTGATTTTTGGTAGGGTCCGGATCCGCACGACCCGTACATCGGTTGCGCCCATGACACACACACACATACATATATATGGGTGATGGGACGATCATTCGTCATGGGCCCTCAGGATTGAACAAATAATGACATTAATGAACAACTGAGTTTAGTAGATAAAAAAAAATCTATTTTTAAATACAAGTAGTCAACTGTGTTTATATGTGAAACGTAACGATTATTCGTGCTTTTTAGAAAGAGCCGAAAATGCCACCGGGTCCAATATAAACCTCCCAAACTGACGAGCAAAGCGCCAAAAAAAATCTGGCTACACTTTTGGGCCTTTCCTTACAACAAGCTCGTCATGTGCCTTCATGAGCCAGCACGTCCCTAGAGTGTGTGTGTGTGTGGTGGAGGGGGGGTGGGGGGCAGAGATTAATCCCCCGGCTAGCAGTCAGGCTGTGAGAGGTCCAGTCGGTGGAGACAGGGTCAACTCAAAAAGGGAAGACCTAAGGTCAGAAGGAAAAGGACAGACAGTGACAAAGAGGGATAGTGGGATTACATGTGGCCAAAATGGACAGAAAGGGGAAACACACAGAGGCAATAAATGGGCTGATAGAGACAGCTTAGGACAGAGACAGGCGCAGACACAAAATAGACACGGCCAAAGATACGAGTGGGACGGACGGCCGAGTGGTGTAGATACTCGACTGTCAACCTGAGAGTCCTGGGTTCGACCCTCTGTGTGAACCATGAGAATTTTTCCAGGTGAAATCTGTTTCAAAGTCGTCCCACTAGTCCATTCAGCTTCAAATGGGTACCTGTAACCTGACTTTAAGTTGGGGAAGTAAAGGCAGCTGGGCGTTGTGCTAACCACACAATCCCTTCATATGCCGAGGTTATAGAAACAGATGAATTCTACACTTCATCTGCCCCGATGGCACATTAGGGCTAAGGGAACTTTACAAAGATACGAGCATGTACGAGCATATGATAGAAGGATAGAGAGGTGTACATATGGCCATTCTAATGGATGGATGAACTACGCGACCCCCCCCCCCTTCTACTTTTCTACACCGGATCCTATCAAATACGATGATATCAGGGCACTAACAGGAATCGTTAAATCGTCACGTGAAACAACCTTGAGCTCTAATGAAATGTAAATTTCAACCAACGGACATTTAAAAAAAAAAACACCAAAAAACAACAACCGGCACTTCCCATGAAGTACACCGCACAAATAGAAACGAGAACTTGACCAAAAAAAAATAATAATAAACCATCTGTTTTTTTTTTTAAATACCGTTTTTTTTAAATACCAAATGTTGCAGGCCTGTGTCAATGAAAAGATATTTATATCTCGCCATGTTTGTAAGTCAAGTTGTGTTCAGTAGGTGACGTGGGAGAGATTCGGTTAAGCGAAAATTCAAACGATATTAGCAATTTTTTTTTGTTCTTTAAAATCTATTAAATGTCACACAGCGAAATACCAGCATACGAATATATGTGAAGATAGGGGAACTGAAACGGGAGAGTGAAAGGCGGTGGAATGTATAAAGAGAGGGGGGGGGGAATAGCGAAAATATGATTAGAGACAAATGGGGAAAATCCCATGATGGATGTTGTTTAATGAACGTGGAAGTGTTGCCGAACTGTGTGCTATTCGAGCGCGCCGGGTTGGCGGACCACAGGGTGGACCGGCCGGGTAGCTTGCTTGCCATTGGCCGGTATGGCAGATCCCAGATGTTGAGGAACACAGCAAGTTTGATTTTACGGGCTCTTAAGAGATTATGTTTCGGCCCGAATATAAACTGAGAGTTCAAAGAGTGAGAGAGAGGGTGGAAAATCCAGTATATATATATATATATATATATATATATATATATATATATATATATATATATATATAATTTAATGAATTTGCCATTGTTGCCAGACTGGGACTATTTTTTAGTTAATTCGCTACTTCTCGCATGTTACAAAAAACAAAGATCCCGACTTGTGCAAAATAATACATATTTTAGAGTTTAAGAGGCCAAAAAAAATGTGTGCGTTACTTTGCGCTAATTTGGTCAAAAGCTTTTTGGCAACACGGGGATTTGGGGAAAATAGTTCTACAAGACGAACTACAGTGAGCAGAACACAAATTTAGGAGTTAGAAATTGGGGGTGGTGGGGGGGGGAGAGGGGGTCGGAAGAGACTTTGAGGTTTATTAAAAGGGCCCTTGAAAAAGAAATATCGGATTATATAGAAATGTGTACTGGGTCGGGGCCTCTTTAGCAGTGTGTGTGTGGGGGGGGGAGGGGAGCTAGAGCGGTCAGCTAGTTTGTCCATGAGATTATAAGAAGGCTCAGCACACAGTAAAGTTTCCTTAGCCCAAAGTGTTGAGTTCGTCTGTTTCTGTAACCTCGGCATATGGAAGGGGGTTGTGTGGTTAGCACAGCGCCCAGCCGCCTTTACTTCACCCCCAACTTTAAGTCAGGTACCCAATTTAAAGCTGGATGGGAAGACTTGTGGTACCAAATTTCACCTGGGCAAATTTCCCCACGGTTCTCACCGTGGATCGAACCCAGGACTCTCATGTCGGCAGTCGAGTATATACACCACTCGGCCACCCGTCCTACTCTGCACACAGTGACGGTGTGTGTGTGTGTGTGTGTGTGTGTGTGTACAAGACTGGGCGGTGAGGGTCAAACGTAATGTCCAGGTGACTGTCACGTGATCTGCAGAGTCAAACACCACAGTGAGGCGATCAGAGGGTGATGAGAGCATTGACCTACATATCCAAATAGACGAGCCAAAGTCTGATCATTTCATTACACCCCCCCCCCCCCGCCCTCTCCAAAAAAACAAAACAAAAAACAAACAACTATGTCCAATCGACTCAGGAGCGAGGTTGTTAATGAAACATTCGAAGGAACCAGCAATGATAAATGAAAAAAAAAAAACTCCAGAAAAGGGGGAGGGTTGACTTTAAAATCTTAATTACAGACACGATTGGGGAAGGGGGGGGGGAGTCCATAGTCATTGAGGTAGGATGTCACGCGTAACTAAACAATCTGACTTAAGTGGACTCCCCCCCCCCCACACACACTCAACTTTGGCGGCTAGTACAGAGTTTGGGTGGCTGGGGTGACGCTACGTTGTAAGCCGGACACTGCGCGCTGTAGGTTACAGGTTCAACTCGTCCCCCCCCCCCCCGTTGTGATGTCTCCTTGGCTATCACACTATAGGCTAATTGAAAGAAGTGCAGTGCAAAAAAAGTCCTCCCCCCGAGTTTCGCATATACAGAATTTCGCCTGTACAGAGTTTCGTAATCCAAACCCTGGTAAGAATATATTTTGCTTCTTCTTTAGTTTTTCGACACAGGGTCCAAAGTCAAAACATGCTCTGCATGGGTACACGACCTCTGGGTAAAAGGTGAATGCCCACAACACACAAAAACACCATGCAGGTTGTCCTAACAGTGGGCGCCGAACTCTGCTTCACTTACCTAGATAATCTGCAAGGTCAGAAGGCGTACTTGTTCAATGGTACAACTTCTTAGATTGCACATGTGTTCATTTACATGTGTGCACACATGCTAGAACTGAACAGTGTGCATGTTAATATATATGCACACTGTAAACAGAAATACCAGCCCCTTATTATTTTCTCTCTCTCTCTCTCTCTCTCTCTCTCTCCATATCTAACCGTTTCAAGACTATCATATTTCATTACCAGTTATGATATTTTGGAACGCAGCTTTGTGAAACTCTGGAGCCAAGAAAAATCAGGCAACAAATGCAAAACGCATTTCAGGTTTGCCTCCCTTGAGATATGGATTTAGTTTCAAGAGATTTTTATCTTGTGAAACAACAAAACGAGCGAGGGGAAGAAAAAAGATAGAAGAACATTAAATTAATAAAAAAGAAAAAAAAAACTTGTGTATTCTAAAAGTACTGGCGTGTTGTATTAGTATTTAATTGTGTATTCTAAATGTACTGGCGTGTTGTATTTTAGTATTTAATTGTGTATTCACCGATATCCAAATCGGGCTGGTGGCTTCTGAAACAAGTAAAACTGAAGTGAATAATTTCAGATTTGAGGCGGGGGATTTGCAGAGTAACACAGCTGGTGATGTTATCTTGGAGCAAAGAAAAACGCATCTTATTGTTGTTGTTTTTTTTTTTGAAATGTAATATTATTGTTGTTTATCTGTTGAGCTATTATTAAATAAAAACAAAACAAGCACAAGTGTCTGTCCTTTGGTCTCGTCGGATTCATACAATCAGCCAGTCGCCATGATGTCTCAGCGCTCAGGCTATAAGATGTAGGTTGCAGTGGGTACATCATCTCTCATTTGGGGAGGGGGGGAAGGGCGTGAAGCTCGACTTGAAGCCCATTATGGTCCACATTTTTTTTTAAACATTACAAATTAAAAAAAAAAAAGCAAAGTTCCCTTGGCCAAATAGGCCTGTGGGGGACAGATAAAGTGTAGAATTCACCTGTTTCTCGGCATATACAAGGAATAGTGTGGTTAGCTCGACGCCCATCCGTCCGCCATCAGATGCTCATTTAAAGCTAGCTGAACTCTGGGTGAAGGGGTGGAGCATTTAATTAAATAACTTTCGCCGGGACCTGGAAACATTCCGGTGGTTCTCACCGAGGCTCGAACCCAGGGCACTCAGGTCGACAGTCGAGCGCTCCACACCACTCGTCCACCCGAACCTCTATCACACATTGAGCGTGTAAAAAAATTGGCTATAAGGAGGGCGAGTTTCGATGTCAAAGTTTTAACAAAGGGGGGGGGGGGGGGGAAGGTCGTTATATAACAATTGTCCACCATAGAATACATTTTGATGTCATGCCATTCAGTTGAGAGTAATGATTGGGGGGGGGGGCGTGGCTTGTTATTGTGTCTCACACATGCAGATGGTTTATTGTTATGGTAATGATTGGGGGCGTGGCTTGTTATTGTGTCTCACACATGCAGATGGTTTATTGTTATGGTAATGATTGGGGGCGTGGCTTGTTATTGTGTCTCACACATGCAGATGGTTTATTGTTATGGTAATGATTGGGGGCGTGGCTTGTTATTGTGTCTCACACATGCAGATGATGTATTGTTATGGTAATGATTGGGGGCGTGGCTTGTTATTGTGTCCCACACATGCAGATGATGTATTGTTATGGTAATGATTGGGGGCGTGGCTTGTTATTGTGTCTCACACATGCAGATGATGTATTGTTATGGTAATGATTGGGGGCGTGGCTTGTTATTGTGTCTAACACATGCAGATGATGTATTGTTATGGTAATGATTGGTGGCGTGGCTTGTTATTGTGCCCCACATATGCAGATGATGTATTGTTATGGTAATGATTGGGGGCGTGGCTTGTTATTGTGTCCCACACATGCAGATGGTTTATTGTTATTGTCATGATTGGGGGGGCGTGGCTTGTTATTGTGTCTCACACGTGCAGATGGTTTCCTCAAAACCACTTACACATTCTTACATATTTCAGTTATACTGTTACATCTTAGTCACATTGGAAAGTTTGAAATAAATATTACACACACAAACAATATGAATGGGGGGGGCACACATATCTCTTTTCGTTCTGGAAAGGGGAGGCAAAATTTTTCTCGGCTGGAATAGTTCAGTAAATAAGACTGGACCGCTGGACATACAGCTGGACATACGACTGGACCGCTGGACATACGACTGGACAGCTGGACATACGGTTGGACAGCTGGACATACGACTGGACAGCTGGACATACGGCTGGACAGCTGGACATACGACTGGACAGCTGGACATACGGCTGGACAGCTGGACATACGACTGGACAGCTGGACATACAGCTGGACATACGACTGGACAGCTGGACATACGGCTGGACAGCTGGATATACGACTGGTCAGCTAGACATCAAGCTGGTCATTGAGTACTACTTCATCAATTTTAACAAAGACAAAAAAATTTCGTAAACCCAATGCAGCAATATTAGAGTTAATGTTAAGCTTAGAATCACGGGGTAAATACAAAAAGAAATCATACAAATTAACAAATTCCTTATCAACAAAAGGGGAAGATAGAATTTCATTTTACTTGCACAGAGTGTCACGAAAATGATCCCTCCTCCCCCCCCCCCCCCCCGCTTTATGAAGACCACACAGAAACACACTTGCTTTTAGTTGCTAAGAATTGTGGGACACCCAAAAAGGTCAGGAAATCAAGGCAATTAGAAGAAATAAAAATATGTTGAAATAATAGACAGCAACAAAAACTTGGATTGAGACGACAAAGCCCGGTCCCCTCCACTCCTACGCCCCGCCCCCCCCCCCGGGGGGGGGGAGGTCAAGTTTGCAGCAAAACAAATAAACGAAAGTAAATTTCGTAAACAACGTTCCCTCTCAACGGCTTTGAGCCCCCCCCCCCCGGGGTTTTTTGTTAAGGATGCCCTCCCTCTTAACCCATCTCGCCGAGACCCCCCCCCCCATGCTTCACTTACAGCAACGCTGCGACCCCCCCCTGCTTCATTTTATTGCAACTATTTGTCATCAACGAGTCACGGTGCAAATGTACTAAAAGAAAATTTCTGTGTTGTTGGGTTTGTTGTTGTTTTTTCTACACAGGAAAAAAAAAACAAAGAGTTACTTCTATATAATTACTTTTTAAATTAAGTTTGGTTTGAGTTGACGTTGTGCAGTTGGCAAGCAAGTCATTTTAAAAGGTGGATAACCCACTCACCTCCTTGCGTTGTTGTCCGAACGCTCCTCCGCGCTGATATGTAGTCCCTTGACGACGCCCACGCCATGCCGGTAGATCTTCCAAAGGTACGACGTCATCCACCCGAACGTGGCGTAATTGTACAGGCCGACCGTCCCCAGGGGTACCGTGTCCTCAGCCCTGGTGTCACGGGAAATTAAAGAAAAAAATTATTCAAAAAAAAATCGACTGCTAGATATATAAATAACAAAAAAAATTTTTTTAAAAAGACATCCATGTACTTAACCAAGTAAACTTTAAAGCAGGGTGTCCAAACATTCAGCGACAGAACTGGCGCTTTCGAGAAAACCTGGGGAGGTGGGGGGGGGGGGAGAGCTGTGGGTCGCACATCAAAAACTTAACATTAATCATTGCTAATTTAAAAGTTAATCTCATTTCGTGAGTAGTACCAGGAAACAACACCAAGTATATCCGGGCAGAAGGAGAGTAGAATTCATCTGTTTCAGTAGCCACATCATATTGGATCGTGTGTAGTTAGCACAAAGCCCAGTCGCCTTTATTACCCCCAACTTGAAGTCAGGTATCCATTTAAAGCTCGGTGGACTGTGCACCTACCCCCCCCCCCCCAAACACACACATATAAATAAAAATATTTATTTTTATTTGCGTGCAGAAATCTGTTCTCAAATTCCTGCATCAAATACAAATTCATCGCGGAATATTTTACGTTATTTAATTACACGATGTCAAGTCCTCTTTCATACCAAACTTGGATTTTAAAAATAAATAAATGCGCAAATACAAATTTGCCATACTAATGAAAAATAATTGAATTATCTCCCTTTATTCTAGACCCGGATACCTTCTCGTACACAATATTTGTATTCAGAGCAACAACAGTGTGAAAAAAAAAGCCTTTATTCTTTTTGCACTCTAGATGTCTTACATGTTAATTAACTAGATCTAAGTTTTGACTCTGTGACTTTTAAAAAATGGAATTGCAGAAAATGTGTTTTTTTTCCCCACTTGCCATCTTGCTGTGTTTGCGGTTTCTTGCGTGTTGCAGGTCGCAGTTTGGACACCACAGCTTTAAAAAAAAGTATTTAACTGTCTTGAAAAATAACGCACCTCAAAACTTAAAAGAATGTATAGTATGAGGAATAATATTTTAAAAGTATAAGGTATAAGTTTTTAAGGTATACGTTCATAAGAGATAAGATTATAAGATATAAGAGTATAATGGATAAGGGATAAGATTTTTAAGGTATAAGATTATAAGGTAAAATGGATAAGATTATAAGGTAAAATGGATAAGATTGTAAGGTAAAATGGATAAGATTGTTGTAAGGTAAAATGGATAAGATTATAAGGTAAAATGGATAAGATTATAAGGTAAAATGGATAAGATTATAAGGTAAAATGGATAAGATTGTAAGGTAAAATGGATAAGATTGTAAGGTAAAATGGATAAGATTGTATGGTAAAATGGATAAGATTATAAGGTAAAATGGATAAGATTGTAAGGTAAAATGGATAAGATTATAAGGTAAAATGGATAAGATTATAAGGTATAAGATTACAAGGTAAAAGGGTGATGAAATAATGTATAAAAGATGAAATATTTATGTATGGGGAGAGGGGAGGTTAGAGTATTTAAAGTATGAAAATGAATGAAAGTGTGTCAGAAAGAGAACAAACAGCCAGACAGCGAGAATGAGAGACAAGGGGGGGGGGCGTTGCAGACACAAAAGCTCATCAAACAAACGGCTACGTGGTACACCACGTTGTTGCCACTGTAGTTGTTGTTGTTGTATAGACCTACACGTACTAACTGGCCATATGTTACAGGGGAAAACCGTCCATTGCGAAACACTCCAGTGTATGCCATGAATTAACTTAGTTTTTTATTGAAGCGTAACGAGGGCAGGGCTGTGTAAACAATCATTTGAAATATTGGACAGGTTTGTGTGTGTGTGTGTGTGTGTGTGTGTGTGTGTGTGTGTGTGTGTGTGTGTGTTAATTTAATGAGAGGGGGGTGTCTTTCGATTGGCATTTTTATAACGTGTCCGTTCTTTTGATCGCTAAGTATGTTTGATCGTACGTATGTCTGTTCTTTTGATAGTGTGTATGCCTGTTCTTTGATGGTGTGTGTGTGTGTGTGTGTCTGTTCTTTGATCGCACATGTGTCTGTTCTTTGATAGTATGTGTTCTTTGATCGCACGTGTGTCTGTTCTTTGATAGTGTGTGTTCTTTGATCGCACGTGTGTCTGTTCTTTGATAGTGCGTGTTCTTTGATCGCACGTGTGTCTGTTCTTTGATCGCACGTGTGTCTGTTCTTTGATAGTGTGTGTTCTTTGATCGCACGTGTGTCTGTTCTTTGATCGCACGTATGTCTGTTCTTTGATAGTGTGTGTGTGTGTCTGTTCTTTGATCGCACATGTGTCTGTTCTTTGATAGTGTGTGTGTCTATTCTTTGATCGCACGTGTGCCTGTTCGTTGGTCACACATGAGCGGATGGCGAGTCCAAAAGTCTGACCGTTTGGCGTTGTGTTTTTCCCCCCTCTTTAATGTTTTAAATTACGTTAATACAAAACCACAACGCATACAAGTTCAAAATGGAAGACAGTTTGGAAGTTGTGTTCAATTATACTAATCTGGCTGGTTTTTTTTTTGGCGGGTTTCTTACAGAGTTTTTCGTTTTTCGTTCAAAACATCTGGCAACTCTGGTGGCAAGTTTATAACAAGCGCAGTCAGTGTGGATGACGTATTCATAATGTGTTTTACTCTGAGACAAGTGGCGGGCCTGAATAAACGGTCATGCGGGCCAGATTTGGCTCGCCGGCCGTAGCTCGCCCGTGGCTGTCTTGTAACGTCATCGGTGACGCGGTATTATGACGAGATCAGAATGAAAGCATCTGTTACATCCACTATAGACATATTCTAATTATATTTACATGCAGCGGTCCCCAAGATATTGAATTTTGAAATTTCTATCAGGTTTTTATAACACGATTTAAGTCCTTGGTTGTGTCTGTGCATATAGCCCCTTTGTTATTAAGCGACTTCCTAGTTTTGACTGACCAAAACAGTTGACCCGATTTACGCTATTTATTTTCTCATCGCATTATTTACACATTCAGTATTTTAATGTCTTCAAAAAAAAAAAAAAACAACAAACAAACACGTCGTTTGTTTGAATATTTATAATTTCCTTAGGAGTAAACTCAACAATATAATAATCGATATCGATCCCATGTACTTATCAAGAAAATCAATAATTGAATGTTATTTACCATCCCATGTAGCTCCTATTATTGTTACGTTTTTTTTTTTAATGAATAAAAGAACCGATTATGATCAAAGTTATAGAGGTTTGCTTTCAACGCATGCGCCACAGATTGGCCATCCCGCTCTATAATTCAACTCAGCGTGCCTGTAAATCGAGAGCAGAAGATCGTACTCACGGTTTGGTGCGCCGGACTGGTAGGGCCGTCTTCAAAGCTCGCCGGTACCTGCCCACGCCTGTCGCCCCCTTTACCTTTGTCTGGAGCTCATCGTCGGCAGGCGGAGTGTGAAGGAACCTGTAAAATTGTGAAATACACACTTGAGGTACGCACACGGGTGAACAAACGAGCTAGTACACAAAAAAGGTCGTCCTGAATGCATTAACCCAGCCTGGCAATTCATCAGAGGCCCGACCAACAAGCACGACAATCAAAATCTCTTTTTCTTCAGAGTTTTAAAGTCGTCATTTCGCGAATAGTAAAAGGCAACAACACCAAGTATGTAGGCCGGTTCATATAGATAGGTTAAACAGGCGACTGTCTTGCCCCCAAGCGGGGACGGGAGGGGCGGGCTTAACGTTAGAGGAAGTAAAAGGGGGGGGGGTGTCTTTCGGGAATTTTTTTTTTCTTTTGCCGTAACGTAAGATGAATTAAAAAAATTTTGTCGTGGTGGTGGGGAGGAGAAGTGGGGGGGGGGAGGTCATAGGCGCCCTCCCAGTAGTCAATGGGGGCCCGCATATGTAAGGGCTCTCGGCACCCCTGGGTGGAGGCAAGATTGGTGAGCAGCGTTTTTGCCAAGGGCAAGGTATCTCTGTCTAGTGCTCCCCAATGAAAAGAATTCCATAAGACCGCCATATGTAACTTTACCCTGGGTCCATAAATGCAGCTTTGAATACCCCCTGCCCTCCCCCTCCCCCATATATATATATATATATATATATATATATATATATATATATATATAAGAAGGGTTTGTATTACTAGCGCAATACACACATGCGCGGACATACACACACACATATATAAAAAATATTACACACAGCAGACATATATATATATATGTATATATATATATATATATATATATATATATATATATATAGGCAAGTTAAACAAAGAATAAAAAAAGGGGTTGGGGTGGGATTGAAACAAATCGATACACCGTTAAAATATACCGGTAACAATAAAACTTGAGACACCGCGTATGTGTCCTAGTGCTGACATCCTATTGATCCAGTTCTAGGTGAGAGCTCTACATAGACAGTGGCCTTGGAACTGGATTCAGAACTCTTTATTACAGTATTCAGTTGGTTTTTTTTTAAATCTGTAACGGCTAACGTCTCGAGGTACGCCTGGCAGTGTACTAACTATTTAACAAAATTGTAAATGGGGCTAAAGATACGTTTGAAGAACAACGGCATTTTGAACAAAGTTTCAAACTAAATTAAGCCGTTTGATAATAATTTTTTAAATGCTTACTTGGGTCTTTATTTTTAGATTTTTTTTTAAAAAGCGTGGGAGTAAGAATATGCTAATTTTGAAAAGACTTCCCGCAAGGTTTCCGCATTCGTTTTTGCTGAGGGGGGAAACATGGAATTGTGAAAATGTTAATCAGGAGACTGGAGACCGTTTGCATTTATTAAAATAGTCGCTTGTAGTAGCACAAGGCTTAAGGCAGATTCTTCCAGAGATCATTAATAGCCCTTGACAAAAGTTCTCGGCCTTCTTAACGTTAGATTTAACATGATTTAAAACTGGACGTTGCGAAAAAAAATGTAAAAAAAGAGAGAGTGGCTGAACGGGTTTTCCCCATTAAGAAGTTCATCGTGTGCACAGTTTACGGATTTAGTTTATAGATGAACGTGTTTTTTAAATCTTTGGTTTTGTGTCTTATTCGAAGATTTGGATTTTGTGTTGATTTCAATTCAACTATTGACATTCTTCATTACTTCTTTTTTTTTTGTTTTGTTTTAAATCTGTTTAAGCTTGAAGTTCGGCTAGTTAAAGAATCAAACAGCATTAATACATACAGTACTGTTTTGCCCCCCGACCCCGGGGCATCTGTATGCTTATTAATAGCTAAAATAGATCGTCTAACTTAAAAAAAAACAAAAACAGGGTCGGGGAACCGGGGTAAATTACTCCAAATGGGGTAAAAATGAAATTTTTTTTGGGGGGGGGGGGTAAAAATGAAACATTTGTGAGTAAAAAGTATATGTTTTTAATTTGCTATGGGGTAATATCAACTTACACAAAAATATTTTGGGGTAATGATTAAAAAAGTTCCCCGGCCGCTGGTCTGAGAGGTATATGGGGGTAAAAGAAGGGGGGGTTTGTTTTAAAAATTATAAATCTTCCAAACATATTTCAAAAAAAATAAACAACAAACAAGCTCACACTCAGTTATTCAAAACGCAGTGGCTACGTTTCCAAGTAACGGGACTCCGTGTTCTTTTTTTTTCGGGGTCCAGCTATGGATGCGCATGCGCAGCAGACGGACTGCTTGTTATTGCATATTTTTTTTTTTTGTTTTCGGGGCTAGGGTTAGGATTAGGGCTAGGAATAGGGTTAGGGTTAGGAGCAACATCTATAGCCAGGACCCCGAAAAAAAAAATTCGGAGTCCCGTTCCTTGGAACCGTAGCCACTGCGTATTCAAAACGTATTACGTTCAGTGATGTATTGGTAAAAATAAGAATTAAGGGAACCATTAGTGGGAGCAACAAAAAAAAGTGGTAGTTGTCGGGACATGAAAAAAATACTGGAACGCGTTCCGGTTCTGAAAAAAAAAAAAGATAAGGGAACGTCGTCCCACCGCGTCCCCCCCCCCCCCCCCCAATACACCACCGATAACGTTACACAGTTTTACTCACAAGTCATTGGCCTCCCCAGGAGCAACGACGTCTTCATCCGCGCTGTTCCTTCCGTCGATCACCGCTTCCTCCGCAGGTGCTCTCCTGTCAATCCTGTCCTCCATTTATCTCCGTATCCGTAAAAAAAAAAAACCGGGAGAAAAACAACAACAACAACACGCGCGTGCGCACACGCACGAACAACAAAAACTTTGAAGCGATGCTCTTCAAACTCCCTTGTCGTAAAAAAAAAAAAGATATCAGTTTTAATATACACAGATCGTCGCCCCCCTCCCCCTGTAGCAAAAAGGGGTCATCAACAGGACCTCGGCTGACCAGGAAACGTCAAGAAATAACAACATCTCCACCATGAAGACTGAAAGTAGCCATAGCGTTCCTTTTTGATTTATTGTTGTTGTTTTTTTTTTGTATTCCCGCCACCAGCGCAACAACAATGGGACACTCGTGTCATACGGGGTGGGCTAGGGATGACGTGTCGTCTTATTTCCCTCTTCAGTTTACATTTCAACATGCGGGCACTTCCCTCCCCTCTCTCTCTCGTGTGCCAGTTTGATGACGTTTGTTTGTAATTTTTGTCTGTTGCGAATTCTTTCCGAAGGTCCGTCCTCGGGCGTTGCGCCTTCGAAAACACTATGAAGATGACAGCGCCTCGGGCTTAGGTCATTGACCAGTAGAATACCGCTGGCGAGGACACCGTCATGTTAAAATTGTTGAGGCCGGACTCGTTCGCCCGTCTTATCACCTGACGGCCAGTGACGATATCACAGCGAGCCAATGAAGCGCATCTGGAGAACAAATTAACAAAAAAAAGTTAACAATACATTAAACTAGTCATTTTTTAAAATCATTAATATAGTCAAAATTAGCTAAATGAAAGAGTGCAAAATATCGCGAAGGCGTCGAAATGAACAAGCCGTTCGTCTAAAATACTCTAAAACATAAGCCGAAATGAACCAATCGGCTCGCAAGGAGCTCGATGAATCAACTCAACGAATCCATTCATACATATTAAATCGCTGAATAATTGAACATACGGGTCAATCAATTCATAAACCCAATGCGCCATTTACCACCCAACTAAGGATTTAATTTCAATGATAAAATGCAAATAGTTATTGAATTCGAAATTAATTGGATCACGTTACACTAAAAAAGAACATAATGAAACATCCCATACGTCTGCCAGTAGAAAAATAAAAAGTTCAATGGATGATTATATAAAAAAAAGGTTCAATGGATGATTATATAAAAAGGTTCAATGGATGATTATATAAAAAGGTTCATTGGATGATTATATAAAAAGGTTCATTGGTTGATTATATAAAAAGGTTCATTGGATGATTATATAAAAAAGGTTCAATGGATTATATAAAAAAGGTTCAATGGATGATTATAAAAAAACAGCTTTTGCTCAATGTAGTATCAGAGACATCTGGCGCCCTTAGTAAAGTCGTCCTCCCACCCCCCCACCCCACAAGTCCCATTCAAACTTCAGGGAAACGAAGGTATCGACAGTTAGATAAGATAGTTAATACGTAAAATGTACCGTATGACTTATAGTTCATCTGAGTCTTACATTGCCGTCATTAGATTTCGAACCCGTTACCATAACCTCGTCCGAACGGGACAAGACCACTCCCTCCCCCCCCCCCCACACACCCCCCACCGAGCGAACGGTTTGGCCATGAGCTTATTCCCCATATTCCCTCCACCCCGGAAACAGTACGTTGTTTATTTCAACATGCGTAGGACGGCATCATAAATTTGTATTTCTTGTGGAGCGCTGTTAAGACCATGACATTAAATCGCATTCTCGGCGTACAATCCATTGTCATACATTTTTAATCTGCACATTGAAATAAATATATATATATATATAAATAATGTATCAAACAATAGGATATTGAAGGTTTTAGATGTATACATATTTACATTTTAAAAAGAAAAACCCAGAACGGAAACAAAGCCGAAAGCAACACACACACACACACACGCGCATGCAAACCAGAGATGAGCGGACAGCGGACGCGTCCGCTTGCGGACGCAGATCCGCAGACTTTTCCGAATCCGTGGATTGACAGCGGACGCATTGTATGGTTAAGTTGCGGACTCGCGGACTGACGCGGATCTTCTTTAGCGTTACCATAAAAAAAAATTCAAGTCATTTAAACAGCTAAATTTCAGCTATGCGGACGCGCGCACTGGTCCGCAGACCAATGTTGTAAGATTCTGCGGACGCGGACACGGATCGATAGAAATCCGCGGACGGACGCGGATGCTAAATTTCAAGATCCGCACACCTCTGATGCAAACATGTCTGTCTGTACAAGGAAATTAAGACCTAGGTCAAGGTCGGATGTAAATGGTGGGGAGGGGGGGAATTGGAGGAGAAAATTTCCATATGAGGGAATCTAGGATAAAACGGGGTATTTTTTTTTGTTGCCCTCATTATAACGATAATAGAATGCAACTAAAAAAGTTCACAACGGAAGAAGAAAGGGGGGGGGGAGAGAGAGAGAGAGAGAGAGAGAGAGAGAGAGGGAGAGAAGAGGATGAAACGATTGAAGGTCAACAGAGACGGTGGGCATGGACAGACAGACGGATACACACACACACACACACAAACACGCACACGCGCAGGCAAGCAAGCCATCGCACATCCACACAAAGGAAAAAGACGTGGGAGGGGGGGGTTAAATCAGAGTGCATTCAATTTACAATTGTGACGCTGTGCTGCTGTTTTATTATTGTTGTTTTTTTAACTCACTTAAGTCTGTACATGTCCAGGAGAATAACATATGCAGAATAAAGATCGGATTAAGGGGGGGGGGGAGAGAGATTGGCGAGGGGGGGGGGGTGGCGAGGGGATAGAGGCAGACTGGCGGTTAGAGACATAAAAAGGGTTATGGGGGGGGGAAGGGTCCACTCGACTTACAGGCGCCAACTAAGCGACCGATTAGCGCCTTACCCATCCCCCCTTAAAAAAATCGCTATGGGCCCCGCAAGCAAATCAGTGCGCTGGGATACATAGGATAACAGAACTGTGCGCTGGGGTACATAGGATAACAAAACTGTGCGCTGGGGTACATAGGATAACAAAAACTGTGTGCTGGGGTACATAGGATAACAAAAACTGTGTGCTGGGGTACATAGGATAACAAAAACTGTGTGCTGGGGTACATAGGATAACAAAAACTGTGCGCTGGGGTACATAGGACAACAAAACTGTGTGCTGGGGTACATAGGATAACAAAAACTGTGTGCTGGGGTACATAGGATAACAAAAACTGTGTGCTGGGGTACATAGGATAACGAAACTGTGTGCTGGGGTACATAGGATAACGAAACTGTGTGCTGGGGTACATAGGATAACAAAAACTGTGTGTTGGGGTACATAAGATAACAAAAACTGTGTGCTGGGGTACATAGGATAACAAAAACTGTGTGCTGGGGTACATAGGATAACGAAACTGTGTGCTGGGGTACATAGGACAACAAAACTGTGTGCTGGGGTACATAGGATAACAAAAACTGTGTGCTGGGGTACATAGGATAACAAAAACTGTGTGCTGGGGTACATAGGATAACGAAACTGTGTGCTGGGGTACATAGGATAACGAAACTGTGTGCTGGGGTACATAGGATAACAAAAACTGTGTGTTGGGGTACATAAGATAACAAAAACTGTGTGCTGGGGTACATAGGATAACAAAAACTGTGTGCTGGGGTACATAGGATAACGAAACTGTGTGCTGGGGTACATAGGACAACAAAACTGTGTGCTGGGGTACATAGGATAACAAAAACTGTGTGCTGGGGTATATAGGATAACAAAACTGTGTGCTGGGGTACATAGGATAACAAAAACTGTGTGCTGGGGTACATAGGATAACAAAACTGTGTGCTGTATTTCTCAGAATTTGAGAGCCAGTCCTTTTTTTTTGCGTATTATCAGGGAACGTCTTATGTTTTCATCCACAATAATAAACAATGATAAACAATTACTTATGCATGTTCGCAAATCACATGTACATGAAGATGTGCAAACACATGCATTCTAACCAGATTCGATTCCAAGTGTTATCATAACATTATCATGACGTCACCATAACGTTATCACTTTTCCCCATGACATCATCATAACATCATCACTGTTTTCCCATGACATCATCATAACATCATCAATGTTTTCCCCATGACATCATCATAACATTATCGCTGTTTTCCCCATGACATCATCATAACATCATCACTGTTTTCCCATGACATCATCATAACATCATCAATGTTTTCCCCATGACATCATCATAACATCATCACTGTTTTCCCCATGACATCATCATAACATCATCACTGTTTTCCCCATGACATCGTCCTAACATTGTTTTCCCCCCTCTAAGCTTTCGATGACGATTCACAAAGTAGAGGCGTAGCTAGCGTCAGTGGCCCCACCATGAAATACTCTTTTAAAATGCCGCTTCATACTCGAACTAAAAATAATAATTCTACAGTGGTAAAAAAAAATGAGCCATTTAAAGAAATCCTCTACCTAGAAATAAAAAAAAAACAACAAACAGCCGCCATTTATGTTATTTGTCCTTTTTAATATTGTACCACCCTAATATTGATATCATCCATGATATGATTGATACACACAAAATAATAGACAAATATGGCCGCTTTCGGGAAAATCCATTTTAAATTGACGATGCGCAATATGCAGAGTTTAGATTCTGTGAAAAAAAAAAGGAAAGTTCCCTTAGCCCTGACGGGCCATCGGGGCAGATGAAGTGTATAATTCACCTGTTTCTACAACCTCGGCATATGAAGGGAGTTGTGTGGTTAGCACAACGTCCAGCCGCCTTAACTTTCCCCAACTTTTAAGTCAGGTATCCCATTTTAAAGCTGGACGGACTTGTGGGACGACTTTGCACCAAATTTCGCCTGAAATAAAAAAATTCCATGGATCGAACCCACGACTCTCAGGTCGACAGTCGAGTATCTACACCACTCGGCCATCTGTGATCCTTACATAAAAACCGAAAACAAGGGCGGATTGTTGAACCCCCCCCCTCGCCCCCCCCCCACACATTCCTTTCACAAAGAAACTCAACCAAAGTCAACATTGTATTTATAAAATCGGTGTGCACATATCTAATATGTCGTTTTTTCACAGTGTTGTTTTTTGTTGTTAAAAAAAAAAAGGTTACGCAAGAAGACGTTTAAAGACAAACGCATACAAACGCACACACACATTCCAAACCAACAAACAAAAACAATCTCATCTCATTGTCTGTCACTGCCCTCGCGTGTTTCATAATATGCTCCCGCTTTGTTGCTAGTTCGTTTTTTTTTAAAAACAACAAACACTTTTTTTCTTGTTCTGGCTGCAAGAGTGCAGGAGGTCGAGGTAAGACCTTGGCACTCCTATCTATCCATTGTGCACTTTAATGACAGTCCGGGGGGGGGGGAGTCATGGAAATGTAGGTAACAATGTTAACCCACACACACATACACACCGCCCATCCACACTTCCCCCCCCCCAATCTATTTAAATGTTCTGCACCCAATCATTTTATATTGTGAGTGCTAACGGGGTCACCCGAAGTGAAAGGCCTGGCCGCCGGGTACATATAAAACGTTTGTGCATTTGTACACTTATGCTATAGACATGTATGTTATACAACAGGCTGACATGTTACAAAACAGGCAGACATGTATGTTACATAACAGGCAGACATGTATGTTACACAACTGGCAGACATGTATGTTACACAACAGGCAGACATGTATGTTACACAACAGGCAGACATGTATGTTACACAACAGGCAGACATGTATGTTACACAACATGCAGACATGTATGTTACACAACAGACAGGCATGTATTTTACACAACAGGCGTATATGCATGTAACACAACAAGCAGACATGTATGTTACACTTATACAACAGGCAGACAAATGCTACACAACAGACAGACATGTTACACAACAGGCAGACATTATGTTACATAACAGGCAGACATGTTTATTACACAAGAGGCAGACATAGTCACACTCAAAAAAGAACACATTAAATTTAAAAAAATAAAAAATAATGAAAAAATTCAACCTTCAAATAAAACACAATGATATATATAAAACTAATATTTTGAGATTGTATTTCGTTAACTACCAAACTACACCGTTCGTCGTCATCCGTACACTTACAGCTCGCTAAGTCAACAATTTAAGAGCGATTAAAAACCGGTTTTCAACGAAATACGTTGATCCGTTCAAAGAAGTTAATCTCTCTGAAAATGTGACCAGCGGCAAAAAAAAAGGGGGGGGGGAGGGTGTGTGGGGGGGGGGGGCTGCGTTTAAAACTACGTCACACACGGAAGCAGACGCAGACGAGTATCAGAACCACCGAGCTCTGTATTTAAACATAAAGAGTTCAGCGATCAGAGCTATCAGTGACGCGGGTTCGGTCAAGCTAATTTTTAAAAAAGTTTAACTTGATCTGCTAAAGAAAAGAAAGAAAAAAAATACAATAAAAAAAAAAGTAAATATTTTAATAAATAAAAACAGAAATCATCTTTGTGTTGTTGTTTAATGCGTTAATTGCGAACATTTTTTTTTTAAATCGAACATCAGCAGCTCTAAAAATAACCATAACTAATTGAAATCTATCTTTACAAAAAGAAGAGTAAAAAAACAACATAAAATCATGGGCGATAACTGTTGCAGCTCATGAAACACTGCATTATCAAACGAATTATTCAGCCTATTTGAAAAAAGTAACGGTTATACGTGAATCGTGCTCTATATGTAAAACAGTCGTCTGCATTTATTAGACATAAGAACAATTTGGTACGCACATGGCAGATATTTGATTCAAAACTAAACATATAAATTATTTAAAGAGAAATTAATAAATAATGAACTTGCTTGTCACCCGGTGTTAAAATTTTCGAGATTGATTTCCCTTTTATTCACTTAATCTTCATGGCCACCTTATAGTCTTTACATTCTTTAAAATAAAAACCACTAACTCGCCTGCAGTATATTTCAAACACGGTATATGGAGAAATGCTTCACGGGGGGGGGGGGGGGGGGGGTTTCGGGAGGGAGAAGAACTGAAAAAAAAAACAAGCTTAAATGTAATTCATCTGTGAGCGGGGGGGGGGGGGGGTATGATTGACACACAAGGAGGAGGGAAAAAAAAATTGTGAACTTGATTATGGAGACCTTTTGATGTTCAGGCAGAAATTAGGTCAGCAGCGGACGACATTTTACCCTACTTATCCATTTTGAGATCAGGCCGACATTGTATGAGAAAAAATGGAGGGAAGGGAGGAGGATCCTTAATTCTCATTAAAATTGCTTCCCACCATAGCCTACCCCCCCCCCCCCCCCACCCCCAGTTAATAATAACGACAGCGAAGTGATGGAGGGGGAGGGGTTGGGACTGACACGACTATGTCAGACAAGATCACGTGACTTTGGAACAAATTGAACGCGTATGAATTGCAGTGAACTTGTTCGGTTATTGATGAGTTGGGTTGGGGGGGGGGTCTCTTTCTCTCTCTCTCTCACACACACACACACACACTTCATTACCATCTTGATTTTAAAATAATGCGTGTCTTGTGTATATTGTGCTGTGTAAGCTGTGCTGTGTAAGCTGTGCTGTGTAAGCTGTGCTGTGTAAGCTGTGCTGTGCAATGAGCCTGGTAACCTCACTACATCCATATCCCCCCCCCTCTCTTTAAATTAAGTCGCTTCCCATGAACCAAATACTGGTACACGGTGTTTTCATTTTATTTATCTTTGTTTTTTTTTTATTTTAAACGCTTGAATAAACTGAATGGTTCACTGGTGTGGATGAAAGCCTTAAGGATGTGATTTATTTATGAAGTAAAGGAAAAAAAAACTGTTTTACTATATTTTTTTTTAGACTGAGAGTTCGCACCGCCACCTCCACCATCATTCAGTCAGACCCGATTCTACTGTTTGATTTGTTTGTGTTTTTTTTTTTAAAAGGACCTGTGTTTTTTTTTTCAAATGCAGAATATAAACTGGGTCAAAGTACATATCTTCCGTGTTTACAGGTAACATTTTGAGTCACCTTGACAGTACTGGTGAAATATGAGCAGCCCGGGGGGGGGGGCGTTCAGGGTGATGCAACTTTTTGAACTCCACGTGACAGACAATGACGCAAGGGTATTATTATTTTTTAAGAAAATAAAAAGGAGGTTGGGAGGGGGTGTGTGTGTGGGAGATGTATGCAGTGGCTCTTGGAACATAGATGGCAAACAGGATTTTTAATAAAATGCCAAAACTGAGACACACTGAAATCATTCGGAACCAGCAGCATATACGTAGTATTTGTTGGTATTTAAAAATTTGTTTTTGGCTTTCCAGGACATTTGTCTGGAGTGCCACGTTTAACACGCGCGCACCACGTAATAGCCAACCCTCACCCCCCCCCCCCCGTTCATAACTTTGTGAATGAAAAAAAAATAAATTAAAGGAGCAGATAATACTTCCGGTTGATTTGATTTTTGACAAGTCTACACAGCTTAAAACAATTATGTTTGCAAAGCATTGTAATTATTCTTTTTCTTCTATATTTTTTTTTGGGGAGGGGGCAGGAAGGGAGGGGTGGTGGTGGTGGGGTGTATGTTCCACGAAGTACTGTTCGAGAATCACTTTCATAGATCACCAAGAAATCTGCAACTAAAAAAAAAAATACATCGTTGTGCTTCATAATAGTTGACCTAATAATGTACACCATGGTGTTGATATTGTACAACATGGTATTTTATTGTACACTATGGTGTTCATATCTTTTATCTCTTTTTTTTTAAATGAGACAGAAATACTGGTCATTGTGCACATTAGAAACCAGCTGATGCCAATTTTGGCGGATGCTACTTTTAGCTGATGCAAGTTTAGGCTCATGCTAGTTTTGGCTCATGCTAGTAGCAACTTAACTGTTCGAGTTCACCGGCAGTGCTTCGTGCTAAATATAAAACACACAAAACAACAGCAGATTAACGCAGAGCCATCAAAGGACATTAGAAGCGTTATGCTTCCCCCCACCGCGCCTCCAGCCCCCTCTAACCGGGGGGAGGGGGGGCCGAAAAAATTATGTTAATCTGTATTTGTTATGGTCGGGTCCGTGCTTTATGACGGAAAGGTGCGGTTGAGACAAAATATTAAAATGTGAAGTAAATGCACGTCAGAGAAATAATAAAGGGGGTTGGGGGTGTGCGACCCGAGCACTAGTTAGGGGGCGAGGGGTCGCCAAAGGAGTCGGTTGGCCGTCGCTTTCGAATGTATGATTTATTTTTTTCCCCGTTTAATGAAGAGTTTTAGGGGTTAAAAACCCCATTGCAAGCCCCAAAATTTTCTAGCTACGGCCCTGGTTCCGACTCCCATATTAGAAGCGGGGCCTATAGCGAGTGTCATTAGTGGAGCCAAGGGATAAAAAAAAATACTGCACGACTCCAGTGCTGTTCACGAGCCCCCTTCAGACGATTGCCCCAGGCCGCCACTGCACAAATGATAAAGTGACACGCTGCTGTGAAAAAGTCAAAGGAAAGTTGTGGGGGGGGGGGGCTCACTGCATTATCAATTAATTGGGCGTGCGCCTGGTAGAGTTGGCCTGGTAGAGTTGGCCTGGTAGGCTTGACCTGGTAGAGTTGGCCTGGTAGAGTTGGCCTGGTAGGCTTGACCTGGTAGAGTTGCCCTGGTAGAGTTGGCCTGGTAGGGTAGCCCTGGTAGAGTTGGCCTGGTAGAGTTGGCCTGGTAGGCTTGACCTGGTAGAGTTGCCCTGGTAGAGTCGGCCTGGTAGAGTTGCCCTGGTAGGGTTGGCCTGGTAGGCTTGACCTGGTATAGTTGCCCTGGTAGAGTTGGCCTGGTAGAGTTGGCCTGGTAGAGTTGCCCTGGTAGGGTTGGCCGGGTAGGCTTGACCTGGTAGAGTTGCCCTGGTAGGGTTGCCCTGGTAGGGTTGCCCTGGTAGAGTTGCCCTGGTAGGGTTGGCCTGGTAGGCTTGACCTGGTAGAGTTGCCCTGGTAGAGTTGCCCTGGTAGAGTTGCCCTGGCAGAGTTGCCCTGGTAGAGTTGTCCTGGTAGAGTTGCCCTGGTAGAGTTGCCCTGGTAGGGTTGGCCTTGTAGGCTTGACCTGGTAGGGTTGCCCTGGTAGGGTTGACCTGGTAGAGTTGCCCTGGTAGAGTTGCCCTGGTAGAGTTGACCTGGTAGGCTTGGCCTGGTAGAGTTGCCCTGGTAGGGTTGCCCTGGTAGGGTTGACCTGGTAGGATTGGCCTGGTAGGCTTGACCAGGTAGAGTTGCCCTGGTAGAGTTGCCCTGGTAGAGTTGCCCTGGTAGAGTTGACCTGGTAGAGTTGCCCTGGTAGGGTTGGCCTTGTAGGCTTGACCTGGTAGAGTTGCCCTGGTAGAGTTGCCCTGGTAGAGTTGCCCTGGTAGGGTTGGCCTGGTAGGCTTGACCTGGTAGAGTTGCCCTGGTAGAGTTGACCTGATAGAGTTGCCCTGGTAGAGTTGGCCTGGTAGGGTTGCCCTGGTAGAGTTGGCCTGGTTGGTTTGGCCTGGTAGGGTTGGCCTGGTAGGGTTGCCCTGGTAGGCTTGGCCTGGTAGGGTTGGTCTGGTAGCTTTGGCCTGGTAGCCTATTTTTAAAGTTGCCTTCTCATCATGCCACTGGTGACTGGAGCTAAATGAGGTATGAAATTATACAGCGCATGAACCGGGGGGAGGGGAAGTTTTAGCTGGCCCGGGATTAACATTTAATATCCGTCAATGTGTTGGATATTTTTTATGGAAGCAGCGTGATCCACCGTTTGACATGCGGACTTTCCTATCTAGTGAACTGTAAATTAGCACAGCGCTAAAAATATCCATGGCAGCCACTAACCACATTTGTAACGCGTTGACAAACAAAATCAACAAAAAAGAGCGCCACGTTATTTCGTGTCGACAGGAAATAAAATTAAGTTATTTACACTTGACCGACAGAGGCGAAAAGACGCAGAGAAAAAAAAAAGGGCCAAGGATTCTCAAATTAGATCAGTTTGAAATAGTCTACACCAGGGCTTCTCAAAGTGGTGGGCCGCGCCCCCCCCCCTAGGGGACCTTGGACTGTCCGTGGAATTTCGGAAAATGTGACACATAAAATATAATTAACCTAATATATTGTCTGTAAATAGTATTAATATATGTTTAAAATAAAATCTAGTTTATCTTATTTTATATGTTGCATCTTTTCATTCTTTCATTGTTAACATTAGAAAAAAGCATGTATTGACTAGTAAAAGTTGCATATAGAAGTTTAAAATTATGAATTTAAGCAATCTAAACCAAAAAAAAAAAATAGGGGGGGGGGCGTGACATGTTGATTGGCGTTCCAAGGGGGGCCGTGACTTCGAAAAGTTTGAGAAGCACTGGTCTAGACCGTAGGAAATCGATATCAACATTATAGAAGACTCCCCCCAATAATTATTTCACTTGTCATAAAACGACGTTTCACAAAGTGACCCCATTGAAAAAAAAAATGGATAAAGACTTCAGTTTCAATTCCCTATGAAAGAGGTTCTAAGATGTTTACGCCAAGCGACCCCACTCTGAAAAAGCAATGGCTTTTTGAGACCCATCTGTACAGAAAAAAAAATTGACTTAAAATGTATTGTATGCACAAATTTATCCTGTATCAATAAATTTAAAAACATTTTCGCGACAACCCCCCCCCCCCGCAACCCACGAGTGGTGTGCGCTCCGCACTTTGAGAACCACTGCCCCATGTCATAAAGCCACAAAAGCCAGTAACCTGAACCTATATCTCGTTACTGTAACAGTCGCCAGGTACTGCCTGTGAGGCGAATGTCAACTAGGCTGCCCGGGGAATATGGTGGAAGGGAGAGAGGAGGGGATGAAAATGTCAGACAGACTTCTTGGTGATTGACCTCCCCTCCTAATCCCCCCCTCTCGTGTTGTTTTAAAGCTGGTGTCTCTAGCCTCTTAGCACAGACATGGGGTTATCTACGGCCCGCCACGATGTTTGACCCAGCCCGCGCGCTATACTCCTCGCCGCCCGTTCGCACCCAATGACGTTTACACTTTAAGTTATTCCATTACAAACACTGGGTTCTCCTGCTCGTAAGTTAAATTTAAGAACTCAAAAGTGGTCATCGGCTCGAAAGGCTTGCCCGGCCCCAGCGGCCCTAGCAGGTCAGAAGTTGCTGCTGACTTGTACTGTTTCAATAATTTAAATCGCAAGACTAATAATTTATTACAGGCGGTCTTAGCGTGAGTGTTTTGCGCGTGCGTGCGTGTGTGTGTGTCAGTGGGCGGTTTCCCTTTAGCACGATGAAGACTTAATTAAAACAAGACATTACATTATAGACAGACATGCTAGTAGACCGGAAACACGGAATAAAAATACACAATAGACAAGACTTGACTTATTTGTGTAGGTAGACACCCTGGTGGTGTGATGTACGGTGACTATTGGTTACCATGGTGACAACGTAAACGCTATGGAGGTGTCTGATAACGTTTCCTCGAACATGTAATGCTGTGGTAATAATCACTGATTTTTTGAGGTCGGGGTGAATTGCGGGGGCCGACTCTACGAATGAGCCCGGCCCGGGTACTTGACTTGGAGCACAATGATTATAGGAGCCCAAATATAAACAATCCAGCAAAATTATTAGCCCGGGTAGGTGGGGGGGGGGAGTTATTTACTGCAAAGGCGGTACTGACCAGGCTTGCGGAGCCGCCATTTTTTTCGGCTCCGGCTCCCACAAATTTGACGGCTCCGGCTCCCTATTAAGATAGTATCACACGAGACGAAAATTGTTGTAATTGCTCAACGCTAACATGCCGCTGATAAAAAGTTATGCAAATTTTGCCGCGTTCACCCCCATAGTCAGGAACTTGAAAAATATACGCATTGTCGGTTTTACTAAAAACAAACCTTTTCAGTGCATCCAGAATCATATCATTATTTTTTATCGAGGTTTCACTAGTCGCCATTTTCATAAGTACTAAAAAGTTATTTCAATGATCAAATTAGCCAATAGTAAAATGATACATTATTTAAAATATTTTAAAGACTTCAGTATTTATATTTATTATTTATAAATTCGAAGTGACTATTCGGATCCCGGCAGGTCCGTAGCCAGGAATATTGCATTTGGGGGGGGGGGGAATTTTCGGGGGGGGGGTGAAGAATTTTTTTTCGGCCGGAGGGGGGGGGGGATCGAAGAACTGACCCGGGTACCAATAAACTCCGACTTTTATTCGGACCCCGTCCCAGTAAAGTCTGATTGTTATTCGGGCCCGTGGCAAATATGCACTTAGCTTAGCTATACATAAACTTTATTATTGTTTTTTTTTATAATTGTTTGAATTGTATGATTTAATCGTTACTCAGTGTCTAGGGTTCCACTAAGCGGACTCTGTATTATTATTTTTTCGGGTTCCGCCTAATAAAGTTTAAATATAGCTAAGCTTAGTGCATATTTGCCACGGGTCCGAATAACAATCGGATTTTATTGGGACCCAGGTCCGAATAGCACAGCCTTATAAATTTATCTACTCTATTTCAGATATTCTGTTTATAATAAAATTGTTAAATACAGAAAGCGACCATTTTGTTTTTAGTCTATTACAAATTCGCGGTCAAATTATAAACGAAATAACGCGTTCTATTTGTCGTCGTAGTAAAAAGTTATTTTTAAATGATTGATACAATTGTTCTATGAAATAAAACTGTTTTACCTTTATATATAACAAAATAAAATGCCATTAAAAAAATTTCGGAGGGTAAACAAGATTTAAAACGAACACAAAACGATTCCCCGTTAAAGATTCCTTGTGGTGATGTGCGTGTTACTGTTGTGGCGTTTGTAAAACATGACAACATTTCAAATTGTAGGAAGCAAACAATCAAACAAATTTGCAATTTTAAAGCTAAAAAAAATTCTGCTGTAAAAAAAAAAAAACTTTGGGAGCCGTGGAGCCGCCAGATTTTTTTCGGCTTCGGCTCCAGCAAAAAGAAGCGGCCCCGGCTCCTCGGCTCCGCAAGCCTGATACTGACTATGTCCGCGGTAAACATTTTAAGTTGAGAATGCACGGCTTGGCACTCAGCTTTTGCCGCAACCCCGAGTTACCCTCCAGCAGCATCAACGGCATTGCTTGCAGCGGCTCGTGATTTATTGCGTCACTCCCTGCAGGCGACACTCAAACGATGAGCGTGTAAAGAGCGCATGTCACAACTTCGCTGCTCGTCTGCTCGGTATTGTTCTTCTCCTCCAATCAAATGATCCGTATCTGCTAAGTAGGGACGAATAAACATCCCGCCATGCACAGGCAGGTGTGTGTGTGGGGGGGGGGGGGATAGAACGACACAACGCGTTCTCCGTGCTTCGATTTGCGTCAACGATTGTACAGCCGTGTCACAGCACGGCACCAAGGTGAAGAAACACAGACTACACACGATCACAAATTACAGTGTTACTCCTGTAAGGATTCGCCTTGGACGATCCAAATCCCTTCTCTTCCCTTCCCAAAGATGGCGTTAAAATCGCGAACTGGGCCAATTGGTTTTAGGGCAACACGGGCGACCTAGTACATATTTTTTTAAACCCCTGTGCGTCTTAAACGGTGAACGTCAGTGATGCAATGCGTCTGGCACAATGTGAATACCGACGGAAGAATCCGGGCACGTAAATGCCAGTCATCAGACCGTGAAAAGGTCACCGAGGGAGGGGGGGGGGTGTTTGTGTGAATTCTAAGTGGATTTATTGACTTCATTCCTGTAGTTAAGTTAAGGCCTAATCAGAGAGCCGTTATTGTGTATTGATTGGTATTATCCAGACATACTTATGGGCAAAAGTCATTTGGGGGGGGGGGGCGTACCATCAGGTGTAATGATAACTAATACTGGAAGGGGCCACTTTTAAAGTGGGGGATCTAGGCGGTCGCCTATCCATTATGACGGCTCTGGGTCTGACCGTTATTACAACCTGTTTTCTTGCCATCTGCTGGTGATCGAACGTGGACACCGTAAAACTACGGCCCGCGGGCCAAGTACGGCCGTGCGATGCGGGCCCGCAGTCTGACGTTTACATTAATTTTTTTTTAATTATTATTTCAGATAAACAATTTGTCCTTCTGCTCTAGGTCAAGATCTTCTATCAAATTTAAGAACGTGGCGTGGACCGCGATTTAAAAAGTTTGCCCACCCTCTTCTCCAATATCTAGACAGAGTTTCCAACTCTCTCTTTTTTTTTTTTGATTATTTAAAGAAAACGATGAAACACGTCTATAATTAGACATATCTAAAAAAAAATATGAAGTAAACAATCAACATATTATAGAGAAATCAAATAAATGAGAAACAAAAATACCGTGGTCTTATTTTTTTCAATTTGCACAGAATGTTCCTTGCAACTAGATGGCTTAAAATTAAAAAAAAAAAAATTCTCGATCTGACTATAAATAATCCAAGTTGGCAGTCCCTGTAACTACGTAGTTGACTCCGTTAGTGTAACGATTTTTTTAAACAATTATTTCTGTAGCCATGCAAAGAAATGTGCGGAACCACACACACAGACACACACACACACACACACAAATCAGGACATCTTACGGCAGCGATTGTCAGCTAAGAGCTCCGCGGAATGCTGATGTTCCGCGAAGCCATGCCAACTGCTGCCAGGGGGAGAAAAAAAAAAACAAGGGTTGGTTTATCTTTGGTCCGTGTTTTGTGTGTGTGGTGTGTGTGTGTGTTGTTGTTTTTTTTTAATAATCTAGCAGTTATCCCTAGCAATGCAACTCCTTTCATCGCGCCATTGATACTAAAAAAAAAAATAATAAAATCACCACCCCCTTTACTTTCAGGAAGATATTTCGTAAATGTTCCAGCGGATACATGTTCCACTTGTTGGGAGCCACTGCTGTAAACCTTCTAATGAAATGTACGAAACTAAAAAAAAAATGAAATGTCATAAAATGGCTTTTTAAAAAAAAAAAGACTTTGAGGAGAGAATGAACATGTCGATCGCTAACAAGTTCAGCAATGCCAGTCAAAAGTCTGCTGTTTGAAAAAAAAAAAAACACGAATGGAATGTCCTGGAGGTTGGGAGGGGTGGGGCGGCGGGTGGAAAAGGGGGGGGGGGAGGGGTTGTCACAGAAGGAATTATCGATGTGGAGTTGTCCCATCAACCTTTACGATTTATGGTCTTGTCTGTTCCATGATAGCCGGGCAAATACATTATAGCTTACAGGGCCGCATTCGTTATTTGCATTTGATCACGGTTTTCTGACTTCTCTTCTTACTGTATCCAATTTAATCTATTCCTAATACAAACTCAAACAATTTAACAATACAATCTGTCTACCCCAACATTCTCCCCTAGACTAATGTAAATAATCTAGATCTATTCCGGTGATTGTCAAAGTGGGGGGGGGGGGGGGGTGAGGGGGGGGATCGCGACGCGACGCACCGTGAGGTTTGATGTCGAACGGATAGTCAAAATAATTAGTAATTACTTTATATCCAGAACATATGCTGCTAAATGGTCGAAAGGAGAATCACAGGCGTAGGTTCAATTAAAAAAAACGTACAATTTAATAATCTAAATATAATCAACAATTATAATGGCCACCACGACTCATACACCGTCGGCTTCATCATCATTACTCTGCTGCTCTTACGTCATACAGTCACTGCTTTCTATAGGGGTCATTCCATGTCAACTCAACCAGTTTTTTGACAATAGTTCACCCGACCCTCTCAGATCTTCCTGAAATTTATATGACTTGTGGTACATTCAAAATTAAGTAATTCCTGAAAATTTCAGGCGATTTAGTCAAAAACTTTCCGAGATATGATTTTTTAAAGTTTTAAGGGTAGTCGCGAGTTCGCGTGACATTTACATTTTCGCGATATTTGAAAGTGAATATTTCGAAAACTAAAAGAGGTATTAGGCTAAAATTTTCAGTATTTACTCATTGTTTTATCCTGAGCTGAATAACGTATTTATCTTAAGTGTAGCTTGGACACAGAATGCCCTAAAAAATTCCAAAAATTGCACTTCAGACAGTTTTCATCAATATTTGACCCGGTATAGCCAAGAACCTATAAGACCTGAAATGATGTTTGTTATACATTTAGTAAGTACCATATATGTGTTTATTATTTTGATAGAGAATTCCTGTTAATCAACAATAGTGCACTCATGGTGGGCCCCTTTAAGCATCATGGTCGTCCATTTTTGCACACATTGCGACCCCCAGATGACCATGCGGACAGTAATTCACACTTTTCATATTTTGCACACTTGTTAATCATGGTAAGTACTAACTATGGTGAAAATTTCATGTTGGTGTCTTAACGCCTTCTTGGTGAAAAATCTGCATGAAATTGCCTTATGTATACACTATTACTGAATATTGCGTAGCGAATATTTCAAAAACAAAAAAAGTTATCAGGCTATAATTTTCAGTATTTACTCATTGTTTTATCTTGAGTTGAATGATGTATTTATCTGAAGTGTAGCTTGCACACAGAATGCCCTAAAAAATTCCAAACATTGGACTTCAGACAGTATTCATCAATATTTGACCCCGCACGCTACGGGCCTCATTAACGTGTATTATGGTAAATCAGCATAGCAATGAAATGTCAATCAAATTTTATGAAAAAATACAGTTAGATTTAAGTTACAAAATCAAATTACAGATTTTTTTTTTATCGACCATACAAGCAACCATGCAAGGCGGATATCAGCGTATGCTCATTATGCTGCCAATGCAGTTAACTAATGGTATCTTATCTTATCTATGTACACACAGTCCTACTATCAAACAGTTTCTTGTAATTGGCGAAATGCACATCATCATAGCAATACTGTCTTGATGAGCTGCCAGACAACATTGGTGGTGGAAAATTGCACAGTACATTAGTGAATGGTATCCAGCAGATATCGTCACGACTTGGCCAAGTTAATCTGTTTGTAGGTGTTCTGTTCATGAACTTGACCAAGATATTTTGATGTTCAACAGAGTGTTCTGTTATGCACCCAATAAACCAATCAGTGTTATAAACAACAGCCACAAACTGTACTGGATGCAGATCTGCAATGCTTGGTGCCGGTTCAACTACCCGGACAGGTTCTTGTGACACATTGACGATCGTATCACAGTTATCACATGACAACCTGAATATCTTGAGGTTTTTTTTACTTACTGCCACAAACCGGTGGTGTGACCGTGTACCAGGAACGGTTTGAATGGAAGCAAATCGTTCAACCAAACAACTACGATGCACTTTAACGTCATCCTTTGCTGCAAAAAAGATATGAATTCCTGGAACGTTTTTTTGGTTGCCCAATCGTACACCTGATGTGGCTTTAGTTTTTAATGTTCCAGAGTTGCCTGTAAACTTGCTCTTGCTACTAGCCTCTTTACTGTGCCACCAATACCATCCCAAGGACTTTTTCCATGACTGGTAGCAAAAAATTTCCACTCTGCTTCACTGCCAAAATCTGTATTATGCAGATGCAGATTCTTGAAGTTTTTGCAGTTTTTATATTGTGCTACTGCCCCATTACTGAAGTAAACTTAGCTGGCCATGTTACGTAACCCAAGGTTATGGTCAAGCTCCCAACTTACTTTGTTGCCCGTAATGACACATGCATAGAGAGCATGATCACCCCCTACCCCCGACCTTTATTAAGTAAAGTTAGAATAAGTTAACATACATTAGATGAGAGAAAGATGTAGTAGAGTATAGCGCTGACAGGCTTAGAATAGACATAGGTTTTGTAGTCTGTCATAGTAGAAGTAGTTATGAGATCTTTCAATAAGCAGAGTTGTGTTATAGTTGTATTAAAGTATTTTTTATATTGTGTAGTTCTATAAATTCAGACGTCACATAGAGGAATAAGTTATATCAATAATAAGATAAAAGAAGACATGTGACCTATTAACAGAGGCTCCAAAGATCAAATAATAATAAATTGTCATACATTTTTATTAAAGTAAATTTTTCTTATAAGATTAAAAAAAGAAATTTCATAATTTTTATTTAAATTACATGAAATCTGAACATACAGTGATATAAAATGAAATAATTAAGAAACCATTTGAAATTTTTTTTTTTTACATTTTTGCATTACATTCATGATGTTTTTGCAAGCAAAAAATTCATTTAAAAGTACTTATTCACATATAAACATATTAGAATATATTTGTCAAGTGAAAAAATGAAATTCACATTAAGAAAATCCAGTCCATCAAAGATGTCAGTTCAAACATTCAAAATTACTATGGTTAACGAAAGTGTAGAAATCATGCAATTTCATGCAGATTTTTCACCAAGAAGGCGTTAAGACACCAACATGAATATTTCACCATAGTTAGTACTTACCAAGGTTAATAAGTGTGCAAAATATGAAAAGTGTGAATTACTGTCCACATGGTCATCTGGGGGTCGCAATGTGTGCAAAAATGGACGACCATGATACTTAAAGGGGCCCACCATGAGTACACTATTATTGATTCAAAGGAATTCTCTATCAAAATAATAAACACATATATGATACTTACTAATCGTATGGCAAACATCATTTCGGGTCTTATAGGTTCTTGGCTATACCGGGTCAAATATTGATGAAAACTGTCTGGAGTGCAATGTTTGGAATTTTTTAGTGCATTCTGTGTGCAAGCTACACTTAAGATAAATACATCATTCAGCTCAGGATGAAACAATGAGTAAATACTGAAAATTTTAGCCTGATGCCTCTATTAGTTTTCGAAATATTCACGTTCAAATATCGCGAAAATGTAAATGTCACGCGAACTCGCGACTACCCTTAAAACTTTAAAAAATCATATCTCGGAAAGTTTTTGACTAAATCGCCTGAAATTTTCAGGAATCACTCAACTTTGAATGTACCACAAGCCATAAAAATTTCAGGAAGATCTGAGAGGGTCGGGTGAACACCACTGGTTGAGTTGACATGGAATGACCCATAGTAAATTTGTACGGTGCGCTGGTATACGGGAATTCCCCATTCATAGCGCACCGAAAGGAGAAAGTTCTAACAGTTCGTTTGGTTTTGACTCCTCTTTCTTTAATATTTATTTTATTTGCCTTCACTTGACAGGTGGATCGCAAAAAAACCGAACTGATTGTGTAGTGCGGGGTCGCGGAATCACAAATGTTTCAGAACAACTGATCTGTTCAATCGTTCTTAAATGCATCAACAAAGGAAACAAAAAAATATTTAACTTTCTGTCAGGAACCTAGCCAAGACTTCTTGGGATCATGACAAAGAATGACAACGGGGGGGGGGGCGCTCTTCTTGACAACCCTCCTCCTCCTCCTTTACACCCAACTTTGCAGCACAGTTAAAGAGATACAAATCAATTTACTAGTCGCTCTCCGCTGGCGCCCCCCCCACCCCCCTTAAGACTTGGGGTGGGGGCCCTAATAAGTGTTCGGGTTGCCCCCACCCCCCCTCTCCAGCCCTGCTCCGTTCAGTCGTTAGGGTGTAAATGTCAGTCTAATGCGCTGTATGTCAACACCAACGAACATTTTCAGACGACTGTTAGTGTTTTTTTTTTTTGCATGGGAAACATTTCGGTGTGTGTATGTCCACGCAGAAGTTTCTGACGGTGTGTGTGTTTGTGTCGTTGTATGCGCGCTTGTATGTATGTATGTATCTGTTATGACGCCAGAAAGTCTCAAACAGGACCGACACCCTACCCCCCCTTACATCTCCCCCTCCCACCCCCCGTATCAATACTGTCGTGCGTCATTCGTGGAACAGCGGAGACATTTATTGGCTTAAAGGAATAAGAAGAAAAAAAGTCGGTTATGTCGCTGTGACCCACAGATGACAAGGTCAAGGGCGGAAACTGAATCGAGTCTCTGTTGGGCCGAAGGCAACTGAATTACTCGGAGAGTTCTTAACAAGGAAAAAAAAATTAATGGCGGTAAAAATCAATCTCTAAGTCTCTTTCTTCCTGAAGGAAAGAAGAAAAAAAGTCAGAGAGAGAGAGACAAGCAAACACGCACTCTAACGCACACAAACAATCGCGCCTACACACACATACATACACACACATACAGTAAAACAAAAACTGTAATACAAACACACAAACAGACTGAAATATTATCTAATGAACACACAAAATGGTACACAAACATGCACAAAAATGTTAAGCATGCGCACACGAGCAATGCAGACACTGTATAACACACGAGCACGTATATATCCAAACGCGCAAAACGAAAACAAACAAAAAAATCCACAACAGACACACATAAATTAATGACACAAGTTTTATACTCAAAGTTCTTTGTTTAAAAAAAAAAAAATTAATTTAATAAAGTTGATGAAAGTGAACATCAATTACATGAATATTAAAAAGAAATTCATTTATGATACATTTGAACGAGAAATATATATGTGTGAGAGAATCAATAGTTTCATGGTGGGTGGTCATGCATGACATCTTTTACCAGGTTTTTTTTTATAGTTTTGTTATCTATACTATAAAAGACACTAACATTGTAAAGTAGTATCAACGCATAACGAAATTCATACGCGCACTCAAATGTACACAAATGCCAAGTCCTAATGGGGTAAGAAATTACTGTTGACAATTAATTATCAAAAAGAAAAGTGCAGGATAGTAAAATAATTATATATTATATATATATAATATATATACAGCACCGCCGAGAGGGGGGGGGGGCAAATGACCAGGGGCCCTGCGTGTTTAGGGCCCGGATTGAGCTGGCCAATGAACTTTGAAAATATTATTGTCAGCATGGGGAGCCCGTGACAGCCCTGCCTAGGGGCCCGAAATTTCTGTTGGTGGGCCTGTATGTATAATATATATATATATATATATATATATATATATGTATAATATATATATATATATATATATATATATATATATATATATATAATACTTTTAAAAAAGAAAAGCTTTTATTAAAATTCGCAAAAAGAAGAAAATGATTCTTTAGAATTCTTGAAATCGTAAAGACTTAAAATTGTACGTTAGCGCAGCATTGATGGGGAACGGATGGTCGCGTGGTAAATCACTCGACTTCGACCTGTGGGTCCCTTGCTCACTCTCCACTGAGCACCAGTGGATATTTCAGATCATGGCTTAAGTCCACTGCTATTTCTCCCTTGGCGTCTACGAGGCCATCGCACTATCGGCGATGGTGGGGGTTGAAAGAAGGGCGCCATGATAAACGCCCCATTCGTGGTTTCACCTCATCCTTACGTGAACTTCACACACGAGGACCCCGGTGCACCATTTACGTTAAAACTACGCAAGCTATAGCTTAGGGCCCTCGCTTTCTTGGAGGGGGCCCACACATAATTGTCCAAGTGAGCGATTGTTATATATATATACTTAAATATTTTGCACCGACATATCATATATGGGTTACCTAAGGGCCCCATATCTAAATTAGCTTAGGGCCTTATCAAGTCTAAATCCGGCCCGTAGTGGAAAACATCAAGATAATCATTAATCATATCCTGTTTGGTGCTCAGAGTATTCAATATATACATATATACAATCCGTGGTTCAGCAATTGATGAACAGTGTATCCGTTTTGTTAATGGGATATAAATACGGGGACCGTTCAGCCCCGTAGCGTGAAAATTCTACAGCAGGGGCCAGGCATTCTACAGCAAGGGGGGGGGGTAGGAAATAAATGTTACTAAGTAGAGCAAACAAGCAGAGGGGGCAGGCCCGTAGCCAGAGGGGAGTAGGGGCTGAGCCCCCCCCATGCATGACCTGAGCCCCCCCCCGTGTATGATTTGAGTTTTTTGACACTAATTTTAATAATAACGGCTATAAAACATCAATCATTTTGTTTAATAAATCAATAATAATAAAAACTTAAAAGTGTATATTTTGGCAATCATTCAGGCTATTTATATATACTTACATTTATAGCGTATCTAATTTTTGGGCATAAAAGATTGAATCTTATTGAAGTTCACTTCTGGGTATTTTCGCAGCATTGGCATTTGGTGCTTCAACAGCCGTGTGTGAGAGCAGTTTCTCAACCCTCACACGAATGCTCACCCCATATCGCAGATAAATGTTACAAAAGCGTCTAAGCAATCTTTTCATGCTTGCATTTGAAAAAGATTTAACAGACAATCTGAATGCTGAAGCATTTTTAGGTAAATTCAGTGCTAATCCCAGGCCCGTAGCCAGGTCAAAGTAAGCAGGGAGGCACCAATACCCAGCAAGGGGGCACCTGTACTTTTTCTTTATTTATTCCTCTTTTTCTTCTTTTTTAAGTGGGGGGGGGCACTCCACACCTAGCGGGGGGGGGCACGGCCCCCCTCAGTGCCCCCCTTGGCTACGGGTCTGGCTAAACCACGAAGTTTGCAAATTTGAAACGTATAATAATATAAGTTCGCAACAAGTGCCGACGAGTGGGGGGGGGGCAGGGGGGCCAATGCCCAGGGGCCCGGCGAGTTTTAGGGACCCGGACTGAGCTGGCCAATCAACTTTTTAAAATATTAATATCAGCCCACGGGCCCGAAATTTCTGTCGATGGGCCTGTTCGCAACCTTGTAATAGTTTTATATATTGATATCTTCTGAGGACAACTAGCAACTTAAATAAGTTAATAAAATAACATTGACTTCTGACTTCATTTTTATACATATGTATAATAAAATAATAAAGTGATTTCCGAGTGATGTTATTTAATTTGCAAATTTACTTTTTAGCAGAATTAATTTTATTTTAAATTGAATAATTGCGACTGTTTTTGTTGATAGATCTGTTCTTTGTTTTCAATATTTTATAAGAAATATCACACAAATAGCTAAGCTTTAATCATGCATCTTTGTCGTTCTTCCCGGGTTGTATGTTAGACAAACAGTATAATAATATAAATCAGGTATCTATTATGAAACAATTGTGTAGCAGAACAAATGGTCAATATATTTAGAACAGGAATCAGAAATTGCTCATCTTCATTAAATTTTTATCATTAAAACTCTTTACTATTTAAATTATTTTTAACAAAACTGCAACATGCCATGCATTATTAAAACGTAGTTAAAATTATATATTTCTAATTAATAGCTAAACAATCGGTACTAAAATGCACCATTCCAGATATGGAACTGCAAAAAATTGCTTGGGGAGGGGACTCACTGAAATCCCCTCCCCAAACCCCTCCTCTCCGTTCGCAAGCTTTCGGTGCTTCGCGCCTCCCTTTTCGCCCCCCCCCGAACATTTCTTCTACCCCACCAGGGGCGGATTTAGGGGAGTAAGGGCCGGGCCCCTGCCCCCCCGTTATCGCAAGTTTAGGTAATACATCATTAAATTATCGAAATGTTTTTTGTTCTAAGACCAATTTTCAAAATTTTGCACCCCCCCCCCCGTCAAAGTTGTCTAGATCCGCCCCGATCATTTCTTCGGCACCCCCCCCCCTCGAAAAAAATTTCTTCGCCCCCCCCCCGAAAATGTCTTCGCCCCCCCCCCAATCCAATATTCCTGACTACGGGCCTGAGAGGGGGGCCAGAGAAAACGCAGGGGGGGGGCCCGGCCCCCTGCCGCCGCCGCCCCCCCCCCCCGCTAAGAGCCTGGGACCGTTTCATATTTACAGCAATCAGCCTTAAGACAAAGGGGACGTAAGTGATGTTCTTGGTCATCTTAGAAAAAATAAATCAATCCATCAACATCACTGATTAAAAAGTACACCGACATAATATAAAGCTTATATTAAAACAATAATACTTAACAAGCTGATAAACTATGAAGGAAAGAAAAATTGCATCATCGTTTTTTACTTTGAAAAAAAAAAAACGTGTATTCAGTTTTGAATTACTCCGAAACGAAATATTTAACAAAGACACTTGTCCGTCGATGTTTCCAAGATAAATATTAAAAAACAATAACAAAAAAGATTGTAAGAAACCACTTACTCACAACTGGTTAGAAATGACTCAGCAAGAACTCTAATTTTAAAGTAACGACTCCCTCGCAGACGACACGGCCCCCGTCTGTACATGCGCAGACGTAGATTAACATGCGTCATATTTCACCCTCGCACTACATTTTTTTTTCTTTCACGCAGCCTTTAAAAAAAAAACATCATCATCAAGCCAAATCTGGGCTAGTGACATAACAAAAAAAAAAGTTTGGTGACACACTGTCTCAGAAAAAAATAATCTGGCACGCTCCGTGACGGTGAGGTCATTGTGATATTTGGTCGGACGCTCTCCGTTATTACCAGGTTAATTGGCAGCCAGAGCATGGCGCGAATAGGTCATAGGGACAGCTGTTATAAGCTCGTCTCTGTGCAGACTTAATGCGACAGCGTGAATCAGACAACTGATGTAGGCTCAGCGACGAAAAGACTGTTACAGTTCGTAAATTTGACCGGTCGGGCCATTCCAAGAGCAGACGTCTGGGAGTGGCCGACAAGAACTATCATGAATTAAATGTTAACGTCATTACATAAAAATGGCTAGGGCTGCGATTCACTCTGAAACAGTTTGGCGGGCAGGTTTAACAGTTTGGCGGGCAGGTTTAACAGTTTGGCGGGCAGGTTTAACAGTTTGGCGGGCAGGTTTAACAGTTTGGCGGGCAGGTTTAAAAAGGCTGGCGGGCTGGTATAAACAGTTTGGCGGGCAAGTTTAAACAGTTTGACGGGCTGGTTTAAAAAGTTTTGGCGGCCGGACTTGAACTGTGGGCCGTAGTATACCCGCGGCTGGTCTAAATGGTAAAAATGTCAACTGGTAAAAAGACAACAACACGTCAACAGCAGAAAAAAAATGTCTTAGAAATGTGTGGAAAAAATATAATGTTAGGCAGAGAACTTCAGGGATATTGGTTGTGTGTGTGTGGGGAGGGGGGCTAGGCATAAGTAAATGTCGCGTCCTATAAACACCAGACTGGATAATAGACAGTAACACTGTGACAGGGGAGGACCGTTTGCCCTATTAACCTATCCATAAGAAAAGCTAAGAGACCCATAGGTTACAATACCAGTGCTCCCTCCAAGCTGTGTGCGAGTGGGGGGGGGCACAAAAGTCGCCAAAAGATCGCGCACACATTGCGACGACAGATCGTACAACTGTTTCTCTTAGTTTGACTTATTACCTTTAAATGGCGCGCTCACACATTGCAACAACAGATCGTACAACTGTTTCGCTTAGTTTGTCGTATTTACCTTTAAATGGCGCACACATTGCAACAACAGATCGTACAACTGTTTCGCTTAGTTTGTCGTATTTACCTTTAAATAGCGCGCACACATTGCAACAACAGATCGTACAAATGTTTCGCTTAGTTTGTCGTATTTACCTTTAAATGGCGCACACATTGCAACAACAGATCGTACAACTGTTTCGCTTAGTTTGTCGTATTTACCTTTAAATGGCGCACACATTGCAACAACAGATCGTACAACTGTTTCGCTTAGTTTGTCGTATTTACCTTTAAATAGCGCGCACACATTGCAACAACAGATCGTACAACTGTTTCGCTTAGTTTGTCGTATTTACCTTTAAATGGCGCACACATTGCAACAACAGATCGTACAACTGTTTCGCTTAGTTTGTCGTATTTACCTTTAAATGGCGCACACATTGCAACAACAGATCGTACAACTGTTTCGCTTAGTTTGTCGTATTTACATTTAAAAAGCGCTCACACATTGCAACAACAGATCGAACAATTCGGTACAAACTGTTTCGTCTAGTTTCCCTATTTGTTTACATTGCGCACACAAATTTAACCTTCTTGCCAAAGTCTTATATGTATGTGGAAAATAAAATGAAGATATCTGTTAGTGTTTGAATGTAAACATTTCTTTGTGCATGTCAGTGCCGACATAATTCCTTACAGTAAGGCGATGTGTGTAGGCAATATTTATTTTTTGCCGCAATGATAGATGAAACATTGGTTACTACTTGGGAGATGATGTGTGCCAAGATTCGGAGACACACACACTCACACATAAACATATAACATATCAATGTGACATATGACCACCCCCACAGTCAACCGATTCCTCGAGCCAGACATAATAATATGGAGATCGAACTTAAGACGAGAGGGTTGGGGGGGGGGGGGAGAAGACAATACCTAACATGATCGGGCTGAGGTCAGAAAGTAGAACAACAATACTAGAAAGTAGGTCACCTAGAAATAACAGACTGGTAAACAACACGAGTCCTGAACCGTTATTACTAAAGGGTAAGGGGGCGGGGAGTTCTTGGCCTGGATTTCTAATTGTTGTGTGAATGCATTGAAAGAATTTTTTTTTAAAATGGAAAAAGGGGGGGGGGGTGGAAACAAAATTATCCACTCACAACAACATAATCTCTGTAGTTTCTGGGTGTACAAAAAGTCTGTTTACACTGTTGTCAAGGTTAATTAGTGCAAAAACATTAAACAATGGGACGAGGCAAAATAAAAATGATCAGGTCACATAAACATGTGGGCGGCATGTGTCTGTGTGTAGATGATAATGAGTGTGTGTAGTGTTGTGTGTTGCTGTGCAGACAATGTTTGTAGTGTTGTGTGTTGCTGTGTAGACACTGTGTATTGCTGTGTAGACACTGTGTGTTGCTGTATAAACATTGTGTCTTGCACTGCAGACACTGTGTGTTGCTGAGCAGACACTGTTTATAGCTTATAGTGTTGTGTGTTGCAGTGCAGACAATGTTTGTAGTGTTGTGTGTTGCTGTGCAGACACTGTTTATAGCTTATAGTGTTGTGTGTTGCAGTGCAGACAATGTTTGTAGTGTTGTGTGTTGCTGTGTAGACACTGTGTGTTGCTGTATAAACATTGTGTCTTGCACTGCAGACACTGTGTGTTGCTGAGCAGACAATGTTTGAAGTGTTGTGTGTTGCTGTGTATGCACTGTGTGTTGCTGTGTAGACACTGTGTGTTGCTGTGTAGACACTGTGTGTTCTATGTTGCTGTGTAGACACTGTGTGTTCTGTGTTGCTGTGTAGGCACTGTGTGTTGCTGTGTAGACACTGTGTGTGTGAATGTGCTGTGAACTGAGACGGAATTCAATCTGGCCTCGTTAATACCCCAAACTCTTCCACAACTATTCTCCCCGGGATGGGAGTGTGTGCATGTGTGTGTGTGTTAGGGTGATAACTATTTTCATTTTTTTTCGTAACGAAACTGAAACCCCTTACATTCGAGGAACAATTGTATGTAGATGACAGTAGCAACATTAATTTTTTTTTAAATTGAAAAAAGTTCCCCCACCTTTTAATTTTTGTTTTCTCATATCGCGCAGTTTGACGCTCGGTTTCAATTTCACACTGAATTTTTATATGACTTTCTAGAAACTGCTTTTAAGCACATTCCAGTCATCTGTTTCCATTTGTTTATAAACAAGGCATTTACTATACTCATCTTCCCTCATCTTCTAAACAGAAGAGGTATCCAAGAATTCTATCTGTTGAAAGCTAATCAATCTCACATGGATGCCGATAAACCGTCAAATTCTTGGAAACTTCACTTTTCTGTTCAGTAGCCAGAAACGGCGACTGGATCGAATCAAAATTATGATTACGGATATAGAATTGATCTGGAGGGAAATTCTAGACATTCCACTATTATCCAGCACACTAATCAGAATGAAACTCAATGGTCAAATTGATTTATATGACAAAAACAAAAAGAAACCATCTGATAACACTTTCTAAATGATTTGATGTCACCAACGTGAATGGAGAATGGAAAAGCACAGAGGATAAAGAGCTCTACCAGAGGCAAGTTAACAGTGGAGGAAAGATTGGTTATTCAATGGTCAAACAAGCCCCTTTGGAATCATTCCACTCAAGAAAACGAATCCGACTATCAAAAACTCAATCTCAAGCCAGCTTTTCTCAATCACAACATACAAGACACATACAACTGTCTCACAACCTACACAAACACATACAACTGTCTCAAAACCTACACAAACACACACAACTGTCTCAAAACCTACACAAACAAACACAACTGTCTCAAAAACTACACAAACACATACAACTGTCTCAAAACCTACACAAAAACATACAACTGTCTCAAAATCTTCGGATTCTGAAACCTCTGCTTCTTCACCCGAGTCGCCAACTATTTCTTAAACGTCATCTTCCGAATGCAAACCGAAATACCAAAGAGCAAGCACTAGAACGGCGGGTTGACTAGTACTGAAAAAGACATTTCCACACATAAAGCACATGACGTTCTTGCAACCATTGCTAAACAGGTCATGATGTGCCGGTTCCAAGTCAGGCGGGTGTCTGGGAACGAGTAATCTCTGAAGGACGGAAAATGAAAACTAAAATTCTTCAAAAACTTTAAAGCAAAGATCCCTATTGTCTCCAGTTTGATGGTAAAAGAGTGCAAGGGGAAGAGTATCAAGTAGGTTTGCTGAAAAAGATGACAACCGAAATCAAACTCGGTATTCTCAAATGTGAGAGTGGTTCTGCCGCGGCCATTCACAATGAACTACATCAGCTAATTGATGAATGTGATGCTTGAGAAAATATTTGTATGTTAATTTGCAACACGACCGCAGAAATACTGACCATTTGCACGGGATTGTAAAGCTCATACAGGATGATGTCTTGAGCAATGGCTTTCAGAAGCCACAATATATTGACTGTCAGCACCATGTACTCGACCTTCTTCTGAAACATGTCATGAATTTTCTTATTCAAGCGCCAACGAGCAAACCAGAACTTAACTATTCCTTCATTGGCAAATTAACACAAAACTATGTCACTCTTCAAGCTGATTACCGCTTCTTGCGACAAAAGATGTTAGCACAGGCGAGAACCCAAGTTGGCCTTGCATCAGCTGGAATAAATTACCAAATTTACACCAAGCAAGATTGAACTCACGTGCAATATTTACTGTTATGGCATTATTTCTGATACCAGAGTGGCGCAGCATTTTCGCTTCTGCCTGCAACTTCATCTGATGCGAATGGGCAAATGCTTGGTTCGATTCGCAATACTACAATGAAGCGTCCTTCAATGAACTGTTTATCTCACTCATCAAGATAAAAAGCAAGAAGGCAAGTAAGTGTTTAAAGACCCATTAGTCAGTCGAGAAGTCATTAATTGACATTCCCAGATCTAACCAAATTGCTGACCATGCTGAGAAACTGATGGCGGAACTTCATGCGAAATCGAGAAAAATTGATTTTTTTAATCTGAAGTTCATAGGACAAAATATGTTTTGAACATTTCTTGTACATTCTGTACATATTACTAACTGTTCTGTATCTTATTTGTTAATAAAAGTTGATTAGTTATTGTTATTACTCTTTTGAATTAAGCTAAAAAAAAACGTCCTTTTTTTGAAAAAAAAAATACTTTTCCACTTTTTTTCTTCCAAAAAATGGGGAGGTGGGGGAACTTTTTTAAAAAAAAATAAAAATGCTATTTATATTATTAAATTACACATAAAAGTTCCTCGATTACAAGGGGTTTCATAAAAACATTTTTTTGTTATCACCCTAGTGTGTGTGTGTGTCAGAGGTGTGCGGATCTTGAAATTTAGCGTCCGCGTCCGTCCGCGGATTTCTATCAATGATCCGCGTCCGCGTCCGCAGAATCTTACAACATTGGTCTGCGGACCAGTCCGCGCGTCCGCATAGCTGAAATTTAGCTGTTGAAATGACTTGAAATTTTTTTTATGGTAACGCTAAAGAAGATCCGCGTCAGTCCGCGAGTCCGCAACTTAACCATACAATGCTGTCAGTCCGCGGATTCGGAAAAGTCTGCGGATCTGCGTCCGCAAGCGGACGCGTCCGCTGTCCGCTCATCTCTGGTGTGTGTGTGTTTGGAAAGGAGGGGGGGGGGGAGAGACGTCACATCCGCCGCAGTTTACAAAACTTCAAAGGAGAGAGGGGGGAAAAAATAACAAAATGCATCGGAGTTAGAACTAAAAAAAAAAAACTGACTGAGTCTGCATTAACGCATGTTACATACAGGGGTGGGATGGGTGGGCATTCGGAACCACGTGTCAGTATCGGAAAGGGGGGGGGGCGGGGGGGCGGAGGGTATAAAAGACTGAATGCATTTCTTCATTACCAAAAGGTCCTGACATTATTCAGAAACACACAAATGTGCAAAAAAAAACCCCAGGGGTTGTCTTTCATTAATTGTGTTTTTTGTCGTAAGGTTAGGGGGTGGGGGGTTGGGGGTGTGTCAGAGAAACGGAGATGTTTCACGCCAGTAAAATTCATTCGCTATTTACGGGTTCTAATCGCGTATGAGTATCAAGCAGTCAACAAAGTCATTTATTTTTGGGCAGCAAATGCTGCAGTTAAAAACACAATAATTGAAAAAAAATAATAATAACATGAACGTTACTATAAATAGCATCCACAGAGTATTAATTGCTAATAAAGTTTATTATGTATTAATCACCTTGTTATTCCAAGAGCTGAATGTTTCATCCACCAGTATAAAATAATAAACGAAGTAGTGCGAAGTTTTAAAGTTGACACAGTACAGTGTTGCCCAAAAGAGTGGTACGGGTACCCCCAGGGGGTACACGAAGAGTTTGGTGGGGTGCGCGCTGCACCGGGCTGAGAACACTTCTACGGCTAAAGCGAAGACAATGAAAATGAAGGGGAAACCATGATCTTAAAAACAATATATGCAAACATTTTTTGTTTTACCAGGGTCACTAAGTATTACGAAAATAGAAAAAAGGGGGGGACACAGATGTCAAAGGTCAAAGTTTACTGTAGTTATGTAAATAGACATTAGCCTCAGACCTAAAAAAAAAAAGACAATGTCTCATTTTACAAAATGGCTCATTTTACAAAAATGACTCATTTTACAAAAAATGACTCATTTTACAAAAAATGACTCATTTTACAAAAAATGACTCATTTTACAAAAAATGACTCATTTTACCGTTTGTATGGTCAAATTTGAATACACTGTAGTCTCAGTGTATTTTAGTGCTGTAAAAAAAATATTATTATTAAATAAATACAGACAGTATACTAACTATTCCGACAGTTTATTGACACCACAGTAAAAAAAAAAATTTCCACCAAAGTGAAACACGAAGTTCACATTAACTGGGCACAGGGTCGATATGCCCAACTTCAAGTGATTTAAATGCTATTGTGAAATTTTTAACTGCGTGAATTACAACACAACTTTCCGATTTGCTCTCTCTCTCTCTTTCTCTCTCTCTCTCTCTATTTGTCACACACACACACACACACACACTATCAAAACCGATGATTCCCTCGACCCTCCTCCCCCTGCCTCAGTCCAGGCGCCACTCACTCACTCACCCACCCCCCCCCCCACATCACACGTCACAGCTCACCATTTACTCCCCAAATTTTTTTTTAAGTGCCTGAACTCCGAGCTCTCACCAGCCAACAGGCGCGAGTGAGAGAAAGAAAAATGTGTTGCATTGATTACTGAATACCGGACATTCCAACTCACAGACTCCACGCATATTCTGGCAGAGCCGTTCTTACGTGTTGGGGGTGGGGTGTGGCTAATCAAAGAAACTTTAAAGCCCCCCCACCCCACCCCCCACACCAAAGATGTGTAGGGTGCCGCCCCCTCCCCCACACCAAAAATGTGTAGGGTGCCGCCCCCTCCCCCACACCAAAGATGTGTAGGGTGCCGCCCCCTCCCCCACACCAAAAATGTGCAGGGTGCCGCCCCCTCCCCCACACCAAAAATGTGTAGGGTGCCGCCCCCTCCCCCACACCAAAGATGTGTAGGGTGCCGCCCCCTCCCCCACACCAAAGATGTGTAGGGTGCCGCCCCCTCCCCCACACCAAAAATGTGTAGGGTGCCGCCCCCTCCCCCACCCTTGGTAAATGAACATTTTACGAGCCATGGTGCAAAAATCGGTGTCAAGGTCACCGCTTGCCAATTTTGGGCCCTTAATAATCTTACCCTAATGGGGCCCTTCAAACCCCCCCTCCTTCTGTTCGGTTAATTCATGCCATGTTCGACTTTTTAAGGAAACGCTCATTAACAACAGTGCCTCCCCCCCCCCAACCTCCCAAAGCAGTAGGAGGAAAGGGCTAGTGTGTTTCACTATCCTCAAAGACAGTTCCCTGTGCTCCCTGTACTCTAGTCTAGTCCCGCGGTTCTCATAGAATGGGAAGAACTTGGGTGTGATATGTACCGGCGGACATACGTTCACACACCCCCTTTTGAGGGTTACAGTCGCGAACAAACAAAAAAAAAGGTTTGAGAACCGCTGCTCTAGTCTATCAGTGTATGTCTGTGGCAGGTTTTATTATTATTATTATTATTTTTGTATTGAATTATATAATCTGCGGCCCATGTTAGTACATGTTGTTTATAAATAGAATTGGGAAATACCGTTACACTGGCGTATTGCGTTATCTTTTTTTTTTAAGTACTGACCGAATTCCTATCCAAAATATTTATCTATTGCATAAGCGACTCTCTTTTTTTTTTAACAATACATGCACGACCATCGCAATATGGCTGTTACTGTATTATTACAATAGTGGCTGTTACTGTATTATTACAATACGGCTGTTATTGTATCATTACAATTTATATAATATTCTGGGGTCGGAAATAAACAAAAAAAAAAAAACTAGAACAATGACTTCCTGTAAAAGGAAAGGGGGAAAAAATCCATATTGAAAAAAAAAAGTTAGGGAAATGAAAACGTTGCTAGCTCTAAGAAAAATGGCGTTACTGAGTGATGTTGCGCAATTCTGCCACGGAACTCTCCAGCCCTGAAGTTTTGTGCCCGCTCCCCCCTATGAGCAGAAAGGGAGAGAAAAAAAATATATCGGTCAGCCAATGAGATTTTTGCACACGTCGACAATGGAGAAATCCCATGAATCGAGGATTCTAACGTTTTTGGAAAATAAAACGTCGTTCCAAATAATATCGTTGAGAAACGTCGCAGTGTATGCTATGGTTGGTGGCTGATATAAACTGATATGACCTCCCTGAATGAACAAAATGGACTCAAGGTGAGCTCGGCATCCACATTAGACGGCTGCAGTGAAAAGAGGGTCCCCCCTGCCGTTTCAGTTGGGGCTATAAGGAAGATAGTGGGTGGCCCCCGGGCTAAAAAGACTTAACATTTCGGGTATCAGAAATGACCCCCCCCCAATTTTTAAAGATTAATAGGGGCCCATTATTTTGCAAGCGGCGGCCTTCTTGAATGAGGGCCGATTTAGGATGGTGGAGCGTCTGTGTGGAGCGTCTGTGAGGAGCGTCTGTGTGGAGCGTCTGTGTGGAGCGTCTGTGTGGAGCGTCTGTAAATAAGTAAATTAAAAGTTTACGTCATTGATGGGCCGGGGTCAAACAGTCTGTCGTGCCGGACTTGGCGGGGGGGGGGGCCTCGGTTTACCCATGTCTGTATTAGAAGGTGGCAACGTATACAGGTCATGGATCGCATAGCATTCATGGGCGCATCCTATAGGATGTGATTTTGATTACGCTTCTGTTCGTACCAACATAAATACATTACCATACGTATTTTTGGGAAAAGGTTTTCTTTTTTTAAAATATTCAAATAGTAAATATTGTCAGTGAATGTCTGACAGTGTTTAAATATTGTCAGTGAATGTCTGACAGTGTTTAAATATTGTCAGTGAATGTCTGACAGTGTTTAAATATTGTCAGTGAATGTCTGACAGTGTTTAAATATTGTCAGTGAATGTCTGACAGTGTTTAAATATTGTCAGTGAATGTCTGACAGTGTTTAAAAAGGTAGATACGAATTCCGGGAAAGACGAGGGGAGGGGTGGGGTGGGGGAGGAAAGGGGACGACTTATATTTCGGTGGGGAAAAAAACACAGGAACTACCCCCCCTCCCCCAGTTATTGTCACAGCATTCTCTCCCCCATTAATAAGTAGGCGTGGCTAGAACCGTGCATCAAAAAACAGCAACACGCTGAGAAATCGGTCAGCTATAGTTTTTTTTTATTCTTCGCCACCCGAATACACACACACACACACCATCCCTTCACTCCCCTCCCCCCCCCCCACCCCCCGACCCAAAACGTTAACGTTAAAAAACAACCAACCGACGTTGTCAGCGCGGGTGCGGGCAGGAAATCGGTCAATGAAAAAAAAAAAGGGGGAAGGGGGGGGGGAATCATTCTAACCGACTTTACCGTACTGAGATGCAGCCACCCGTTACACTGTCGGCACAGCAGGCAGCATAGAGCGCGCGCGCACACGCACACACACACACTGTCTGGTCTAGTTGTCGGGCTGAATGTTATAGGGAAGGAAAAAAAATGTATCCAGCCCCCTGGGAGGAGGAGGAGAGGACGGGTCACGTGATTGTTGTTTACATTCAGATCACGTGTATCTTTTTTTTTCATTTACAAGTCTAAACAAAGATATGTGATCATTGCATAGCCATACGCCGTTATACTTGTTAGTTTATGTTTACGGAAGAAGAGGGGGAAAGGAGATGGCGCAGGGAGAGGAGGGGTGCCCGGGGGAGGGGGTGTTGTGAATAGTTTCAAACATCGTCACATTGAAGTGGGACGAGGAGATCCGTCAGCGGATACAGTAGTGTCCCACCACCGTCAGATATTGGGGGGGGGGGGGGGTGCCATGACAACCCTGGAGCCCAATTACAAACCGCGAGTGGTCATTTTATGGCCTGCGAGGAAATCCATCGTTATAGCTTGGGAGGGGGGGTGCAGCCTGCTTTTTCTTGGGTGCATTTTCTTCTTTCTCTCACTCTCTCTCTGCGAGGAAATCCATCGTTATAGAGGCCACTCACACGCGCTCATGCATAAACACAAACAATCTCGCAGGGATACGCGTGGATGAAGTGACAGAACCGTAGAATGGGGGGGGGGGGTCCGGGAAACTGGACATATTATTCCCGTTTTTTTTTTCATATATCCCCTCCACTATTGAAGTCGTATACAAATAAATTAATTAATCCCCCAAGATCCGAACAAACAAGTTTTCTTTATTTTAAAGATTTTTTTTTTCTTTTTTGTAAAAAACAAAACACCAAAAACAAAATCAAGTATATCACACACAAATCACACCCGAACGTTTGAATATTAACGCGCGTTTGGATTATGGACCAACACTAAATCAAAATTGCAGGTTCGTGTTATACACATTGTTTGGGTTTCTGGCGCGCGTATCTAGAAGCAGGCTACATGTTTGGTTCAATTTTGTAATCTTGCAGTTGTTGTTTTTTTTTTTTTTAAATCATCAGCCCGAAAATGGGTTTTGAAAAGACTTAGCCGATTCCCCACCGTTATGGGGCCATCAATTCAAACAATAATTAAGTGGATTTATGTAGGTCACGATAAATTTAGTTTTTAAAACGGTTGTTGTTATGATGGTGCACGTATGTAAACTAGGGAGCGACCGATAATCGGATCGCTATCGGTATCGGACCGATATTGGCAATATCGGTTAATATCGGATCGGCCGATATTTGTAGGGAGCGACCGATAGTCGAAACGATATTGGCACTATGGGTTTTAGATCTCAAATGTGCCTTTCCTTCCTAAAATAATAATATAGCAAGAAAGTAATAGCTCCCTTATCATTAACGCGGTTTTTTTATACCCTCCCCCTCCGCCCAACCCAGTTTCATTTTAGACACGGCAGCACAAAGATGACGTCATTTACCAACAGGGTCGGCGAGTTGAAGGACAAATTTACTTTTAATCTTCTTTAGAAGATTTTGCTTTGCTATCTTACTATCAACTATTTGTTAAGTGTTTTAGTGAACAACAGAAAAGAAATTGTATTGTAAAATGACACTCTTTGATGTTACCGCATGGCAATTCAAAGCAAAATTTTGATCGGTCGGCTTTCATTTTTCATCTTCTGTTGTTCTTTTCTTTCTTTCGTGTGTCAACATTAAAAATTCTTTCTTTCGTCTCATTTTGGTTATAGCAACAGTTGTATCAGGGACGAGGCAGGCGTGAGTGTTTGCCGGTTTAACTCTTAGAGAAAAATCTATTGATGTTTTTATTGCCATATACAAAGCACAATCGAAAATATGCCTTTCCATCATATTGACATCGCTAGTTTCAGAACGTTAATTAATTAATAGACTTGCCAGGCAATAAATGATGCCTAGCTGTTGACAAACATTGACAAAACAATCGAAACATAGATTTTAACTTCGTAGGCAGCAGTTGAAAGATAAGTTGGCTTCAATTAATACTATATTTACAACTGCCGATTGCTGAACGTCCATACGAAGTTTTATTGGTGTTACATTACATTGGTTAGAACCTGTGTTATTCTCTATGGATAGCTGAATTCCAGGATAGGTCCCAGGAAATTTTCTTCTCCCGGGATATTGTTGGGTAAATAAAAGAAAGCTGGGAAAGGTACCAACCCACACAATCCCATACAATAGCCGTGGTTAGAGAATTATCATTAAAAACGGGTTCATTATACGCTATAGTACCTTCACCGATACACTACAGTATATAATGTTAACTAGTGAATGAAAGTTTTCTTTTTTTACACTGACAGAGAAGGGAGCAGGAGGTTTACTTCTCGAAGGGCTAAATAACCAAAACATCTTCATTATATATTATAAGTGGGGCTTCAGTCGACATACGTGGGGGTGAGAGTGTGTGCGTGTGGACGGAACTTAAACTTCAAATGGTTGAGTGAAATTCTGTTATTTATCGATTTGGTGAACTTTCCGAATTTAAGTGTTGCGTTAAAAATTTTAATCGCAAATTTTTTTTGGCGCGTTAATCGCAAATTAACGCAGTTTAATAAGTAGCCCTAATTAATACATTTTTACTTTTTTAGTTTGACATGGATTATTTACAACTTTATCTTACTTTTCTGTTTGTGAACAAGTAAAAAGTAAAAACAACAAATTGTTTGTTATAAGTTTAATTTTAAACTATAAACATGCAGATTTCTGAGATTATGCAGGCATGGTTTGTGTTTCTGACTTCGGTCTTTCGGTCTGTCTTTTCAAATCTTTTGTTTTTATAATCTTCTAATCATCTGCAAGACACCCTTTCATTAATAGCAAAATATCGGTATCGGTATCGGCAAAAATGCTGGGGGAAAATATCGGTATCGGACTATCGGTAAAAAGGCATATCGGTCGCTCCCTAATGTAAACGTATTTTTTTTTTAAATAGCACTGACCTACACAACAACAAGCACCTGCCGCTATGACCTCACGCCTGTTTATTTGTTTCAAAGCCAGTGTTGCCAGATTGGCGGGTATGGTTAGAAATGGCAATGATTAATAACGGTGAAATGATTATATATATATATATATATATATATATATATATATATATCCGGTCAATGCTAATAAATACACTCAGCGCCGTTCTTTTAATAAAGGCAATCCAAGGGGGTGGGGGGGGCGAGATCTGGCCCGCGGGTTCAGTACGGACAGTTAGGGTGCTTTTTGATGCGATCCGCTTTCCTCTCCCTTCCGCATCGTCGGTGTGCGTTTCTCCCATCAAATTGAAATCGTTTCACATAAACACTTATAAAACCTTTCCGCACCCCTTTCACCTCAAGATCGTGAGTTGTTGCGCCTGTCTATGTGCGCTGGGCGTAGGTCAGCGTGCTCATGTTGAGGTCACGCGTCTTGAAAGGAAAGGGGGGGAGGGTGTGTGTAAAATAATCCGGTATATAAATATCATGTTAATGGAGAGATAAGTATATTATGTCCGAGATTTCCAGTCTGCGACCCAGGTGCATGCGGTGTAAAAAAAAAAAAATTGGTCACAACTTTAAAAAAACAAAACAAGTTATTGACAAAAACTTTAAAATAGAACACACATCGTGACTGGACCCAGTCCACCCTGCAACACACACACACACACACACCACACACACTGTGCCAAGTTGGCATGCCAGTCGTTACATTGTTACGCTAACTGAGATGCGCAATCATGTCCACGAATGACCTACTTACCTCAAAAAAAAAATAAACCAAACACACACACACAGACAAATAGTTCGTCCACATCCGAGTTTACATTAAGCCCGCGGTTCTCAACAGGCGGTGCCCGCACCCCCCCCCCCAAGGGGGTCACGGGATTGGTTTTATGCATGGGGGTACGCAGAGACGTACAATTTATTGTTGTTGTTTTGTTTAAAACAACGTATAGTTTGAAGAAAGTCGCCATTTTGCTGCACGACTCCATCACCAAACCACGTGACCGAGTGTCGCATTAGGGCGTCAATCTCATTCCTCGATGAAAATAAGTCCATCCATTCGTTCGCGAACCCACGTGTGAGAGGGGTACCCCCGGGGGGGGCACACTTTCGCACCCTTAGGTTACAGTAGCGAAAAAAAAAGTTGAGATTCGCTGCTTTAAGCTATACTTCATTTGCCGAGGGCGGGGGAGGGGAGGGGGGAGGTAAATAGAGAAAACCCATAGTGGTATGGAATCCAAAGATGGACGTGTCGCCCGTTAATTTTATTTGAACAGTAACCGATTATTACCGATTTCATCTTATAATGAAGAGACGGAAACTTTTTGTTTTGTTTCGGTATCGCCTCTTTCTCCTTCATTTACCATCCAAAAAAAAAAGCTGGCATGTACAGTCTGTCACCCAATGTACATCAGGACATTATAACGCATCGGGAAACTGGGCGAGTTCCTACAGCCAGTGGCGTCACTAGAGTTGGTGTCACCCGGTGCGGTAACTCATGGTGTCACTCCTCTCATGACACCCCGGTCTCCATATTTTTTTTTCCAGAGACCGTATATATGTGCGCATGCGCGACTTTATTTTTTTTTTCTGTCTCCGGGGTCAGGATTTTAGCGATAATTGATATCTATAGGTCAGTGCAAGTATACCAATAATTTCATTAAAATAACGCACTGGCTACGGATACGTCTAAGACGTACTACGTATTTTTTTTTCGGGATACGTCTCGCAAACTTTGATGACGTCAGTAAACAGAATGAATGAGAACTCTTATTTACTGCAGACGTTGATGACGTCATTTACTGTTAATAATGGGAGATATATTTTTTTTTTCGGGGACCATCAATAGATATTGCTCCACACCCTAACCCTAATCCTGAAAAAAAAAAAAAGCTGAAAAAAAAATATATGTCTCTGAGAGGAATCGAACCCGCATATAGTTGGCCATAAATGAGCCACGGCCAAACAATTTTAATGTATGATCACAAAAAATTGCTCGGTTATGCAATTCCCCGCGAAATGAAATAACTTTAAATAATAAGAGTTCATCTTAGACGTATCCGGAGCCAGTGCGTTAGAATAATTAATAATAATAAGTACGCAGTGTCTGTTAATAATCGGAGATATTTTTATTTATCTATAAAAATTAAATACGGCTTTGAATTATTTTTAATTACAAAATAAGAATATAGGCCTAAAACAAGATATTTTGCATATGGGTGTCACCCCTCGTGAGGGTGTCACCCGGTGCGGTCCGCACCCCCCGCACCTCCTAGTGACGCCACTGCCTACAGCCACCCCCTAACGTACTATTTCCCGTTAAAATCTGATGTTATCAGAGCCATAACGTATATTTCTGCCTGGGGGGGGGGGCGGGGCATTTATGTTAGAAGGTATCCTCAGGCAACTTTGCCCCCAAAAAGCCCGAAAACAGCCCGGATTTAGATATTCACTTGTTCAAAAAGCCATTTGGATTTAACGGAAAACCCAGTATCGACTGGGCGTCTACAGTGCAACACTTGCGAACTCCACCTCACCCCCAACCCTCCATTTTTTTTTAAAGAATGTGTATCAATATTTTTGCTTCAGATATGACCAGCTGGATTCATTTTCAAACCACTAATTATATTATTTTTGGAAAAAAAAATCAATATTCTTTATTAGTATTTAAACTAATTAAGACCATTTTACGATACAAAACAATCCTCACTTATATTAAGAGAAATAAAACACAACAAAGTGTGGCGGCCAAAGAGATAAACCAACGTAAATGTATATGTGACAATCACGAGGGCTGAAAGTGATGACAATCACGCCGCCGGGTGACCCATACATAAATGATGTGCACCGAGACCCAACAACACCCGCCGCGACTAATGGACTAGTCCGGTCCACACATTTGAATGCGGCCCAAGTCACGAGCCACTGTTGTGAACTGATTTACGTATGTGAGGCTCAAGTACGAGGTCTAAAAATAGACCCGTAAATATACTAATAATGTACTTGTATCTCATGTATATATATATATATATATATATATATTTAAATATAAATATTTAAAAATCAGACTTTAGAGATGTGCGAAACTGCCGTAAAAAAAAAATAGGGTATAATTATGCATTGCAGATCAGCAGATTATAAGTTTGAGAGTCCTTGAGAAGTAGAATAATATGTTTGACAATTCAATGAATGTAATGAGAGAATTACCCCACATTGAATGACCTACTTGAAAGTGATAGCTCGCATTTACTAATATACATACTGCATATGTCAGACCTACCTCCCCCCCCCCCAAACACGTGTGCTTTATCTAACTGACCCGAGGGTTAGCCAGTCATCATTGTCCGTGAATATATCCATCTATAGCCTATAAATTGGTAATTAGGTTGATGTCTTTTTAATGTAGGCGAAAAACCTTAACTGTATAAATTATACTAGCCTTCACGCTTCTAGGTAGTATTTTAATGAAGCAACATGGCGAGAGGTAGAACCAATGTAATATATATATAGGCCAGTGATGGACCATGTAATATATAGAGGCCAGTGATGGACCACGTAATATATAGGCCAGTGATGGACCACGTAATATATAGGCCAGTGATGGACCACGTAATATATAGGCCAGTGATGGACCACGTAATATATAGGCCAGTGATGGACCATGTAATATATAGGCCAGTGATGGACCACGTAATATATAGGCCAGTGATGGACCACGTAATATATAGGCCAGTGATGGACCAGGTAATATATAGGCCAGTGATGGACCACGTAATATATAGGCCAGTGATGGACCACGTAATATATAGGCCAGTGATGGACCACGTAATATATAGGCCAGTGATGGACCACGTAATATATAGGCCAGTGATGGACCACGTAATATATAGGCCAGTGATGGACCACGTAATATATAGGCCAGTGATGGACCATGTAATATATAGGCCAGTGATGGACCACGTAATATATAGGCCAGTGATGGACCACGTAATATATAGGCCAGTGATGGACCACGTAATATATAGGCCAGTGATGGACCACGTAATATATAGGCCAGTGATGGACCATGTAATATATCCATGTAATATATAGGCCAGTGATGGACCATGTAATATATAGGCCAGTGATTGACCATGTAATATATAGGCCAATCAACGCCCCGAATTATATTTTACCATATGGCGTGTTTTTTTTTTTTATATACTTCTGATCGGGGCAGCCGGCGCCCTAAATGATTTTAAAAACTTAATTTTACAACTTGCAGTCAGGGGGCGGCAACCATTTGACTGGAAGAATCATCCGGGGAAATATATGACAAAAAGATATCTAAGCTGTTCTAAACGTATAGTAAAAAAAAAATCAAAAATTGTCTGTCGATTATTTGATGCAGGAGACAGGTGGTCGTGTGGACTGCCCGTTCCAGTGCCGTACCTAGGGATTTGGGAGCCCGGCGGGGGTGGGGCTTGGCCTATTTGGGGGCCCCTGCATTTTGACATTCGACACCATGACATGAGATAATGTACTTAATATTTAATGTAAAAAATTGTTGGGGCCCTCCTCAAGCTGGGAGCCCCGGGAGACTTTCGAATTCGGACCCCCCTCCCCCACCCTAGGTACGCCTGGCCGGTGCCTGGTTCGATCTCCGGTGAGGACCAATGGCTATGTCAGGTCATGGCTAAGGACCCCCGCATATATCACCCGTCGGTGCCTCCGTGGCTGGGCACTATCGTCTATGGCGGGGATGAGAGAAGGGCGCCATACAACAACAGCAGTCCAGGGGGGGGTTGTATCCGTGGTCCCCCCAACCTTTTTCTCGGCGCTGACCGGTCGACGTTTGATAATTTCACTGCGGCCCAATGTGGGTAAGGGGGCGGGGATGTTGATTATTTATAATTTTTTGATTGTTTTGATTTACAACGCCCCACTGCCGGTCACGGCCGCTCAGCGCCCGGTTAACCTCTCGTCAATGGAAAGTGGCACACAGTCCCGAAAAATAAATATATCCCAGTTAGTAAAAAAGAAAAAAATATATATTAATGTTTCTTGGGCGGCCCAGTACCATTTGATCCACTGCCCGGTACCGGTCCGCGGCCCGGAGGTTGGGGACCAGTGGTTTTAGCAAGGAGGTTGAATTACTGGAGGCGGCATGACGTCACTAGGTTGAAACCAGTGGGCGTTGCCTATCGCCGCCATGTTCGACTCAAAACATTGGTATCTGTGTAGTGTGTATGTTATATTATTGTACTTTTTTGAAAGTTATAAAACACTGTGTTATAATTTAAAAAAAAAAAAATGCGCTCTTGTTTGGCGTACGGTTGTACACAATGACGACAAGTAAAACGGGATATTGCTTCATCAGTTAGTCACTATAATAATAATGCTAATTAGTTAATTTGTTTGTGCTTAATACTGTTGCTGTAAAGCAGTGCTGTTGTGATATGCAATAAACATCTAGATGATGACACAATGCCGTTGGCAAAAAGAGAGCCTAACGTTTATGATTGTTGCCGTCAATGGTTCATTTAAGTTGCCTGTTGGCTATGCTTTAATCGATGGATTAGGTGGCATTGAGAGAATGAAACAGAATGTACCAGAATGTCCCACAAAGTACCACAATGTCCCACAATGTACCACAATGAAACAGAATGCATCAGAATGTCCCACAATGTACCACGATGTTCCACAATGAAACAGAATGTACCACAATGTCCCACAATGTACCACTATGTCCCACAATGTACTATACAATGTTACAGAATATCCCACGATTTCAACAACGTTTCATAATGTACATAAATATTGTTACGGTGCAATGCGAAGACATACATAGCTGGTTTACGTGAATCGTCAAATGGCAGGCTCATGTTTGATTCTTGTCGTAAAACAGGTTTTATTGGCTTTTTAAATGTGCATCCAGGCCCACCGACAGAAATTTCGGGCCCCTGGGCAGGGCTGTCACGCCCCCCCCATCGTGCTGATAATATTTTCAAAAGTTGATTGGCCAGCTCTGTCTGGGCCCCTAAAACTCGCCGGGCCCCTGGACATTTCCCCCCATGCCCCTCTCTCAGCGGGTCTTTGTGTATCGATAGTTTGTTGCTATCGTTTGATTTACTGATTGCTTCGAAACGCTTCGAAAGGCAATATTGACAGGATTGTTTTTAGTCTAGTTTACGCTGCTTAGTGCTAGCCATTTTTCATTGTTTGATCAAATGCTTTGCAATAAACATCAAAGTATAAATACAAAATATTATGTATTATGTAAAAATACAATTTTTACCCTGGCTTAATTTCGATATAGCGTATAATATAAATTGTACAGGCCTCTATCAGCTGATCGTATAAATAGCTTTACATAGACTACAGCGCTTTGTAATTGACACATTAGAATAACTAGTCCAATAGAAATTAACTAGGGCCTTAGCAGACTTAAGAAAAAAAAAGTGATGACAAAATACAAAGCTCAGTGGAGTCGTTACTAGAATGAGAAAACTGGTATCGTAATGAAAGCTGGTGGAATGTTTTGAATCGAACATGGCGGCGATAGGCTACGCCCATTGGATTCAGCCGCTTGGTACCATCTGATAGCAGACGCCGTCTCCATGTATTCAACCTCCTTGGTTTATAGGATCTAATAGATTCCATCTCGTCCTTACAAAGGGTCATCACTCACACGTCTATTATTAGATTGCATTTCTTTTTATGTCTATATTTATTCTGACATTATCAGGGATATCTTTGGTCCAAGGTTGGAGAACTCCTGCTATAACTCATCTGCTAATGTGAGCGTGCGCGCGCGTGTGTGTGTGTGTCCCACTTTGCTGACTTAATTATGTCACAGATGGCAGGAAATGAAACTAGGCTAAAAGTCAAAACATCATAACGTCCAGCAAAAAAAAAACAGCAATACAAAAATAAGTGGGGAGGAGGGGGGGAAATAGGGTGGGGAACAAAAGACCGAATTCCTACAATATAGTAATCATGCACCGGACACATAGTCTTGTATAAGACACATAGTCTTGTATCGGACACATAGTTTTGTATCGGACACATAGTTTTGTATCGGACACATAGTTTTGTATCGGACACATAGCTTTGTATCGGACACATAGCTTTGTATCGGACACATAGCTTTGTATCGGACACATAATATTGTATCGGACACATAGTTTTGTATCTGACACATAGTTTTGTATCGGACTAATAGTCTTGTATCGGACACATAGTAAGGTATCGGACACATAGTAAGGTATCGGACACATATTGTTTCAGCTAAAAGACACACATACACACGAAGTGTTATTGAATGGAAGTTTTAGTTTCAAGTGCCGCCAAAAAAAAGTAACTTTTGACCTTTTTGATATCTCATGACAAGAGTGCAGTCGCGCACAGTTATTTATAGATTCACGTACTTATGAATTTATCAAATGAGATAACCCCGTTATGCGTACAGATATAGAAACCTAAATATCGCGAGAACATTACATTGCGTGATAAAGGGCTGCTTTTTTACACCCGACACTTTGGGGCCATTATTTCATGTAACTATCGATAATGATAAGCTAGAAATAAACTAAAAAAAAATGAAGTTATTTGATAATTTCTGTACTTGAATTGAAATAAGGGTGGAGAGGGGTGCGGGGTTGGGGGCAAGGAAAAACTGGTCAGTTGTAACGACCACAGTCAGTAATGTTTTAATAACACACTTTCGGACGGCTGGAAGTGAGCCATAGGTACTCTCAGATTGCAATGTCGGTCATGTTTAGAGAGAGTTTGTATTTTTTTTTAGGTGATACATACCTGTGAAAAGTTAGATGACCTAGTTAGGCTGGAATCAACAGCAAGGCTAAGCGCCCTTGTGTTTTCAAGAGACAAATGTTGTGATGAGCTAATTATCTACCGTCTGGTTTCGTGTGCATGGCGCCAAATTTCCACACGGGCTTGATTAATACTACAAAGAATCAGTGTCCCAAAAGTTTCTAGGTTGAGCATTGTATTTACAAGAATATAGGTCAAGAATATGGACCACTGGGTCAGGGATGAGTTAATTAATTAGTTTGTTGGTCAGGGTTGCTGCTGGTTTGACTGAAATAACAGAATATCACCAATTAGGGACCGACCAATCAGAGAAAAGGACATAGGTGAGAAGGCACAGTAATTAGGGCCTTATAAAATAAGTTAGCAGATCTTTTGACAGAGAGATAAGGATAGATAGATAGAGATTGGAAGAGAGAGTGAGTGAGTGAGAGAGGGGGGAGAGAGAGAGGGGAGAGAGAGAGAGAGAGAGAGAGAGAGAGAGAAAGAGGAGTAGAACAGAGTGGGACAGACATTCGGTTCAACAAAATAGGCAGCACACATGATAGAGCAGTGATGTTTCAATGAATGTGTGCCTTGGAGTGTATAGCTTCATTCTACTTGTATTTTGAAATTATGTTTTGTGTAATCGTCAAATAAAGTATATGAATCAGACTTGGCAGCTTGAATCATTAACTTGTGATGTCTGTGAGTGAGTACACGCTGAGATAAAGTGTCAATTGCTACCAGAGAAGTGAAGACAGAGAGTGATCATCACAAGAACTAACACAGCTCATAATTAAATAATACAAGTAGTTATGACAGTAGTGTATGGCCTCAATGACACGTCATTCGTATAGGGATATCACGTGACTTTCCATAATACATGGCAGGGCCGACCTTACGAATTGCGGGGCCCAATTTAACGGATGCCTTCGAAGCCCCTCTTCTAATATTTTTTTTTACAAAAACAACTATTACTATTAATTAGATCATGTAAATTGCAGGGCCTCTGCCAGAGGCGGGGCCCAATGTGGAGCAATCGGCCAAAGGCCGGGCCTGATACAAGGCATACCCGAGCAGATTTGAACATGTCCAGCGTGATAGGATAAAGATCTCAACATAGCTACCTTCCCCTGATTTAACTTTTAATGGGCGATTAAAATTTCAATAGAACGAAATAAGAACAAATCGTTACACAGAAATGATATAATTCTATTCTAAAAGAATGTGTCGTCATATTTTTTTTTTTTTGCTTGGCATGTTGCCAACTTAGTTCATTTATTAAACGACGAATTATATTTTGTTTTTAAAATCAATATTCTTTAATTGTATAAAAACTTAAACGAATTATTATCATACTAGCTGTACCCTGCAAAACATTTGCATAGAGTTATATCCCCTTAGGCTTGATCGGCAGGCGAGGTTATTTTTTTGGTTTCGGGCAGATCCGATTTTTTTTTCATGACTGTATTTTAAACTGGAATACTGTTGTATTAATTCTTTACTTTCGATTTAACGCAGCGCCCAAATCGCTATTATTTATATTATATTCAGCTACAAAACAATCTATAGTTATAATTTAAATGCATTCCCTATTTAAATAGTTATAGATTTGTAGGCGTATAGACGAAAGGTAAACTATTGTGTGAACTCATGATTTTATTTTTAAGTTAAAAATAAGTTAGAAATAAGCAAAGAAGTATACCCTTAATTTCAATCTGACCCTGCGAATGTGTTAGTGCGCAAGCGGTGTGTGAACCTGGGTCCTACATTTCTAAAATCAATACCCGAGTGTCCGCTCACAATTACACCCACGGCGACGTACCTGGGGACCACATCGGTTCAGGTTAACTTGACAAATTCAACAAGTGGTTCCACAATCTGACAAGAGTGGCTCTCAAATTGACAGGCTTAGGGTGTCGACATTTAGAGAGAGAGAGAGAGAGAGAGAGAGAGTGAGTGTGTGTGTGTGTGAGAGAGAGAGTGTGTGTGTGTGTGTGTGAGAGAGAGAGAGAGGGAGTGTGTGTGTGTGTGGGGGGGTCCCTCATATTCCGCCACCCCAAACATCTTAATAAACCTATGTGATAACAGCGATCTCAACACACACACACACACACATTTTATACAATCGCACAAAGGTGCACTCGCCTTTGACCCGTGTGTTCGACTGAGTGACGTCAGATATCTATCGCCCGAGTGCAGAATGAGGAAGTTCACCATATTGGAGAAGAAAAAAAAATGGGAGCAGTGACCACCCGGGGGGTGGGTGTCGGGGAAGAAGGAGGGGGTAGGCGGGTGTCGGGTAGCTCAGTCCCCCCCCCCTGCCCACAGATACGGGGCTAAAAAAAAAGTACTGTCAACAGGCTATTACACTCAACGCGACAGTTCGAACCGATGTACTCGATGAACGGTTCTAAAACGGTAATATTCTGATGCCTCCCACCACAACGAGCAGCCAGGCAGGTCTAGGCCCCATTTAAATAACGTTATTTGTAAAAGTGAGTTAATGTGAGTGGTAGAAGGAGGTGGGGGGGGGAACATCTCAAAGGGTTAAGGGACTTCATGTGATAATTTTTAGTTCACGCTAAACATACACAAAATAAATAACAAAGTCAAGACAGATTGACATGTATATTTCGATCTAGGGCCGTTATTATAGGGGGGGGGGCGTGGTCGTAGGCAGAGAATTTGAGAGACTTAACCATTCTATGGAGCCCTTTTAGCAGCAAACTAGAAAAAGAATATGGAAGGTAGCCTTCTTAGGCAGTGGGAGGCCCAAACCAAATCACCTTATGGTGCCCGTATAGCAGCAAATTAGAAATATTATGGGAGGGGGGGGCTTCAAGCTGTGGGGGAGCCCTTGGTATATTACCAGTCGGGAGTCCTTATAGCATCAAATTAAAAAAATAAACAAGTGCAGGAGGGACCCCACATTTGCAGTAGGGGACCCTAGGCGACAGCCAACCTGTGACTATATAATAGGAACAGCTCCGCTTGGGCAAACAGGCATCTCAACAAACTACAAACGGACTCGACTGCCCGCCCTACACCCTCGCATAGATATCACTCGCAAGTGGCAACCACCGGTAGCATTTCCACTGTAGCTGTCTTCATTCATACTCTCGAAAGAACAAATACGGTAAAGGGGGGAAGACTAAGAAAATCTGGGCCAACATTTTTTGTTTATTCATTGTCAACCTAGTTCAGTCGGGATCAAATATGGATGGTAAATAAAAAAAATGGAGAACTTTATGAGAATCAAATTATTATTTATTTTTTATAATAAACACTGAAAAGTGTTTTACAGCAAATGTGCCGTCAAACCTGAATCAAATAAACCGGTTAACTGAACCTGGTTTTTTTTTTACGTTCGTCTGAAAACGGTTACTGGGAAGTTCATCCACTCGAAATAACGTACGTCGTACATACATGTAATTTTGTCACCCATAGTGACATTCGTTGATTGAGATAAAAATCTAATTTCGCACATGGATGAAGATTTATAGGTCGTTTTGATTTGACAAGCTTTCTCAGTTTTATATAGTTAAAAAAAAACAAGACAATGGATATCAGAACATTTCTCTTAATACCAGTCATTGTAAACTGATATATGATGTCGATGAAAGACGATTCTCTAATAATTTTAAATTATATATATCCTACGTCATAGCAATTTCTACGTAAGTGCACGTGCAATGTTTTAATCTGCCTATTGTAATACAGCGTGTATTTATTTATTTATTCATTTGGCCTCGAGTTTCTCGTATTTAAACAAAAATAAAATGATAAACCTGCAGTTAGTTGGCTGCTTGAACAGTCCATGTTTGCAAGCCCACCGACAGAAATTTCGGGCCCCTGGGCAGGGCCCCCCGTGATGATAATAATATTTTCAAAAAGTGATTGGCCAGCTCAGGCCGGGCCCCTAAAACACACTGGGCCCCTGGGCATTTGCCCCCCCCTCTCGGCGGTACTGCATGTTTGCCCCTTCTCCAGATTGGGACTGAAATAATTAATTATTCCTGAACAGTCGATATAGAGAGTGTGTGTGGCTGGCACCGCATGAGGTGTTTGGGTGCGGAATATGAGGACCCCCCCCCCACACACACACAGGGGGGAAAAATGTAGTGCATCCGGTTTTTGAGGAGCCCCCCCCACACCTTATATATATATATATATATATATATATATATATATATATATATATATATAGAGAGAGAGAGAGAGAGAGAGAGAGATTTAAAGCTGCTGTTCATAAAACTTTCATCCGTAGCGCCTTTTGAGATTGGGATGAGGTGGGGGAGGACTAGGGCAACCGCCCCCAAGTTCGGCGCCTGAGGGGGGTGTCTGCGATAAGCGTATGTGATAGGGTATGTAGTCTCCCCCCCCCTTTACCCCGACGGGAGCATATGACACACACTCAAGCGTACGAGCACACACACCCCCATCCTTCGCCTTTTCCAGATTTTTTATTTGCTGGCTTAAAACAAAAAAAAAAATTGAGCGTACTAGCGCGATGTATTCACGATAGTTCAAAGTTCATGCCATAAATTGCTATTCCGTTCTCCGCCCCTTCCCCAATGTCCTACTTCTTCCCATTCCTCGCCATTCTATTTGACGGACATCGCATTAAAGAGATTCGGTAACGAGCTTTTTAATACAACAGCAACAACAACAACAATAACACAATACGTTATTTGCATCGTTGGGATTCCGTCTCCACACAGTCCAATTAATATATTCATGCATACATGTAAGCTGTTGACGGCATTTGGTCGTCACAGTTGAACGATTTAAACAGGTCAATGGGGGTGGAGAGAGAGAGAGAAAGCGAATCCACCTACTTATTGGTGCTGGTGTGTGCATTTCGTATGGGCGGTGTGCTGTTTCTCCCCCCCCCCCCCGCGGTGCTCTGACGTCATCCGTTGTCACTTGACACTGAACGATGTCATGCCTCCTCATGACACCTGTCGCAGGTGACACAGTTCTATAATCATTTCACACCCGTGCCCGCGCGCGCGCACAGAAATATGTTGTTTTTTTTTTCTCTTCTGCTCTGTAAACATCTCTGCAGGGCGTTTCATTTATCTCGAACGATTTCTTCGTCCTATTCAGTCGAAGCCGTTCGTGTGCATTGGCCGACTAGGCAACTACCTATGCCCCCCCTCACATCGCTGCCAGTGGGCCTCCTAACGGCCAAGGAGCTCTCTCCCCTCCCCACCCACCCCCGGGAATTTTTCTTTCTGTAATCCGTTAAAATGTTTAGTTTTAAAATGTGTTCATTCGAAAGTATCAGCCTCGTTAATTGTGTGTGTGTGTGTGTGTGTGGGTGGGTGTTTGTAGTAAAGGGAACTAAATAATCGCCCCCCCCAAATGTGGGCCCCCACACAGGCGTATGCAGAAGCATCGTATTCGTATGCAACGTACGGGCTCAAACCCCAGGGCCACAGGTAAATGTTCTCCATGACATAGGAGTGCACCAAAAGGACTATCTTTATTTTTGTTTTTTTACAATGACTGTAAATTAGGGTTTATACAAAAACCGACTTTTGAAAAAACCGGTTGTCGAATGCTTCGACTTTCGTAAAAAACCGGTTTTTCGTCGCGGTTTTTAAAAACCGATAACCCCTACTGTAAATGTACTACTATCGGATTAAGATACATGATCACAGTGATGATAAATACCTCGTCCTTAGCCCTGGGGGGAGGGGGGGAGGAATTTTTCGTCAGTTTTTATTTTTACAAGATTTTTGTTTTACTTGGGTGACCCCCCCCCCCAAGCAGACAAGAATGTGGGCGGGTCATGTACACACCCAACTCACCCATCTCCACAAAACGCTATCTTCTCCTTTACGTCCTCTAGTCTGGCTGGCAATATGAATGCCTTCCATAAAAGTTCCACTTCCGTTTAGCCTTGGCCCCCCAGCCGAAGCACTGAAGACTTTCCAGATAAAAGTAAGTATAATAAGTAGGTCAAAGTTAATACAGACAGACAACACCGGGGGGGGGGGGACAAGTTAACTAGCAGACGATGGTCAATTTATGTGGGGGGGGGGGCTAGGGGCAGGACGGGGGAAGGGTAAGTTGTAAACACTAGAAAGAGACAAAGACATGAACATAATAAGGGAGAAACACATTACTATGAGTTGGAGGGAGAAATGTGATAGGAGAAAAATGGCATATCAAATAAAAATAAAAGGAAAGTCATGTTTCTGTATGGGAGACATCGAGTAAACACAATAAAACTTGAAAAGCTTTTATTTAAACTTTTAGTAAACAAGAGTTGTATACAGAATAAAACTTTGATTCGTTTATTTTCCCCCCAACTTTTTGTCAATGACAAATGCTCATCTACAACAAGTTTTGCAAAGAAATACAGTTTTGTTATTATTATTATATCAAATATGCGTTTCAATACACATTTAATCAACAATTACAGAATGAATAACAATAGATAGATAAGTAGCCTCGTTTTGGAGTCGATACATTCGCTATTCTTATATGATGTAAATTCGTGTCAAAGAAAAGTTGGTTGTGGGTTGTGCTCAACTAGTGGTTCTTGTATTCCCCCCCCCCCCTGGTGGTCTCTTTTAACATTTTTTAATGAACACATCGAAGAAAACTTTGGAAAGGACCACAATTTTGGAATGGACCACATTTTGCATGTAAATCGCCGGGATGTGGAAATAATCGCGCGTGGTCCGTACACATTGAGGAAGTGTCGCCGCAGTGACCTCCATTGAGTTAAACGCGATGACCCCCCCCCCCGCACTATCTGGCAGACCACGTGCGGCAGTAACAACAAAAACAAAACAAACGAAGAAAAACAAAACAAACAAACAACATCATCATCATCCAGTCACCAGAGCGGTCAACGGTCTCACTGAGGTCAGCGAATGACTGACTTTGAGGTCAGCAGCGATAAACAAACAACAACGGGGAAGGAGGAGGAGGAGGTTATGGTGGTAGAGAGGTTAGAATGAACAATGGAGGGTGGGGGGTATTGGGAGGGTGTGAGAAAGGAAGCGGGTGGTGGGGGGGGGGGAGCGGTGGGAGAGAAGAACCACAACAAATCGAGGCACAGCGCTAGGTCGTGACATGAGGTTTTTTTTTAAAGGTCAGCAGTCACTCCTGACACGCAAGATGGTTGACCCAGTGACCGGCGAAACCCAACCACGTCAGATGTTACTGATAACAGAACCACACACACGCACGCACACACTCAGTCCACGCATATATATATATATATATATATATATATATATATATAATCAATACATATATATAATATATATATATATATATATATAGCTCTTTGTTATATGAGGACGGAGGCGTTTGAAAGGACAACAACAACACGTGGCCGCCAGTCTCTCACTCACTCGCTCCCACGCATACACGATTGAGCCTCGATTTAGAAGCAGGTGTCTGTTCTCTCTCTCTACGAGGAAACTGTATGCGTGTGTGTGTGTGTGTATGTCTGTTGTAAATAACATTTCACTTGTTTCCATTAATCATCTTTATTTATACATATCGGTAAATCATACAAAGTTGTTATTGGGGTTAGGCAAAGTAGGAGAGTGTGTAGGGCCACCTCCGGCATTGGGCCCCCCCATGCTGTAACTATTATTTTGCCATCATCTAAGATGTATAATCCTTGTCTAAAACTAATGGTCAAGCTTTTTTTTACCCCCGACCCCCCCCCCAAATGTACCTTTGCCTAGGGCCTTAAGCCTCCCTCTTTTAATATTGGACTCGCAGTATGCCCGTGTCAGAATTAAGCAAAAGTACCCGTCGGGGGGGGGGCCAAATGGCATAATATTTGATAAGAGAATTAGTCCTGGCTGTGAACCACTTTGTACAGGGCGGTGAATGTGTGCATATATATATATATATATATATATATATATATATATATATATATATATATATATATATACTGTTTGTAACTATTACAACAATGGATATTTTTTTTGAAAACAATGTCTTGTTGGTGGTTTTAAATACAAACATAAATAATTCTTGGCGGTGGCGGGACGGAGGGAGGGGAGGGGGGGGGATTCGCTGTTCTCAAAGGTTCACAACGATATGGGTATTAAACACGCACACACACACACACACACACACACACACACACACTCAAACCAGTGATGCAGCAGTCTTCAGGGGGGGGGGAAAGTCACGTGATGAAATGGAATTCAAAAATAAAAACATCAACCGCGTCACATGACTTCGGTCTCGTCACGCTAATTTTAGAAAACTGAAGTGGAGCAACTGGGGGGTCATAAAATATTCGGTTAGAGAAGAAAGAAGGGCGGCACGACACAGTGGGTCTCTCTCACATTACACGATATGGGGGTCACCGCACATCACACAATGGATTGGGGGGGAGGGATCACACAATGGGTGGGGGGTGGCCCAGATCACACAATGGGTGGGGGGTGGCCCAGATCACACAATGGGTGGGGGTGGCCCAGATCACACAATGGGTGGGGGGTGGCCCAGATCACACAATGGGTGGGGGGTGGCCCAGATCACACAATGGGTGGGGGGTGGCCCAGATCACACAATGGGTGGGGGGTGGCCCAGATCACACAATGGGTGGGGGGTGGCCCAGATCACACAATGGGTGGGGGGTGGCCCAGATCACACAATGGGTGGGGGGTGGCCCACCCCCTTTCCATGTAAAATCTCTATGCGCAGACTAGTGGCGCCCCAGGGGTGTTGGATAAGGATAGAGTGTAAACAACAACAACGACAACACCTTCGGCATTACTACCGGTGGGGGGGGGGGGAGGGTAGTGTCATTTTGACCTAACATAAAAAAAAAAAAATTAAGATAAAAAAAAGGTCTTCACCATAGCAGTTCCTGTATATTTAAATGGGCCCCAGGCAGAGACTTCCCAGAGATATTAGGGGCCCAGGGCAAAAGTAAATGTTGAGGCCCCTTTATCGTCAGATTTATTCTTTAAAGGCCTCCCCCACCCTCACCGCCTTTTGCAATAACGAGGGGTGGGGTGGGGTGGGGAGGGGCGGCAGTCTAGTTTGCCCACTCATAAGAACTGCACTATAGTCTACAGATGACAAGCTGTCTAATTTTTTTGTTTTCAAAATGAGGGAGGATGGGGTGCGGAGAGAGAGAGAGAGAGGGGGGGGGGCGCGACGAATACCAAGTACCCGATCTAGGCCGATGGTTTCGCGTAAATTTGTGAGGGATACCAAGACCATCGAACATTCTGGCATTTCCAAGAATTTCCATGCATTCAAAAAAAAAAAAAGAACCACTCCCCCTCCCCCCCTTCCACCCTTCCCGCGCACTGAGCGGCCACATGCCGACACGCCTTTAAACACTCATACAATTGTACTTGAAGTGTGTCAACATCATACCATACGTACATCACGGACTTTGTTTAAATAAAAAAAATGTAATAAGAAGACTATTGGAAAGGAATAAAAATTGTTTGTACAGACTTATTAAAAAACGGAATATAAATTGAACAGACTCAGCATCATCGATTGAAATTATTTTTTTTTTATTAAAGTTATTTTAATAAAAAGTCTTAATTTAGATTAAAAAAAAAAGTATTACACATGTTTTTCATTTTATACGTTTTAGTATCAAAAGTATTTATCTTTGTATAGTTAATATAATAAACGAATAAATTTGCTGTTACTAACTAGTGTGATAACGAAAGACTTCAACAAAAAAAATCAGTTGTTTTATTTGCTTTTTTATACTTTTATATTCTTAAAAGAATTTCACACTAGCTTTAAGTTTATGGTATGTCCAATATTACAGATAGCACCCCCCCCCTGACTGGCCATGACAACGACTTCATAATTCAGTACATCGATGAACCCATGCTAAGACTTCATAATTCAGTACATCAATGAACCCATGCTAAGCCTGAGACACCATATTCACTTTCCGCCATCTCCCTCTTTAAACATTATCACACAAACAAAAAGTAGTTAGCTCCATAAGAATTGTATTGATTAGCACAAAAGTTTTAAAAAATTGCCATCGAGAGTGTTCAAAATTTCAAATCGAGAAGTTGGTAAACGCTGGAATTCGAATTTCTCAAAAAGCTAAAAATGTCTACCGCAAGACAGGAATACAAATTAAAAGCCTATATAAATGTATAATGTACGGCACAGCACGTCTGGATAGATTCACACCTGGTATATGAAAGGGTATGGGGTGGGGGTGTATTAAGTTCTTGTAAGTTGACCACAGTGACGATATATAAAAAAACAAAGCTAGTGGCATAATCCGAGCAGACGATATTTTAAGAAAAACGACTACAGAAATTGATTCAAATGTCAATTTTAAAAAATGCATGGAAAGTTTTAAACAATTATAACTTACAGATAACAAGTGTCATGGGGTATTATCGATGTTTTTGTAAATAATGTACACAAATTTCAATCATAAGATAAATGTATAGTTCATTTGCTTGATTGTGCGTGTGTGTGTGCTAGTGGAGGATGATGGCGTATCGTCTGCTCGAAATTTAGCGAGTAGTAACTTTGTATTCCTTTAGTCCAACACGAGGCTTAGCTATGTAACCCTTTACCGGATTGTTTTTAATCCACTGTCTTGTTAAATGTTTTATTTTTAAACATGTAATTCATTGGTGGGGTAAATACATTGAAACATGATTATTATAAAAAAAAAACCAACCTGCCCTGTCGCTTTGTCAGTCGTCTGCCAGAAGTAGAAAGATTATTGTAATCCACCGAATGCACTGGTATCCATGAAAAATATTTTCGTTTTAAAAATAAATTGACTAACCTATTTCGTCATCACTACCAGACAGAGGTAAACACAATATTTAGGCCTAAAAAAAAGTAGTACAGAAACGTCTCCTCGCTCTTCTCTATCTCTCTCTCTCTCCTCCCTTCCAGCTCGTGTCCCACGCCGCGCAAATCATTAGCGCCGTGTCACTTATCTAACGTTGTTTGGTCGACCTCCTGACCCCATTTTCTTCTGCTTCGCGCGTTGTGATTGGATGCTTTGTGCTGCAATCTCGTCTAGAATATTATGAGACCCTAAACAGGTCAAATTTCATGATTGAAGCTAATGTATGCATTGTAAAAAAAAATCACAAACGGCTTACAATATCAAATATTTCAATTGCTAATGGTGACATCATATCATAGAAAGTTACGATTGGCATAAGAAAGTCTTTAAACTTTGCTGACTTTTTACAAGTCTTTTTGGTGCATTGAAGCGAACGGGCTTCCGTACATTGACCGACTTTCCATTGCACGGTTTTTTCAGGAGTTTTGTGAATGAAATTACAAGTTGTGATCCTTGTTTTGGTTGTAGGTCTAGCTTTTTGAGTGTTGTTCTATTCTTAAAAGATATGGGGGGCGTAACCTTAAATATTTTATTTTCTAAGTAGAGTATTGGTAATTTATTAGGTACAGACATGCTCTCCCTTAGTAGCCTTTGCCATATTTCCCTTAATACAGCAGTACCTAAATGTTACGAACTTCAATTTCCTCCCAGGCCGATGTTTAAAACCGAAACGTTTATAGCCCAATCCGTTTCATGGTGAAATAACTGATCAACACTCTTAACTCATAATTCATGCACGAGCAGTGTGACCCTCTGACCTCCACGTTTTTTGCAAACAAAAAAAAATATTTTGCAAGGCGACGAGCCCCCCCTTTTTTTCGTGTTTTTTCTGGTGTGATATCAGGACATCCATGACCTTCACTGGCGTGAATTTTCAATACTAAGATCCATATTACACACATCACATATCATGTGACCAAATCCCACACTGCTTATGGTTTGTGGGGAAGAGTGTAAATTTCTGCATGCAGATCTCAGAGTTCGAAATCCCTTGCACATTCCCCGATTCCCTTTTCCCTGAGTGAGTGAGCTGCTGAAATTGTCATTACAGGTGCGCGACAACCCTGGGCCAGCAATGACTCTGTTGGCTGGGGGTCATACTAGGATAACAAATGATTCTATACATGGTTCTAGCCACACGCAGGACCTCGTGTGCTATATATATATTGCGAGTAGCCACACAACACCTATTGTGCTACATTGTATTAGCCACACAGGATCTCGTGTACTTTATATATTTATATATATATATATATATATATATATATATATATATATATATATATATATTGTGATAGCCACGCAACACCTCGTGTGCTATACATTGTGCTAGCCACACGGGACCCCATGTGCTATATATATTGCGATAGCCACGCAACACCTCGTGTGCTATACATTGTGTTAGCCACACAGGATCTCGTGTGCTATATATATTGTGATAGCCACGCAACACCTCGTGTGCTATACATTGTGCTAGCCACACGGGACCCCGTGTACTATATATATATATACATTGTGCTAGCCACACGGGACCCCGTGTGCTATATATATTGTGATAGCCACGCAATACCTTGTGTGTTATACATTGCGCTAACCACACAACACATCGTGTGCTATACATCGTGTTAGCCACACAACTCGAGTAACGCCTGATTCTGACAAACACGATCTCCTTATACTTAATTAACAGTTTAGCTGTTCCAACACACACACACACACACTCACGACAACCGTGCACATACTAAAATGTAATGTTCCCTCTCCAGGACAAGTTTCATACGAGCCCGTGTGTTTAGGTAGCTCTGATCAGTACGTAGCTCGAAAGAATTCAGAAGCTCATAAGAAAGATAACTAATACAGGACTATTAAAATCTGTAAAAATAAATATCCTTAGTTGTTCCCCCTTTTTTTTAATCACACTACTATCAAATAAACTTTAGTCAAAAAAAATACATGTAATAATAAAGCTTTATTTAAAGGTAACGAAAATTCATTGACTTCCATGGCAGCAATTGGCAAAAGCCAGGTGAAAAATGTGTTTATTGCTGTGAGTTTTTAAGATTCACCGTTTTCTAAATTTTGTTTATATTTACAATTAGCAATAAATTTTAATCATATTGTGGTTAATTAAATAGTAGAAGTTATTGGACAATGAAATTCGTCATGATGTCAGATCAATTGCACCTTTCCGTTCACAATTTCCAGCAACTGATGTAAACCGCATATGTGTGGCGTTATTAATGCAAGGGAAGTAGCTCGGTTATTAGTGTCGTTCATCCTAGTTATACACGGCTATATCCCTTGATACTAATAATGAGAATTTTTTTTTATTGCAACATTAATTATTGAATCATGATTTGTCATGGAGCAAGAACGTGAATGTATTTCAAGAAAATCTATCACTGACAGTACGTCAAAAAAATCGATTACAAAAATGTCCCCATGTAAAAATATAAATACATAAACAGAAGTATTGAGTGGAGAAAACGGTTAGAAAAACACATCGCGATGTGGAGTGAATAAAGTGATGACGTGATTTGGTTAAGCTCATAAAGTGATGACGTGATTTGGTTAAGCTCATAAAGTGATGACGTGATTTGGTTAAGCACCGCATGGCACCTATCCGGTCGCCCGATGACACGTGACGGGTAGTAAATTTAGTAGTTGTTTTTTTTTGTGCATACGTCATTTTCGGTATATGACGTGCATGTAACTATTTGGGGGTATGCAGTGGCGTACCTGGGGGGGCCGGTGGGTGCGGTCCGCACCGGGCGTCACTTTTTATTACTTTTTAGGGGGGGGGGCGGCAAAAATGTATAGATTAAATTGAAATACCTAAATGAGAGGGCGGCAAAATCGTCTTCCGCCCTGGGCGGCCGATACCCACGCTACGCCGCTGGGGGTATGAAGTGCTACCAAATTACCAACCGTTCTCTCTGTCGGCTGGAACCTTTCTCTGCATATTATTAAAACCTACAGTAAAAATTAAAAAGAAAGATGGGAATAAAAAAAGAGAGGGAAAAAAAAAGACATTCATCGTATTTATTGTTTATCATTTATTGTATTGTTATAGCTTGCTCTTTTTTTTATGTGTTTATTCTCCAGATGTTTCAACGTAACAAAATGTAACAATTCCATATTGTTGTTTACTAGATTTTAACATATTTTTAACATGTATGTGTGTGTGAGTTTGTGTGTGTATGGACCAGTGGCGTAGCGAGTTTAACTCGCGCCCGGGGGACAATACCTTTTTAGCGCCCCCCCCCCGAATTCGAAAACTATATAATATGTAAATTATACCATTTAGGCGCCCCTTTGTGAGTAGCGCCCTGGGCATGATGTTCCCCTCACTACGCCACTGGTATGTGCTCTCAAGTTCACTGTCAGGACAAATAATGCTTGTTGTGGTTCAGGAGTGAAAATGAAATGGAACGTCGCACCGGTACGTACCGCTCAATTCGCCACTGAACCTGCACCGGTCCGTACCGCTCAATTCGCCACTGAACCTGCACCGGTACGTACCGCTCAGTTCTTCTCTGAACCTGCATAGGCGCGCACTGCTCAGTTCGTCTCTGAATCTGCACCGGCGCGCACAGCTGAGTTCGTCTCTGAACCTGCACCGGCGCGCACAGCTGAGTTCGTCTCTGAACCTGCACCGCAGGGTGCTGTTGTATTATGGTTTTCTTCTTTATGTTTTGTATTCCTCCATGGCAACCAGTAAAGTATTGACAGCCCCTATGTATAAAGCGATGATCAAACAAAAAACATTTGTGTCTGCTCTTTGTTTTCATCCGACATCCACCACAATTGTCTACCCTGGGCATGTCGTCAATAGCCCAAGCAACAGCATCGAAAACAAGTTTGCTTCATTGATTTTACTTATTTCCTTTTCATCCACAACACACACACAAAATGTATAGATCTAAAAGAAAAACCTTTGACGTAAAATTTATTATTTAGATGCACTTGGCCTTCTTCGATAGCTATTTACCACTGAATTTAAAAAAAAAAAAAACATTACTTTTTTAAAGAATAAATAAATGAATAAATAAACCGGGGTAAAAAAAATTGTTGCAACACCGATCCGTGCGGAGTCGAGGTTTTTTAATAACTCTTTCTTTTGTTCCTTTTATCGGAGTTTGCCGTGCGACTTTTTTTTTCTTTCTTCCAATAACTTGATCTAAAGGCTGAAGTATCGTTATCATTACAAAAGGTAATTACACAACACAAACACTACCTGCCGCTTTAGTTATGGAAACTGGGCGACGTCATGTTTATCGATTACTGATCGATGGGGCGATTGTTTTTAAAAGACACAGCAGCGGCAGAGCTTTGTAAGACAGCTTGGTTGGGTGGCAGATCCGTAGCGATTCGGAACCCTAAACAAAACAAACGGTTTGTTCCAGGCCCCCTCACCAGACACCCGTCCTGGGCCCCGCGTAATGCTTAAGTTGCCCCTAGGTCCAATTATTATTGAAACACTCTCATGGGCCAGTCTGCCCACCACAAAATTGTACAGAATGCGTTTAGTCAATTTGAACTGACATTTCCGAAAGCCGCCATATTTGTTGTTATTGTGCTACTGTGCTCCAATATTTAGGTGCTACACAATTATACAGGGAAAACAACATAGATGGCGTCATTGCTTGTAAAGAGGACCTTGTAAATAGCTTTTCGTATGACATATATTATGTGGTCTGCCGCCAGTTACAGCTAAAGTTCCCTTAGCAGTAAAGGACCATCGGGGCAGATGAAGTGTAGAATTCATCTGTTTCAATAACCTCGTCATTTGAAAGGGATTATTTGGTTAGCGCAACGACCAGTCGCCTTTACTCCCCCAACTTAAATTCAGATACCCATTTAAAGCTGGGTGGACTTGCGGGACTTTAACTAACTTTCACTAGGACCTGGAAAAATATCTTTGGTTCTCACCGTGGATCGAACCTAGGACTCTCGGGTCGACAGTCGAGCATCTACACCACTCGGCCACCGGTTACAGCTAGGTGACAAAATAAACTCTGATCGCAAGACATCCCCCCCCCCAAAGGCAGGCACCCCATCCCCTCAACCCATAAGGCCGCCACTGTAAAATAAAAATGAAAGCCAAAGATGGGCGTGGCCGGGCAAGATCTATGTCACCTGGCATGCTGAAGAAAATGTATCCAGGGAACAGCGGACCACCCCGGTGGACCAGTCAATAACTCATTAATAGTTGGCGGTAGTTTAAGGAGTCAACGAGAGGACTTCCACGTCTGGCTCACCTTAATGATATAAGGGTAAGTGACAAGTTTATTTGACATAAGGGTAAGTAACAGTTTTATTTGATATAAGGGTATGTGACAATTTTATTTTTTATAATGTTTTAGACAAGATAAGTGACAATTTCCTTTTTGTCCGGTTTGAAATATCAAGAAAGGTGATAAAAAAGCCAGACAACAAGTACAAGGTACATTAAAAAAAAAACACCGGCTTCAAATAGACTTCTATTAAAATAATTAAAAATGTATAGTGTAATGAGTTTAATAAAACAATAATAACATTATTTTTATATTAGCTTCGAAAAAAAATGTCCGTTAATTTTACGAAGTGAGGTAATTTGTATACAGTTATATATATATATATATATATATATATATATATATATATATATATATATATATATATATATATAACTGGATACAAGTTACGCTTTCCGCCAAAAAAAAAACGTTGACAGTCGTAGAGGCTAAAGCACGGCGTGCCACGTCATCACTTCTGCTCATTGTGCCACGTCATCACTTCTGCTAATTACTATATTATGGGGAAAAAAAGCTCAGTCTTTCGTGGTTTAAATTCTGAATGTTTTAATTTTCATTAAGCTGAACTATTAAACAGAAAAGGTTAAAAAAAAAAATAAACTGAACCATTTTTGTTGTGTTGTTTTTTTTTTTTATTTCAATAAATATTTTTCTGCAATCATTTTTTGTTTGTGTGTGTGTACATTTTGCACTAATGAAAGCGGGTTTTTTTTTAAAAAAAATTGTTCCTTTGGCCCCAAATGGTTGTGTTTATATATGATGTCTATGAACACAACCATAGGCATAGTATAGGCCTATATACAAGGCCGTAGCTGGTGGGGGGGGGGTTAGGGGGCTGCAGCGCCCCCCCCCCCCTAATTAATTATAAAAATTAACTTCTATTATAAAATATACTTCTTTATCATTGCGTTCCAATTTTTTTATTATATAAAACTCTCCGCACAGCCCTCCCCCAACAAAATTCTGGCTACGGCCTTGCCTATATATGATGTCTATGAACACAACCATGACTTAGAAATTATCACTTGCACATCAAAGAAGGGGGAACAATCCATAGAGCTACACATGAATCTAGAGTTATGACCCTTGTGGGGGGGGGGAGAATCAAGACTCACAAGTCACAACCACGTTGTAACTGTAGGTAAGGCAGTCGAATTGTAAGGACTTTTCTGATATGGAGCCTAACTCGTCTGCAACCTCGGCATATACAGGGATTGTGCGGTTAGCACTGCAGCTTTTACCCCCCCCCCCAAAACGTAAAATCGAGCACCCATATAAAGCTGGGTGGACCTGAAAAAGTCCCAAAGGTTTTCACTGAGGCTCGAACCCAGGACTCTCAGGTCGACAGCTCTAAACTGCACGACCACTCATAACAACATACAATGCATGCATATGCTGATCACGTGTCGTTCGCAAATGAAATTTTTTTTTTCAAAATCTATTTTCGGACGATTCAGTATTCCTCGTAATGCTGTCAAATTACTTTCATCTATCGCGGAGTAAAAAGTCCGAATTATTTATGAGGAGTAAAGACGTAGTCCCCCCCCCCCACCCCACCAACCCGGCAAAGAATTTTACTGCAGCTGCACGTGCCCGATACTTGATAGCATAAATTTCGGGCCCCTGGGCAGGGCTGTCACGCCCCCCCCTGCTGATAATAATATTTTCAAAAAGTTGATTGGCCAGCTCAGTCCGGGCCCTTAAAACTCGCCGGGCCCCTGGGCATTTGTCCCCTGCCGCCTGCAGTCGAGGGGTGGGAAGCAGTGGGGGGTGGGGGAGGGGGAATCAGAAAGGCTCTGTCGTTTCATTCGCGATAATAGGAGTCTTTTATTTATTTTTAGAGCATTTTCGAAAAAAATGCTCTATTGTCCCCGTTTTGTCTGTCTGTCCGTCTGTCTGTCCGTCATCACCCTAGATCTCAACAACCATAAGTCCTAGACCCATGATGTATATATCATTTTATAGGTCTTGACCTGCCAAAAAAACACTTTTGTCCGTTTCGCGATCTGACCTCTTAGGGCCGTAAAAGGGGGCTTATAAAGTACCGTTTTTTACTATATAAGCTATATTAACAAAGGAGCGCCCTAGATCTCAGCAACCATAAGTCCTAGACCCATGATGTATATATCATTTTGTAGGTCTTGGCCTGCCATGTGTACATCAAAAGTTCATTTCGCGATAGGACCTCTGAGGGCCGGGCTTCAGGGCTCCTAAGGGGTTTATATATTATATATATGGCCCCATTCTACACCTTGTACGTTCAATAGCCCATTCATTTGGTGCGAAATACTGCAGCACGTAGTTTCACCAAGATTTATTAAGAAACTCATCAAATGAAATAGTAAGCTTGTGTTCTGAGTTTAATTGAAAGTATCAGAGCTATGCAACAATTGACGGAGTTTTCGGACGATTAAATGACTACAATTTCGAATGTTTTCAATTATGAGTCCTATTTCAGTAACCACAAACCACTTGTAGTTAGATTTAAGAGAAAATAATTTTTTTTTCAAATATAAAGAAACGTCTTTATAATTTTTTTTTACAGATATATGCATTACACAATTGAATTTATAAACATTTCCAAAATTTACAAATATTTACTGAAAGCTAACAAACGTACTGATACATAACACGAAAATGCGATAACACGTCCTGTGTCCAGAATGGAACAGGCTTAATTGCTTGTTTTTTTTTTTTTATTTTCGCTACTAAATTATTTGGTGACAAGCCGTCAGACAGACAGTGATTGGTCCAACGGTCCTTTGGTATGATGGTGTAGAGGAAATCTATGCGACCATCGCAGGCTTTAGTAGCAGCTTTAGAAAAAAAAAACTGGGGTTAAAAAAAAATATGTCGCCCCATTTTTTGCCCCTCACCGCCCCCCCCCCAATTTACGCCACTAAGCGAAATGTAAACTACATGCAAGCATTTTGGGACCTCGGAATACCAGTGTGCTGGCGCTGGGGGGGGGGGGGTCACTACTGCAGTCGGTGAGAATAAGGAAATACAACTGGTCATGAAGGGGTCCTGATTTATTTATGGGCCTCGGAGTTACACATGAGTAACGACGGTCCTGACTACATAATCCTAGACCCGTTCTAAATACTCTAAGGGCTCGAGGGAAAGATATTGAAGGTGGGGAGAGGGGGGGTTGCTTCAGATATAAACGAAATTAGCACTGGAAGGGAAGCCTTAGGCGGGGGGGGGGGGGGGGAGTTCGTCACTAGACGGGTATCCCAGTATGCCTATAATTATAATGGATCTGGATACAACCTTTCATTAACACTGGAACACCGTGAGAAAAAATAAATAAATTTCGATACCGAAGAGCGTAGGTGAAATACGATTCGCTCGTAACCAGGATAATAACAAGTGTTCGATAAGGGAACACGATCTGGAACTTAATCGGTTGATCCGTTGCCTGTCACTAGAGCCGAATATACAGCATTCTCCAAAAATAAAAAGAGAGAGAGAGAGAGAGACAGGCAACCAACGCGTTTGTTAGCAACGACGGGGGTGCGTCGCCAAGTCATGTGGGTGCGTTGACAGCCAATCGATAGCCGCTGTTTATTAGTTGGGACAAAATGGCGACTGCCATGGTTGAAACCGAGCGAAGTTTAAGTAGCTGTGGCCAAAGTACTAAAATGTTAACAATGGATTTAGTGAACACAGAGACGAGAGTAAGTTTGAACTGTTTTAATATCAACATTATAAAAAAAACGACTTTTAATCAAATAGGGAAAGAAATTTGACGACTTGCCCTTTATTGTTTTGTTTATTATTATTATTATTTAGGCTTGGCTTAGACGACTTTTAGTAGACTACATTTATCATTCTATTAAGACTAAAATGATAAGGCATATTGTTCAACTTTAAAGGGTTTAAAGAAACAAATAAAAGAGTATGAATGTTACATCTTAAACATGTTTCATGGGTTCAACTACATTTGCTTTATATGAAAAAAAAAACCAGTATAACAGTAACGGTTTAATAATTTCAAATAGAGCGGAATGGTCTAAGTGCGCTATTGATTTTTTTTTTTCGTTGCAAATGATATCGGTGGAGAAAGTTTGAATCGTAGGCCATTGAAAGTGGAACAGTGTTTTGTGTCTGTTGAATACATGTTTGTAAAACAACCAGGCCTGACATCATGCTCTACATACATTCGTGTACGTAACAGTATTGATCTCTGATTGACACTGGTCTCAGTTGAATAGACTCTAGACAAGCCATGGCATTAATGTCTTTTAAAATGAATATATATATATATATATATATATATATATATATATATATATATATATATATATATATATATATATATATATAATATGTACACATGTAAAATAGAGGTCAGTGGTTGCAGAACCGTTCTTACGTTTTTGGAGGCGGCCAAAGGCAAGGTACTTTGTGGGACCCTTGTTAAAGCTACATATTCGGGCCCTTGACAAAGGTACATTTGGGGGCCCCTTGGCAAAGGTAATGCAGGGACTCTATACTAAAACGCCGTTAAGTATTGTGGCTGGTTGAATAAAAGTTCCATAAAAATGCCTCTGAATATTCTTTAGGTAAAAATGGGGGGGGGGGGATTTCCAACACCCCCCCTTTCTCCCTTTCACAGCGTTTCACACACATAGCGCGCGCGCACACACACAAACACACAGGATTAACACTTGAACATACTTTGAAACAGTCCAAAGTAATAATAATAATTTTAAAAAAAAGAAAGCGCGAATATTGAACTAAAAAAAAAATTATGACATATTCTCCATTACCTCCCGGTTTTTTTTTTTCACCCAGTGAAGACAAAAATTATCTTAAGTCGGCCTATATCGAAGACCTCTTGACAGTCACCAATAAGCCAACAGCCTTGACGGAGGCCAAAGTAACTTTTCCTCAAATTATGTAGGCCCCTACCTTATTCAACTTGGAATACACACAAACAGTGAAAGGAGGAGGGAGGAGGGAGGAGGAGGGGGGGTACAACAGAAACCTTCCGTTCTGTTCTTCTTTGAATGGCAGGTGAACTGCAGAAAACTGCATATCACTTTATTATATGCTCAGACAATACCATGCCTGTAAAGTCTTATACAATGCATGGCCTTACGGAATCTTTTGCCCTTAGGTCCTCAGATATCTCAAGTCTTATTCTGGGCGGGTGGGATGACTAACAGCTGCAGACGAACCGTGTCTTATGGTCAATTGAAAAATAATGGTGGCACTGTGTTACATAGTCCACACAGCTGTACATTGAAGATCAATATAGCGAGAATAGGCAGTGTGACATTTACATGTGAGAATCAAGTCAAGCCGGCGTCCAAGCTACTCACAGTAAGGTGCAGTAGTTGAACTTGTGTGTCGGTTACCCGGAACCCATCACATGGAGAGAGGGAAAAAAAATAGGCCGCTGCTTACGACCACCTGTCGGGACTTTTTTTTTGTTATTAGGTCAGCCACAAGAAATGGCGATCTTAGCACCTGCTAGTGACTCCGTGATATTATTATTAACATTTGGTAGGTGTCGGGGGGGGGGGGGACGCAGGTTTTCAAAGGGGCTTAATATATACAAGCGGCGGCCATAAGAGCATTTCCCCACCAATGCCGACCGATGGTGCAATGGTCATGGAGGCACCCCGGGAGTTATGGGAGGGGGGAGGCAACTTTCACCATGACCTGACAAATTCCCTTTGGTCCTCACCGAAGATCAAGCGCAATTCCGCACGACCGTCCGTCCGTCCCTCCCTCCCCCCTTCTGGCCTAACATATGGCATTGTCCTTTTTTTTTTCCCTCAGCCCTCAGAAAGGACCAATGAAAGCACAACCGATGTATGTATGTCTGTTGATGTGTCTATTCGTTCCCCCAAACGAAAACATCGGTTAATGGTATTTAAAAAATACAGCCCATGCTGTTGGGGGGGGGGTGGGGGGGGAAGGGGCAGTAAGCTGTCGCCTAGCCTGCCTAAAAAGTAAGGGTCAGTTCTGTAGGTCGGACTTGACGCCCCTGCGAGGCCATATATCGCTCATTCATCGTGCTATTATTAGAAGTTCTATTCAAGGGGCACTGTGTTTGGGTAAAGCTATCTCGTTATGGTGCAACGCATGCCGAGCAATGATGACCTAATTATCATCGCCAATAAGCTCTCGTTATGAATTGTGTTATGCTTTTAATATTTGATTGTGTAACTTTCATTGAGGGAGCGGGGGGGGGGAATCAATTAGCGGGCGGCTGTACAGCACCATCAAGAGATGCCATGTCAACGAGAAGTGCATGTATGGAGCTGGGGGTGTGAGGGTGGGGCGGGGGGGTGCACAGTGGTGGATATCCCGGTGGTGGGGAGACTGCAGGGTGTAGCCTCGTGGGGGGGGGGAGAGGGAACCGACTTGGTCTAGGAACATTCTTAATGTTTTGATGGCCCAAAGCAAAAATACATGTTGGGGTCCGGGACACAGGTAGCTTCCGGGCTGCAGGAGGCAGAAGTACCAGTAGGAATCCTGATTTTCTCTTTACAAATCAAATACATGGTACACGCTAAATCCGCACAAATGTGTCGTTTATGATAATGCACTCAAAAGAACAAAAAAAAAACCCTGGTGCGTGAGGAGAATGGATTGCGCAGGGGGGGGGTCTAAGTTGTCTAAGTGCATTTCCTTAAGAGCGGCGACGGTTTCTATGACATTGCTACCTTTATTGTGATAAATGTTGTAGACACGGAATGGCATTGATACATTGACTATGTTAGAAGATGTAGACACGGAATGACATTGATACATTGACTATGGTAGAAGATGTAGACACGGAATGACATTGATACATTGACTATGGTAGAAGTTGTAGACACGGAATGACATTGATACATTGACTATGGTAGAAGTTGTAGACACGGAATGACATTGATACATTGACTATGGCAGAAGATGTAGACACGGATTGGCATTGATACATTGACTATGTTAGAAGTTGTAGACACGGATTGACATTGATACATTGACTATGGCAGAAGATGTAGACACGGAATGACATTGATACATTGACTATGTTAGAAGTTGTAGACACGGATTGACATTGATACATTGACTATGGCAGAAGATGTAGACACGGAATGACATTGATACATTGACTATGGTAGAAGATGTAGACACGGAATGACATTGATACATTGACTATGGTAGAAGTTGTAGACACGGAATGACATTGATACATTGACTATGGTAGAAGTTGTAGACACGGAATGACATTGATACATTGACTATGGTAGAAGATGTAGACACGGATTGGCATTGATACATTGACTATGTTAGAAGTTGTAGACACGGATTGGCATTGATACATTGACTATGGCAGAAGATGTAGACACGGAATGACATTGATACATTGACTATGTTAGAAGTTGTAGACACGGATTGACATTGATACATTGACTATGGCAGAAGATGTAGACACGGAATGACATTGATACATTGACTATGGCAGAAGATGTAGACACGGAATGACATTGATACATTGACTATGGTAGAATTTGTAGACAGAGATTGGCATTGATACATTGACTATGGTAGAAGATGTAGACACGGATTGGCATTGATACATTGACTATGGTAGAAGATGTAGACACGGATTGGCATTGATACATTGACTATGGTAGAAGATGTAGACACGGATTGGCATTGATACATTGACTATGGCAGAAGTTGTAGACACGGAATGACATTGATACATTGACTATGGTAGAAGATGTAGACACGGATTGGCATTGATACATTGACTATGGTAGAAGATGTAGACACGGATTGGCATTGATACATTGACTATGGCAGAAGTTGTAGACACGGAATGACATTGATACATTGACTATGGTAGAAGTTGTAGACACGGAATGACATTGATACATTGACTATGGTAGAAGATGTAGACACTGATTGGCATTGATACATTGACTATGGTAGAAGATGTAGACACGGATTGGCATAGATACATTGACTAAGGCAGAAGTTGTAGACACGGAATGACATTGATATATTGACTATGGCAGAAGTTGTAGACACGGAATGACATTGATACATTGACTATGGTAGAAGATGTAGACACGGATTGACATTGATACATTGACTATGGCAGAAGTTGTAGACACGGAATGACATTGATACATTGACTATGGCAGAAGATGTAGACACGGAATGACATTGATACATTGACTATGGCAGAAGTTGTAGACACGGAATGACATTGATACATTGACTATGGCAGAAGTTGTAGACACGGAATGACATTGATACATTGACTATGGCAGAAGTTGTAGACACGGATTGGCATTGATACATTGACTATGGCAGAAGTTGTAGACACGGATTGGCATTGATACATTGACTATGTTAGAAGTTGTAGACACGGATTGACATTGATACATTGACTATGGCAGAAGATGTAGACACGGAATGACATTGATACATTGACTATGGCAGAAGATGTAGACACGGAATGACATTGATACATTGACTATGTGAGAAGTTGTAGACACGGATTGACATTGATACATTGACTATGGCAGAAGATGTAGACACGGAATGACATTGATACATTGACTATGGTAGAAGATGTAGACACGGAATGACATTGATACATTGACTATGGTAGAAGTTGTAGACACGGAATGACATTGATACATTGACTATGGTAGAAGTTGTAGACACGGAATGACATTGATACATTGACTATGGTAGAAGATGTAGACACGGATTGGCATTGATACATTGACTATGTTAGAAGTTGTAGACACGGATTGGCATTGATACATTGACTATGGCAGAAGATGTAGACACGGAATGACATTGATACATTGACTATGTTAGAAGTTGTAGACACGGATTGACATTGATACATTGACTATGGCAGAAGATGTAGACACGGAATGACATTGATACATTGACTATGGCAGAAGATGTAGACACGGAATGACGTTGATACATTGACTATGGTAGAATTTGTAGACAGGGATTGGCATTGTTTGATGATGCGGTGGAGGCAGACTGCATGATATTGATACATCAGGTGACTAGGTAAGAAGATATTAGATGTACAGTTGGCATTGATACATTGACTATGGTAGAAGATGTAGACACGGATTGGCATTGATACCATTGACTATGGCAGAATGTAGACACGGAATGACATTGATACATTGACTATGGTAGAAAGATGTAGACACGGGATTGGCATTGATACATTGACTATGGCGAATGTAGACACGGAATGACATTGATACATTGACTATGGCAGAAGTTGTAGACACGGAATGACATTGATACATTGACTATGGCAGAAGTTGTAGACACGGATTGGCATTGATACATTGACTATGGTAGAAGATGTAGACACGGATTGGCATTGATACATTGACTAAGGCAGAAGTTGTAGACACGGAATGACATTGATATATTGACTATGGCAGAAGTTGTAGACACGGAATGACATTGATACATTGACTATGGTAGAAGATGTAGACACGGATTGACATTGATACATTGACTATGGCAGAAGTTGTAGACACGGAATGACATTGATACATTGACTATGGCAGAAGATGTAGACACGGAATGACATTGATACATTGACTATGGCAGAAGTTGTAGACACGGAATGACATTGATACATTGACTATGGCAGAAGTTGTAGACACGGAATGACATTGATACATTGACTATGGCAGAAGTTGTAGACACGGATTGGCATTGATACATTGACTATGGCAGAAGTTGTAGACACGGATTGGCATTGATACATTGACTATGGTAGAAGTTGTAGACACGGATTGGCATTGATACATTGACTATGGTAGAAGATGTAGACACGGAATGACATTGATATATTGACTATGGTAGAAGATGTAGACAGGGATTGGCATTGACACATTGACTATGGTAGAAGATGTAGACACGGAATGACATTGATACATTGACTATGGTAGAAGTTGTAGACACGGAATGACATTGATACATTGACTATGGTAGAAGTTGTAGACACGGAATGACATTGATACATTGACTATGGTAGAAGATGTAGACACGGATTGGCATTGATACATTGACTATGTTAGAAGTTGTAGACACGGATTGGCATTGATACATTGACTATGGCAGAAGATGTAGACACGGAATGACATTGATACATTGACTATGTTAGAAGTTGTAGACACGGATTGACATTGATACATTGACTATGGCAGAAGATGTAGACACGGAATGACATTGATACATTGACTATGGCAGAAGATGTAGACACGGAATGACATTGATACATTGACTATGGTAGAATTTGTAGACAGGGATTGGCATTGATACATTGACTATGGTAGAAGATGTTGACACGGAATGACATTGATACATTGACTATGGTAGAAGATGTAGACACGGATTGGCATTGATACATTGACTATGGTAGAAGATGTAGACAGGGATTGGCATTGATACATTGACTATGGTAGAAGATGTAGACACGGAATGACATTGATACATTGACTATGGTAGAAGTTGTAGACACGGAATGACATTGATACATTGACTATGGTAGAAGTTGTAGACACGGAATGACATTGATACATTGACTATGGTAGAAGATGTAGACACGGATTGGCATTGATACATTGACTATGTTAGAAGTTGTAGACACGGATTGGCATTGATACATTGACTATGGCAGAAGATGTAGACACGGAATGACATTGATACATTGACTATGTTAGAAGTTGTAGACACGGATTGACATTGATACATTGACTATGGCAGAAGATGTAGACACGGAATGACATTGATACATTGACTATGGCAGAAGATGTAGACACGGAATGACATTGATACATTGACTATGGTAGAATTTGTAGACAGGGATTGGCATTGATACATTGACTATGGTAGAAGATGTAGACACGGAATGACATTGATACATTGACTATGGCAGAAGATGTAGACACGGAATGACATTGATACATTGACTATGTTAGAAGTTGTAGACACGGATTGACATTGATACATTGACTATGGCAGAAGTTGTAGACACGGAATGACATTGATACATTGACTATGGCAGAAGTTGTAGACACGGATTGGCATTGATACATTGACTATGGTAGAAGTTGTAGACACGGATTGGCATTGATACATTGACTATGGTAGAAGATGTAGACACGGATTGGCATTGATACATTGACTATGGTAGAAGATGTAGACACGGAATGACATTGATACATTGACTATGGTAGAAGATGTAGACACGGAATGACATTGATACATTGACTATGGTAGAAGTTGTAGACACGGATTGGCATTGATACATTGACTATGGCAGAAGTTGTAGACACGGAATGACATTGATACATTGACTATGGCAGAAGTTGTAGACACGGATTGGCATTGATACATTGACTATGGCAGAAGATGTAGACACGGAATGACATTGATACATTGACTATGGTAGAATTTGTAGACACGGAATGGCATTTATACATTGACTATGTTAGAAGTTGTAGACACGGATTGGCATTGATACATTGACTATGGTAGAAGATGTAGACACGGAATGACAATGATACATTGACTATGGCAGAAGTTGTAGACACGGATTGGCATTGATACATTGACTATGGCAGAAGATGTAGACACGAAATGACATTGATACATTGACTATGGCATAAGATGTAGACACGGAATGACATTGATACATTGACTATGGTAGAAGATGTAGACAGGGATTGGCATTGATACATTGACTATGGTAGAAGATGTAGACACGGAATGACATTGATACATTGACTATGGTAGAAGATGTAGACACGGAATGACATTGATACATTGACTATGGTAGAAGATGTAGACACGGATTGGCATTGATACATTGACTATGGTAGAAGATGTAGACACGGATTGGCATTGATACATTGACTATGTTAGAAGTTGTAGACACGGATTGGCATTGATACATTGACTATGGTAGAAGATGTAGACACGGAATGACAATGATACATTGACTATGGCAGAAGTTGTAGACACGGATTGGCATTGATACATTGGCTATGGTAGAAGTTGTAGACACGGATTGGCATTGATACATTGACTATGGTAGAAGATGTAGACACGGAATGACAATGATACATTGACTATGGCAGAAGTTGTAGACACGGATTGGCATTGATACATTGACTATGGTAGAAGATGTAGACACGGATTGGCATTGATACATTGACTATGTTAGAAGTTGTAGACACGGATTGGCATTGATACATTGACTATGGCAGAAGATGTAGACACGGAATGACATTGATACATTGAGTATGGTAGAAGTTGTAGACACGGATTGGCATTGATACATTGACTATGGTAGAATTTGTAGACACGGATTGGCATTGATACATTGACTATGGCAGAAGTTGTAGACACGGATTGGCATTGATACATTGACTATGGCAGAAGATGTAGACACGGAATGACATTGATACATTGACTATGGTAGAAGATGTAGACACGGATTGGCATTGATACATTGACTATGGTAGAAGATGTAGACACGGATTGGCATTGATACATTGACTATGTTAGAAGTTGTAGACACGGATTGGCATTGATACATTGACTATGGTAGAAGATGTAGACACGGAATGACAATGATACATTGACTATGGCAGAAGTTGTAGACACGGATTGGCATTGATACATTGACTATGGTAGAAGTTGTAGACACGGAATGACAATGATACATTGACTATGGCAGAAGTTGTAGACACGGATTGGCATTGATACATTGACTATGGTAGAAGATGTAGATACGGATTGGCATTGATACATTGACTATGTTAGAAGTTGTAGACACGGATTGGCATTGATACATTGACTATGGCAGAAGATGTAGACACGGAATGACATTGATACATTGACTATGGCAGAAGTTGTAGACACGTATTGGCATTGATACATTGACTATGGCAGAAGATGTAGACACGGATTGGCATTGATACATTGACTATGGTAGAAGTTGTAGACACGGATTGGCATTGATACATTGACTATGGCAGAATTTGTAGACACGGATTGGCATTGATACATTGACTATGGCAGAAGTTGTAGACACGGAATGACATTGATACATTGACTATGGTAGAAGTTGTAGACACGGATTGGCATTGATACATTGACTATGGTAGAAGATGAAGACACGGAATGACATTGATACATTGACTATGGCAGAAGATGTAGACACGGAATGACATTGATACATTGACTATGGCAGAAGTTGTAGACACGGAATGACATTGATACATTGACTATGGCAGAAGTTGTAGACACGGAATGACATTGATACATTGACTATGGCAGAAGTTGTAGACACGGATTGGCATTGATACATTGACTATGGTAGAAGTTGTAGATACGGATTGGCATTGATTTATTGACTATGGTAGAAGATGTAGACACGGAATGACATTGATACATTGACTATGGTAGAAGATGTAGACACGGAATGACATTGATACATTGACTATGGTAGAAGTTGTAGACACGGATTTGGCATTGATACATTGACTATGGCAGAAGTTGTAGACACGGATTGGCATTGATACATTGACTATGGCAGAAGTTGTAGACACGGATTGGCATTGATACATTGACTATGGCAGAAGATGTAGACACGGAATGACATTGATACATTGACTATGGTAGAAGATGAAGACACGGATTGGCATTGATACATTGACTATGGTACAAGATGAAGACACGGAATGACATTGATACATCGACTATGGCAGAAGATGTAGACACGGAATGACATTGATACATTGACCATGGCAGAAGTTGTAGACACGGATTGGCATTGATACATTGACTATGGTAGAAGTTGTAGATACGGATTGGCATTGATACATTGACTATGGTAGAAGATGTAGACACGGATTGGCATGGTACATTGACTATGGTAGAAGATGTAGACACGGAATGACATTGATACATTGACTATGGCAGAAGTTGTAGACACGGAATGATATCATGACTTACTAATGGCTGATACTGTGGTTAGACGGGGTGGGAGGGGGAAAGACAGGACTTTTGTCAGGTTTCCCAAGATTAGTCGGCGATTAGGCAACACATCCCGTTAGTCTTTCTAATTCATTTCTATTTGGTTTGTTGGTTTGTGTCCACAGCTAGGGGAAGACACTCTATCGCCCGTGTTTCTGAAAGAGCTGGAGAACTACTACGACAAGGCAGACGTTCACGACAAGGCCAAGTGTCTGGAACTCATGACCTCAGTCACACTAGGGGAAGAGCTCAAGAAACAGGTTCGACAGGCGAAGAGACCGAAGACAGCCATGCCAGCTTCCGGTGGGTGACCATCGACTGAGACGTTTTTATTTATTTATTTTTTTTTTTATTAATTATAATGTACTGGTATAATAATATCTTAACCCCATCGCGGATATTTGCATGAAAAATGTCCGACTATGTAAATTGGCTTGTTATATTTTGGTTCAGTATATCAAAAGTTTAACGAAGTTTGTCGATGTTCGAGGACTACCAGACATCAGGTCTCATAATAAACAATACTTTGTATTAGGAATATATTAGGAATGGAAGCTATCTACCAGAGAGTAGTTCAAAACAAAACAACATAAAATGTAAACAAAGCTCTGTTTGAATAACGAAGTCTTTCAGTAGATGCTTGAAAGAATCGCTAAAAAGTGAATTATCAATTTTCTTTTCTGCGGATTATAAAAACAAATACGAACGAAATGCCCAGTGGTAATACATTCAGTGTTTAGCAGTTTCACTGCTGGGTGAAAATAAAGGGTTTCTGCGAGGATATAACACTCAAATCCAGCCAGTCAGATTATGTACGAAGGCATACACAGAAATAGTATAGAAGTGTAAATAAATCTTCAATTTATAAAGTATAGGTTTAAATTTGCCAATGTTTATTAGTTTTCAGAAGAAATCCGTTGAAGAATTGGTAGCATTCTATCGTTGACCACTGAAAATTTTAAATATATTATTTCTTTTCCCGTATTTAGGTTCCAGAAATTCAGTATTGAAACCTATTCAAACCTCATACGACAGAGATTACCCTCCAAAACATGAAGAGAATGTTTGGGCTATAAGGTAACCGTCACCTTGTTGCTGTTTATAGAACCACTGTGAAACGGTTTTTTTTATTAATTTGATAAAATAAAAAACATTCTATTTCCAATAATCAATCTTTATACACTGAAACTCGGTTTTTAAAGAGAAATTTTTTTTTTTTTAAATATATGCCATAATGCTGGGATTGATGGCAATTGAACAAAATTTAAAATATTTAAAAGAGAAAATATTTCGAAGATAAAAAAAAAACAGTGAACCTGCTGTATGATCAAAGCTTGTGCACTAAGAATTGATTGCTTATGAAATCTCATTCTGATTTTTTTTTTTAAAAATAGAGACAGTGAAAGAGAGGTGATAGGTGTAATAGGATTGTTGCAGAGGCCCAAATCAATGAACAAAAGATTGGGCCCTTTAAATAGAAAGCGGGGAGGACAGAGAGAGAAATAGAAATAATTAATACATTTTACAGGCAGTGGCGCAACCCGGGGGGGGGGGTGGCAGGGGGCTTGAGCATCCCCCCCCCCAGACCAAATCATCATACTATATAAACTGTCGTTTTTCTATATGTGAGCCCCCCCTCCCCAGCATTTTTTTTCTATATGTGAGCCCCCCCCCCAGCATTTTTTGCTGGTTGCGCCACTGTTTACAGGGGTGTAGTTCTGGGGGCCTTGGGCACTCAAGGGTGTGCGCCCATCATTAAATATGACATATCTTACAAACAAATTAAAAAAAACAAACAATATGTGAATGAACTGTGAAGGTTTGCATATTGTACGTTTCTGAATCACTTGCATAATTTTTTTTTATCTTTTCAAGATGTGTATGGTCTGAAAGATCATTCATTTGTACACAATTTTGTTTCCTGAGTAACCATATCTTACCTTTTCAGGCCTATGACTTCTCAAGGCTACGCTACGACTGTGCCAAAGTCACTCCCACCTGGGCCAACCACCTATGATGTTGAATTCTGCAGGAAGTACCAAAAGCCAGCCACCCCAGAGAGAGCCGGCACTGCATCTGGCAACAGGAGGAACAACCCACACCCACAGCAGGTAAACATTCAGAATACATTTCTCTGGGGAAAACAAAATTGTGTAGCTATAAACACTGTAACAGGTTGTAAAGGGAAAAAAAGCAACAACAAAAAAGAGAGAAACCCTTTGGCGTAAGGGCAGTGCATTAAAGGGGTACAACCCAACTTGTCTCATAATTTTGACTTATAAATGTATTACTAGCTGTACCCTGCAAAACATTTGCATAGAGTAAAATCCCCTTAGGCTTGATCGGCATGCGAGGTTATTTTTTGGTTTCGGGCAGATCCGATTTTTTTTTTCATGATTGTATTTTAAACTGGAATACTGTTGTATTAATTCTTTACTTTCGATTTAATGCAGCGCCCAAATTGCTATTATTATATTATATTACTACTTTATTTTCACAATTTTATCTAAATTATATATATATAATAGTATACCTACGTGTTATGTGTTGAGATTTGTAATAGGACCCACACAGCTTCTCTGTACAACGTGACCTACATTTTCTTTCACTTCAGCGACCCCCCCCCCTCAAGACAGTTCTTGAAGAGATGTTTAGGCACCTGTAGAAACAATAAAATAAAACAGACATTAAACTGCACCATCGTACATTGAGTTACGAGACATTAGAAAATCTTATCCAAAATTAAAATGGAAATATCTAAAAGCTTTTGTTTACTTTTTTTTTTTTAAAGCCATTCATGGTCTGGAGGTTTCCCCGTCACAGCAAGTACAGTCCAGAGGCAACCGAGAAGATTTCTGAAGAACTAACCAATGAAAAGCTTAATCAAATCACAAAGAGGCTTTGTCAATCAGTATACCAGTCTGATTATCTTGGAATACCACAAGGTGGGGTGTAAATATTGTCAGGACATTACATGGGATAGGACACCTGTTTCTCTGAATGTTTTTTTTTAAACAAATGTACATTTCACAAAATCAAGAAGACAAAAATAAATAAAAAAAATGTTTATTCCTAGCTCCCAGAGCGGTTATTGGGTTTAGATGAAATTAGGAGCCTTTTCTTGAGTATAGGCCAAGTAGCTGATGGGTTTAGCATTAAAAAATTCTAATTACATATTTCAACCTATATGTGTGTAGGTATAATATGATTTTTTTTAAACTAAACAATGGCAGTTAGACACAGGTAAATAAAAATGTTAATTACCAGTACTAATATAATTTATCACTGTTAAATTAAAGTTGCCCAATTTTTATAATTAAAATCTTAAAACAGGCTTTCAGGTCAAGTCAGCATTCAACACTGCACCGGATTGGAGAGATAGTGTACCATATGGAATGGATTCGAATCAAAGAGAGTCCTACCAGCAACCCTTTCAGCAGGCTGAGCTACTAGCTCCTACAACCCGTTACGGAAGCAATGCTCAGAAAAACATCCCTGCTGTAGCTGTCAGTAAGTCATTCATCATTACTACATTTATGCAACATGTTATGGATTTGTAATCAGCTCTCAAACTGATTTTTTTTTCTTTTATAACGTGCAGAATTGTAAGGTGACTCAATGCAGGTATATTTTTTTATCGCTAGCTGATCTTCAATTCTCTAAATCACCTTTAACTGAGGCCACTTTTATTACACATAACCATCAATCCCTAAGTCATATAAAGCAGAGTTCTGCACCCTGTATTATGGTTGCCTGCCCCTTGAAGCAACTCCGCTGTATGTATGATGGCTAGATATTTTTTTTTTTTTAAAAAGGGGGATAAAATTTTAAATCATCCTGTCAACAGTAAAGAAATCAGAACAAGCTAGCCATCAGGGTTTCAGGCATAAGTTTGCTGCAAGGGCCTAGTTTTTTTTTAGTAACAAAGTAATTCTGTTAGTCAGACCTTGACTAATTTTCTATAATTGGAAATGGAAGCACTAAATTTTAAGAGCTCACTTAATTTACTCACTGTGAAATCTATGGGTTAAGCTCAAGTTTAAAATAATTTTGTTAAGGCTCATTCACAGCAAGCTATTGATTTTCACTTTAAAAATATTGACTTCTTATTGATTTTGCCATCGTTCCATCAATATTTCATGAATTCATCTGGCCAGTATGATGGGTCACACTGAACGTTCACTTCAATTGGGAATTTTAAAAAAAACATGAAAATAATAAATGCTAGATGGTATTCAGATGTTAAAATTTACATCTATTTTCAATCTATGCTGAGACTTAATCTTTCATGAAATTAGGAAAATAATTGCTCTGATTATAAAAACAATTTCCTTTCTGGAGCCTATACAGACAATTAGGGAAGGGGGATGGGGTAAGATGAAGCAGAGTTCAACTGTTTCTGCCTATGTGAAGTCCCTGTAAGGATAACATTAGATGTTTATCTCTTATATCCAATAAACCACTATGGGACTATTTTTGTAGTGCCCTTCTTTCATCCCCACAAGAGCTGACAGTGCCATGGCCATGAAATATTCATTGGTCCCCACAGGAGATCAAACCTGGGATTCTCAAATTGACGGTGGAGTGCTTTGCAGCACAACCGTCCATTAGCCACGGCTAACGAGATTGTGTGGGTAAAACAATGGCTAGAAAACGCAAAATGTGCTCATAAAATGAATTCATTCAAGAATACAACACTTAAAATTTATCTCTCTAAAGTTCCGACAGCCAACAAGCGCCTGATTGGTGTCAGTGGACGCACCACGTATGACAGACACTACAATGATAATGCCGGGCCAGTTGTGGAACAAATAAGGGACGTCAGCAAGAAGCTTGGACGTGAGGCTCTGAAAAAATACTATCAGACAAGTACCGGTGAAGGTAACTATTTTATCTCGAACACATTTTCCACACACATAACCAAAAGGTGTAAAAAAAAAATCTTCTCTGTGTTTTATTTCTTATGCCCTAGAATGATTATGTCAAATGTACGGTTTTCCCTCTGTGATTATGTTTAATTATAAATGGAGTATGCATAGCTCAGGCATACAAATCTTTCAGTTCCTTTTATTTCTTTCATTACTTGAACCATTAAATATTATCCTTTAGTCAACATTTCACTTATCATCAGTGCCGGATCTAGGGATTTGGGGCCCGGGTGGCTAGGCCTCTTTGAAGGCCCCTGCATTTTGACATTCAAGATCATGACATGAGATAATAATTTATATTTAATGTAAAAAATGTTTTGGGCCCCCCCTCAAGCTGGGGCCCGGGGCCCTTTGAATTTGGACCCCCACCGCAGTTACATTATTTCAGATATATTCGACAAAATTATGCAGGGGGGGGGATTAAGACATATTTGATGTTAAATGTATTGTTTTTTTTTAATAATTCATAATATATGGGTTATACTTAGCCTTTATAGCCTACATTAACAAATAAACATGATAGAGTCAAAAGTGCAACATGACCAGGGTCAACTGTAGTGAGTCTAATGACATCAACAGGGTACACATTTTTACTTAAGTGAAACAAAAATTTCCCCATACATTTTCATAATCACTAGTTGGTAAGCCATTAGAGTACATGTACAAAAGTTAACTATTTACAGGTCACTGGCATATAAAAAGTATTACTTTTATGTATAGGATATCAAAACTTTTAGCATGTGAGCATCGCTTGTCAAATGAAAAATTAATTGCTTACTTTAATTTAATGTAGACAAGGATCTGATTAGTAAATTAATGGCTGAGTACTGCATCACGCCGCCACTGCCACCACCAAGACCAAACAGCAGGCCACTTTGCCCATCGCCACCTGCGAGAAGCCCTTCAAAGTTAAGCGTAGCATCCGTTCAAACGCCACATTACACCCCATCTCCGATACATCAGTCCGGGAGCAGAAAAATACCAACCTCTGCCAGGCTGTCCCCAAGTAGCCCAGCTAGCATGCCAAGACAGATAACTCCAGCGGCCACACCTATAACACTTCCTCACTATCCAGTGTATTATCCAGCGATGCCTACTTCAGCGCCATCTATGCCATTCACACCACCAGTAGCTTTGTCATAATTATGGATTGTTTCCTTGGAGAAACTTATTATGTAGCATATTTATGTACTACTTATATTATTATCAATTACAGACATTTTTTTTAAGACATCACAATAATTTTAAAATAACATATTTCACTGTTAGACTGCATTATTTTTATCCAGGGCTGTCTCTAATTTATTTTAACATTGAGCAATGAAGAGACCTTGTCCAGACGGCCATGTCATCTGAAGTATCAGATTTTTTTCTCCTTTTTACGCTTAGCGACCCACCACAACAGTTTTTGTTTCGTGACCCACTGTAAAAAAAAATTTTCGCAAAGAAAAACTGTGATAAAAGAAAGTGAATTAAAGAGTCATTAATATGTATAAATAAACTTCCCCATATATTTTGCAGGCCCCACACTTTGAGAATTTTAATGGTCGAAGATATTTTTTTTTTAAAACCATTGTTAGCCCACTCAAATGTTTTAATTATAACAATGTTTAGATGGCCATATCACCTGAAGTGTACACAAATTTTTTGTAACAGTCTAAAAGATGTTTTGTGTATCTATTGTGAGACCATTTTCTCATCTAAATAGCCTATAGTTTAAAATCTGATATTTTAATGTTCATGATTTTTATCAGACTAGATGTATTTTTATTAATTATATTTAAACTAAATATTGCTTTGTTTCTTAGGTAGAGTTCCTTTCAATTTTTTTTGTTTCCTTCTATGTTATAAGGTTAAAAAAAAAAAAATAAGTTTGTTTCATCTACTTGATTAGTTTTTCATAAACTTCAGAATACATTTTAGAATACCATCATATGATTTTTTTTTTTTTTTAAATTCTTACATTTTTGAAGTATTAAAAGAATACCACATTAATAAGGTCGATTTATGGTGTTTGACCTTATTTAAACAGATAGAAAATTTTAATCTGATACCGGTACACTACCAGTGCTAAATAAATTTGCAAAGGAGAACAAAATATGTTATATATGCCAGACAACATTACACAAATAGATGAAATATTTAAGCCTAATACTTTTAAAATAAGAATGATATTGGTGTTACTGGTTAGTCATGATGTCTTTTAGATTGGATATTTAAGATTGACATTTTGTGAAAGAAGAAATTATTGATTATTATTAAGAAATTATAGTTATATAAGTCAGGCTTGATGCCTATTTACTCCTATAGTCATCATAATCAGTAAAATACCAAGACTTCATTCTGTTAACTGGTTAACAGCCTAGAGATTTGAAACATTTGATAGTAGTACTATCACTAAGATACACTATTTGTGCTCAGCTTAAATTACTTTCCTATTCTGCAGTAAATGTTTCCGAAATTTCTTTGCCACATATTGCTCATGTAAATATTAATTTTCATCTACAAATAAATTTAATACATGATACCCCAACAGCTAGCACCATACTGATAGTCTCTGACATTGTAATCCTTTATGAATTTTGATTTGAAATTGTAACAATCTAAACTGGATTGAAAGTCACTCAGGCTTAAAACAATGATCTAGGTCGGGGTACACAATCTTTTCACCCATGGTGGCCGCACTTAATGCTCTGGTCTAGTTAGGGCAACCACAAATATTTATCAAGAAATATATATTTTATTATTTCACTGACACCATTTACCATTTGAAATCAGCTTTTTCGTGCACCCCTGATCTAAGTTGACTATTTCATGCAACATTTGTTTTACATTTGTACATTTGACTGTCCTGGTCACAATTATTATAATGGCACAGTGTGTTGGGCCTGGGCTATTCTGATGTCTCTTCATAAAACTGTGCAAAGGAAATTGACTTAAAGGCAGACTATACATTTTTTTTCCACTGGGCTTAACTTTAATTAAAACACTTTGCGTTAGAAAAAGAATACAACAAAAAACACAAATTTAAAGTATAATTATTTAATCTGTTGTTTTTTTTCTACAGAAAAAAATGATAATAAAATTGTGTTTGTGACTAAATCACTAGTCCGTTATCAAGACACAAAAAAAATTTGAAAGAGTGAGAAAAAATATCAAATACCAGCACATGCTCAATTTTTTTTGGAAATTACTAATTGATATAATAATTATTACTTTTATATTTAACCTATCTTTCATAACCTAAAATTCACTAAAAGAATACATTAATTAAAAAACAACAACAATTGTTTCAATATAAATCTCCTGCCATAATTTTTTCAATTTACTTATCATGTAATATTTGTCTTTCATTTCTCTAGCATTGTAGTTTCAATCTGGCATTGAAGGTCATCAATTATTAATTCCAATTCTTTTATTCGCTTATTCTTCTTTCTGATAATTTTTTCATAATCCTCCGCATGTCGTCTATGGCACTGCGGTTGCCTCCCAGGCAGTTTATTAGATCGCAAATCCGCTTTCAATTTGTCTCTTTTTTTGGAAAGCAATGTGTTATTTTTCTTAAGATCACTTCTTTCGGTTCTTAGTTTAAAAATGATTTTGTTTTTTCTTTTCAGACTCTGTTTGAGACGCCTCATCTCGCCATTTTTTGTCTCTTTCAACTTCATCCTCGAATCTTTAAGCCTTTTCTTCAAAAGCGATGTACAGTCCCTTAAGCTGGCTCTCAGCTCTGCACACTTAACACAGTCACTTTTAAGTACTCTTTCACTTATCTGTGGTTTTTGTATTGCAATGGTTTCCACTTCAATAATACTCTTTTCAACGTTTTTTTTAGCTTTGGGTGCAGGAATTTGACATGGTTCTTCCAAAAAAGCCATCATCTTTGGCCAGCAGCGTTTTATGTTACTTTTATACTTTATGAAACTTTTGTGTACTGCCCTCATTTTAGATGAAAAACTGGAGGGATTAAATTGAAAGTTTTTCCTACTGGCCACATCCATCAGATGCTTAATCACGTTGGAAGATTTCTTCTCAATGCTTAGCAAGTAAACAACATAACCGTTTTTAAATGGGTCACCTGAAAAATAACAAAATTTGAAAGACTTCAGGGGTAGCACTATCTAAATACAAAAAGTTGGTTATGACTTGTTAAAAATTAAAAAAAAAAAATATGTTCGTATTTGGGTTAAGGGGGCAGTCACTCCCTCATTTTGTCAACTCGAAATGAACTAAAAACATACAAGTATTGCATCTGAAGGTGTCCCTAATTTGCATAATTTGGTTTTAATGGCACCTCCTGTAGAGTGGTACACAGGGCAGGTGACCCCCTTCCCCTCTATACACCACAGTTCTCTGAAGTCTAGAGAACCTACACATTTAAAGGCATTAAAGAATATTTTCTTTAACTAGAAACATTGAAGAATATTTTCTTTAACAAAAAAAAAATTGGGTTATACCACAGGGATTCAAAACTTGCATATGAGAGGTCAAGAACCACTGTGAAAAAAATAATACATTCTACATTTCTTGCGGTAAAGCACTATCAGCTATGGTGGTGATGCAAGAAGGGCACCACTAAACCGTCCCATTGGTGGTTTATAGGATCTAAGAGATTTCAACTCATCCTTACAAGGACTTCACACATTTCTTGCGGCCGATTAACTAGAATGGAAGATTTGTTGTGGCCAACATAGGTAAAAAGGTTGCGCGCCCCTGATGAAGCTACAATGACGATTAACCGTAACACTCAACACAATTCTGGATTTCAAAGCTGTCAAAGTTTTCTCTGAGGTACAGAACTTGTGATTTCAGTTTTTATGGCTGGCTTGTAAATTAGTTATATTTAATAAGTTGTTAGTTAATTTTTTGAAAAGAATCAAACACATTTTGATGAGAAATTAGTTACTTAAACCATTATGAATTAAGTTATTTGAAACAGAAACATGTATAAAACAAAGGATTAGTTTAATTTCTTGTTTCGTTTTTTTTTTCTGAATATGTTGAAAATAGTAGTTACTTTAGCAATTCACAATTATACAAAAATACATGTTTAGACAATATTTAAAATCTTATTTCACTCTCTATCCACCAGAAAACATTTGAGACACCGAGTCAGATGTTACGATGAGGGAATTAAAGATGTACTAATATTTTAATAATGATTTATAAACAAAATATAAACTAAAAGCAGCACAGTGAAAATTTTGTTACATAAAATAAAAAATTTCCTTTTTCTTTTTTACCAATCTGTATATCAAGTATGTTTTTACATGCATCATATAAAAAGCAAGAACCAGAATCAACAAATAAAGAGAAAATTAACATGAATATCAATAAATAATTATGAATGTCTATCGAGGCAAAAGAAAAAAGTGTCCATTTTATTTATGATATTCATGATTCTTCATCTACTTAGTACTGTAAGTATGAAGGCTGAGAAGTTTTTTTTTCTTGTTAAATGATAGGTGTTGTTGTTTTGCAAAGCAAGTCTTAATAATTAAACTAGATTGTAGACCATGAAAGCTCTGTCTACTTTTTAAAATAATTTCAAAGATGACCAATTATCTAAAAAATTTGATCAACTTGGTCAGGGGTGCAAAACCTTTTTTACCCCTAAAAAACTATTTGAGTAAAAGTGTTCACTTATAATCACTTTAAATTTATTTTGTCATCTGTATTCTAAATTAGCAGAGCCTGCAGAGGGTTGTAATCATATGACATTTACCTGACACATTAGACCTGAAAATAAGACTTATTAAAAAAATATGCACCTGCATGATTTTTCAGGATCATTGGAATAAAAGCCCACCACCTTCCCATACTCAACTCCAAAAAAAAAAGTTGATAAGATTATTTCTAACTGAATAGGTGATAGATACATCACTTATTTCCACTAATAGAATGGTCTTAGCCATTGTAGGTTATGAGAAAATACAAAGAATGAGTAGAAGCAAACAAGATAAAATTAAAAATGATTTAGAAGATATAAACTTTAATGGCTTTACCTTCATCAGATGAAAAATTTTCTTTGAGCATAGCATTGACTCCAGCAGTTGTGTACTTGTAATTGTTCTCTTCTGTCAAATCACTTTCATCAACAGTTAACACATTGGCGTCATTGATGTTATTGACATCACCATCGGCAAGTTCTAGATCAGCCTTATCATCAGTTGAGCAACAACTACTTTCATCAGCAGATGCCACATTGGTAAGGAAAAGGTGTGGATCAGCATTAACATGGTTCTCATTAGACTCATTAGTAGAGCTACAACCATTTGACTTAATGTCACTCTCTGAAGCTTCGGTTTCTAATTCTACTTCTACCTCAGTCGTGGCTGCTACTGTTATCGTATCACTTGCTATGAATTCTATGCAATTATTTTCTGTTTCAGCGGTTGCTGTCAAAGAATACAAATCGGCACAATTAGTATTACAATTGTTATTGTCTATTATTTCCATGGCTAAGAGTATGGGATCAAGCCCACTTGTAAAAGCCATTTCAGCTTCGATCTGTTGTTCTTTCGAAATTACGTTTTCCTGGCATTTGTAATCTTGATAACATAAGTTGCCATTTTTAATTTTTCTTGTGTAATTTGTGACTATTTTCTTTTCAAATACTTTGTATTTTCGGCTCTAATTGTAAAAAGTGGAACAAGGGAAAATATTATTTTGTTTTTTAAATAATTATAACAGTATCTTATCTTATAAGTCTTATTTAATCAAGTATTTTAATGAAATCTTGGGGTGGGCAGGCTTGGCTAATGCAGTGCTTTTCCCCACTAGCCACGCCCACTGTTTAATGTTACAGTCACAGTTCGTTATCTGTTGAAATTGAAATAATTATATCAAAATGAATTACATTCTAAATATTTTTACAATACTTTAGCTTGCCCTTCGTATTTAGTTTTATGAATGAATATATCTTTCCAAGTTGTGTTTTTATAGCCAAAAAAATCGCCAATCTGGCTATCAATCGTTGAGCTATAAAAACAGGACGAAAGAGGAAGTCACCGGCGTAACTAAAAGATTAAAATCATATGTCTGGTTGTTTACAATGTTTGTGACTGACGATCAGGGCTCGATTTACCGCCGGGAATATCCCCGGCACTGAGACCTGTTATCCCCTGCTCTGCTTTAGCTAATATATCCCAGCTGGGGATGAAATCATAGACATTTATCCCCGGCTCTGCAGAAATTGTTTTTCATCCTCGGCACTGGTTTTTTGTTAAATCGAGCACTGACTGCTGACCATGGTCGCCATGGACCATACACGTCTATTGCTGGCGACGTCTGCTACAGTGATATTTACATAACGAAAACGAAAATGATTGCTTCCCGTTTTACGAAAACTAAAACGAATAATGAAAGAAAAACGAATATAATATAAAAATAAAAATGTTGGGTGTAGAAACTTATTAAAACGAAAACGTTTGTGCAAGAAACGAAAATAATACAAAATTGTGCAGAACAGGGTTCTCACACATTGGTTAGAGAGAGTCAATTAACATTCGGAAAAACAGATAAATCACCGGACTGCCACGGACAGCATCAACCCCACCACTTCTCCTAATACAATGTATGGCACGGATCAAACCAATAGCCCTTGACGAGGGACATAGTGAAAACGCACGTACCTGTCTCCCATCCTGTTCCCCCGCCCCGCATTCCATCTTTTTCCCTTTCTGATTTAATTGCACTGGTATCGCGTCCGGATACCAGAGTGCCTTACCATTTAATCTGATACCTTGTCTGTTCGAGGAATGGAATGTAACTTATAGCACACCCCCCCCCCCCCAACTGAGTTTGTCTGATTTATGTGGGGAAGTAGGGAACAGATTAAGAGGGCCCAATGATATCAAAGTATATTTGGAGATAGAGTAGGCAATTGGGCTGAGGCAAGCGTAGAGAGTGGACGTGAGATATAACGAAGTCCACTATAGTGTACTATTATTCTTTTCCGCCAGCCATTGTTTATGTGAAATAATAATTATTGTGCAAGTCTTATTAAATGGCAAGTCTTATTAAACAATTTTCTGGAAGGAAACGCGAAAGTGTATTTTCTGTCTGCTGGAAGGCGCAATTGAATGAGTAAATCGCTCGAAATGCGTTCAGTCTTAAAACTGAACTTAAAGTTCTTGAAGGAGAATGGATTTTGAATGACAGTAATAATAATATAACAGTAAATTTTAGTGAGTTTTCAAAATAACATTGTGACTTTTAATGTACTTGTATAATGTATCGCTCATAAGTGATAAAACAGAAACTGAAATGATAGTTAGCAAAAAATAAACTGAAACTGAAATAATTGCTGTCAAAACTTATAAAAACTGAAATATTTGCACTGTGAAAAACTGTAATAATATAAAAATAAAAATGATTGAAGCCAAAACTTATACAAACTAAAACTAAAATAAATTTCAAAACTAAAATATCACTGGTCTGCTACTGATGAAAACTAATATTTCATTGGAAATGTCTGTTGAAGACAGATGTGAATAACCATTCGGTGATTGTTTACGAGTTCAAGTGTTGAGAATAACACACACATCATTTTCAAATACATCATTGCTGATTATAAGTCTTTGTTAAAAACATATTCTAATGAAGCCTTGAAGGTAATAATATGATAATATTTTAAATGTTTCCTTTAATTTAAAGTACAAAGTTAAATAATATCTTTTTTTTTTTTTACCAGGGATGGTAATCAAATAAGATTTAATACAAATTGAAATCATTTTTTTGCAGGTGCCAGTACTTAATAATTTGTATAATATCGATGTGTTTGTTTGTTTTTGGCTGTGCCAGGAAAATTTTGCTGGGGTTTTATGTTGGGCACGCATGCCATGTAATTGCCATCCCTGATTAAGATAATTTAGACTTGCTAGACAAAATTCAATCAATTTTCAATGGTAATCAATACAAGAGTCTATACCAGTGGTGGCGAACCTATGGCACGCGTGCCATAGTCGGCATGCAGAGCATCATCAATCAACTAAAATACTTCCCTTTATTCTAATTAGAAGTGTTGGCACTTTCTATAAATAAGTGTTGTTTTTTTGTTGAATTTCTTCATGCACCCCCAAAAAGGTTCGCCACCACTGGAATATACTATCATGTCAAAACACAAATTTTGCCTGATTCACTGACAAACTATGTATACATAAAAAAGCCTTCTTCCTGTGCTTCTGTGTCCAGAAAGCTAAAAAGCTAAATATTGCTCTTAAGTAACAATGTGTTTTATAAAAATGAAATTTCATAGTAAGTTGAATCTAAATGTTAGTGTGAAAAGAAGTCAGTAGCTAATGAGATTTGCCCATTTGAAGTTTTAATTTTTTTCTTCTTGTGTTTTTTAGGACTGTTACAGTGTATGACCAAGTTTTTAGCTCTTTTGTTTTGTTGTTGTTTGTTAAATGTTAGATTAATTATAATTGATTTTAGTTCAACTTTTTACTATCTTTATTTTTTGCTTTAATCTATTATGTACTGTTTTTTTTGTTTTTGTTCAAGCTGTTCGGCTAGTTGACAAATGATTATACAATTTATTCCTTATGAAGTAACATTTTAAAACTGATCCGAATAGTATAGAGAAAAGATAGCCAAGCAGATCTTGAAGCATCATATTCTCTTTGTTGAAACTTTTATTTAACATTCAGTTTGTGGAAATTGAATGTGGTATTTTCCCTATATGTAAACTAGTTGCAATGGGGCTCTCATTGGCCTCAAACATGGCCACCCTTCATGTAGATGGATATTTGTGAGTCGTTTAGTCAAAAGTCTCTTCAATATATGTAGAAAACCCCTGAATACATGTTTTCAAAAGTTAGAACCTAAGGTTTGCATTAGGTTTTGATTTTTTGCATTTAAACTCATAGACATGACTTTTTTTTTGGTGAAACAAAAGGTAGGGGAGAGCGGGGCTAGTTGACATACTTTTTAGAATTTGCCATATTTCTCAGAAACTAATGAAGCAATTTTGATGTAAACTGTATTTCCTGAAAGTTCATTGTTTTACTTACTTACAAAACAACTTAATACATTTGTATTGTATCATGTTTGGTAATGAAACATCTTTATAATAAGCTAGTGTGATATGACAACTTGCCTCTCTGGTGGGGCAAGTTGTCATTGTGATAGGGGCAAGTTGTCATTTTTTTAAAGTCTAAAGTTTTGGTCTATAAAACAAAAATTGATTGGAAAAACTAGAAACTCAAACTGAAGGAAGAAAATAACTTTTATTTTTTTATAAAGCTACAAAAATTTGAGCGAAAAAAATATGTTTTCTTAAAAATAAATGACATCACAAATCATCTGAGTCACAATTATGACATATGTAATAGGGCCCTTCTTCTGTGCATTCTTCATGTGCCCAGCTTGTGCACATTAAACATTTTATACAATTTTCAGAGCTCTTAGAATTAGCCCAGGTGTCTAAACAAATAGTGCAAAAGTTTTCATCTTCTAAAGATGAAGCGTTATTTTTTTCGACTTTCCTTTTCCCTTTCCTTTGCCACTAGCATGTTTAACTATTTTTTGGCTGAAACTGTGACTGGTGCAAAGCATTTTTGAAAGGTAAATCTGTTAAAACAGTAGAGGTTCTCCTCTTTCTTGAAGATTTCATTGTTTCTCTGCCTGCCCCCATAGGTAATGGCCGTAGCTTATCTGGTGTTACCATGTCCAAATTTTCCGAAATACCAGAAACTTTATTGTGAGATGTTGAAGGTTCATATTCATGTGATGGCTCCATAGCACTGACTTGATTAATAGCTTGGGGCACTGTTGGGGTTTCTATTGGTTCAGGTCGTTCTGTAACAGAACTTGGCATATTAAATGAAGGTATTGTTAACTTTCCTTCAATATCATCTGCAAGATATTTTGGTTAGGTAACGCTGCAGAGTTCTGTAATTGATGTTAAAATCTGCAGACACTTGTGATGTACTTGTTTCATTCTATTTTACTGCTCTCACTACTTCAAGTATTGTACTTTTTGCAATTGAACCTCTACTAGTTGTTCTTCTATAGTTGTGGACCATGGTGTAAAATCTATAAAAGTAAACAACAAAAAGTTTAAGTTGACCTACTTTTTAAAATTAATTTTATTTATATATTGTTTATATGATCATATAGAAAATTTGGTATATATAGTGCCTATTAATATAAATATGTGTTATCAATACTAATTTAAATGCTTCCAAAAGAGTATATTTTACAGAAAACTGCCAGGAATAGTTTTTTTTCCATGACAACTTGCCCCTTTTAAAAAACGACAACTTGCCCCACATGGGGTTGGGGTGAGTTTTATCGAAATAACTAGCAATCCGTGATACTAATATGATTACTGACTAAATCATCAATAAAAACAGTTTCATAGGCATAATTTAGCTATTGTATTATTTTAAAATTTTGCAAAATGTTAATTATGTAAAGATTTTACAAAAATATAAAAAAGTTACTCACCGAAGTTGTTTTGAATGTTTTATGATTTTTGGTAAAACTGTAAGTGCCAGTTTCATGAAATCAACGGAGGAGTCATTATTTTACCTCCTTTATGTTATACCAAAAAATCACAGCTTCAAACATGCTACAACATTCCGAAAAAACGATTATGACAACTTACCCACATGTCAACTAGCCCCGCTCTCCCCTATGTTGTGGTGGAAATGCAAATATCTATTGCTCTGTTATACAGATTGTATAAGTTTTCTTGTTTTCTATTCTGTCTTAGGTATTTACTATTAAAGGCATGCTGGCCTGTGTATTGCCCGGCTGGAATAGTGATGGTCATCTGACAAACAGTGAAGGCATATCTATTTGCGCAATCCAAGTTCCTGAGCCTACCCTGAGTGCCTTCAACATCCAGGAACCACTTGCCTGAATCTGCTTAGTGGTCATTGGATCACCTTGCTTGAACAGTGTCATCCACCAAACAGTCAACACATCACTGAGACTGATATCACCGGAAAGTACTCAAGCCCATGGTAAGGCTAATGTGACTTCCCTGGATAAGGCCCTCACTGAACAACGAGGCAGTGCAATTGGGATTGTCAAGCACAGCCACGGACCCAAGATGCACAAGGAAACGTGTGCGCTGGCTGGAGCAATGGCAAGAAATTGTGTTTCATCCAGTGAAATTAGGGCTAGAGAAATTTCATTGAAAGCTGCAAGGGTTCAAGCTCAGATCAAGGCTTTGCAAGAAGCTCATCAGAGACTTCATGTGAGAGCATGAATGGAGGAGGAGCATGCACATTGATTGTAACTTGCCCATTTAGGCGCAGGCAAGAAAGCCTGCAGAATCCAGCAATGCACCTGCTAAAAAATCTGCGACTCAAGTTTCAAAAATTCAAATGCAAATCAAGGCTCAGCAAGAGGTGGTACGAAAAGTTCAATAGAGAAGCTAGGAAAACTTTACAATACAAAATTAGAGATTCCATACATTTAATCAGAGATTCCAAACAGTAAATGCAGGCTGCCTTTAATGATGCCTTTGTGTCCAAGGCAACATGGGTATGAGCTCAAGATGCTAGAAATAAGAAGGCTCAGTTAAGGAAAATTGCATTATTGGCAAAGAAACTTCAATGTCAGCTAAGAACATTACAAGAATTCTAAAAGAAGTATGTGTTCAATGTTGCATTATAAATGATATTGATAAAGTAAAATATTTCTGTTGATTTAAAAAAAAAAGATAATGTAATTTCATAAAAAAAAATCACACATTTTGTTTAAAATAAATATCTTAATAATGTAGCATCTTGCCTTTGTTCTTCTACATAATTAACTTTTACACATAAATAAATCCATGAATTTTGCTGGAAGTAGCCCTTAGCAACGGCTTAGTTTGATTAGCCATTTTGATAATGATGGATCTGCACAGTTGTAATTATTTCCTTACAACTCAGTTCAACATGTAGCAGAAACTTTTCCAACCATTATAAATTTAATTGGTGCCAACCGCCAGCCACTTCTTGCGAATATTAATCCCCTTATAATCTTTGAAAATGGGTGCCCCTTTCATAGCACACATCTATTTAAATCATTTTAGCCAGGGGCTAAATAAAAGTACCGAGGGGGGGGGAATAGCCACGGGGGGGGGGGTGAGTTTGCCTATTCATAAGAATACCCTAAATGGCCTGATTATGATGCGATGGTAAAACTAAGTGTATGCTCTAATGTATTTCAAGATGACTGATCCACAAAGACATTAAAATCACTACTCAAATCCACGCGACCACTTACCACAGCCAGGCATGGCTTTAGCCTACAGTTAACAAATTGTTTTAAACTCATTCAATCAGCCCACCGACTCGTACACTAGTGTTGTTTACTGGACAATACCTAGCAGACGATGCTATGCTGCCTATTTAGCCGTTCTTTTCAATGTCTTGCTAATGTGCTTTGATAACGGGGGATGCGACCGCAACTAGCGGTATCATAAGGAAAGCGGCTTTGGCAGCAAAATCTAAGGTTACTTTAAAGAACAAAACTCTTGGGCGGTGCTAGAAGGTTCCGCAAGACCCAAATATTCAATTATATTTTTATGTTCTCTTATATCTCCTTTTTAAGTTGTCCAATGTTTCTTCTCCGTTCGGGGGCCTCATATGACTTTCGCAAACCTCTGGCTCATGTCAATAATCAAAGTTTGGACTGCATATGGTATATTTAATTGCGGAATTTAGCTATTCCCACGCGCACAGTAGTAAGCCGACATTTATAGTCTTAGACAATCGAATGAAAGAACAAAAAAATTGTTTGGCATCTTATAAAACGTTAGAAGTATCTGTTAGGCGAATATGTTCTTCATAAAATTTTGGTTAAAAAAAGCTTTCTTACATGTAACAATACATTTTAATTTTACTTTCTAAATTAACCAATTAGGGATATAGTGATAATAAAAGGAGGGTGGGGGTGCGCAAAATACTGTAGGCATCAGATTTTAGTTGGCAATGATGTTACACCCTTAGCTCCATTTCTGGCACCGTACTTTTAGCAGGTAGATTTTGGCATCGACAGCATCGTAGGCGTTACTTCTCCTCTACTGCTGAGAAGGTGAAGGCTGATATTTTGTTGTACAGCTGATAAACATTCAATTCATCTTCTAACAAATTATGTCGACGAAAGTAGCAGTAGTAAGTTAATCTTATGAACAACTTGACTTTGAACATTTTTTTTTACCTTAAAGTAACTTAAACTAAGTTTTTAATAATCATACAATGATACATTTATAATTTATTACAATAATTACATTATCTCATTATGATACTTTATAATATTATAGATTTTTAATTATGATTAGACCTATACATTTTTAAGACCATCTGACTATCGTCTGTCAGTATTAAAAGAAACATAACCAGACTACGTAAAATCCAATACTGCAATACTAATACTATTGACATTATTGTATAGTCAATCTCAATAAAAAATAGAAATAAAAAAAAATATTTTGTACTTTTTGCACAGCGCATATTTTCTGTTTAATGTAATAGTAGGCCTGTGACCGCCAATGTGTCATCACTAAACCCTCTATGAGTCTATCATGAGGGCATATAATATATATATATTTTTTTTACTTGCCAATGTTAAGATACTTCTAAGTTGTAAGTTAGTTATAAGCCTTATATATAATTATATGATGTATTATAATTATTTGTACTCATTATTTAATAGTTTCTTATAGTTGTATAAAATATAATTATTTAGTATTGTATTTTATATATAGTGTGTAATTATTGTTATAATATTAACCATTTTTGCAAAAGGAAAAAAATTATCTGGTTAATAATACATAATGTATACATTTTACCTCCAGGTTACTGGTGCCAATAAGGGATTGGGCTTTGCTATAGTCAGGGGTCTGTGCAAAGCTTTTGAAGGAGATGTTTACCTAACAGGTTAGTACTTTTAATGTGGAGAATATAGCAATAGATGTGTAAGCTCATGACAGAAAAAGAAATTGATAAAATTATTTCTCAATCTGAAATCAATCTTTTTTTCTTTTTAAGTTCGAGGTGTGAGTAAAACCTTGTAAAATGTCTAGTCACTAGCAGCTGTAACCTCTTGAAATTATTAAGCACTATTACAAATAAAATGATTTCATGATACACTGACAGCAGGATTGATGTAAGCCGAGCCATTTTTATGGATAGGCAAACAAGTCAATCATCTGCCCCCACCCACCCCACCCCTGTCAAGGGGCCCACTTCCAGTATAAATTCTTGTAAAACTGATGGCACAGAGGCCCGACAGGTACTTTTGCCCAGTACCCCAAAATACCTATAAAAGTCTCTGCCTATGATCCCCAAAAACCAAAGGAGAATGGCATTGCCTGCAAGAATATTATCTCATAAGTGCAACCCCCTCCTCCATAAATCATGAGAATAGTTCTGCTAGTAGTACCCGCACTACACCAGATGTCATCCCAATATTATATTTACAATGAACTGCTCTGATTTGAACCATTTTTTGTTAAAATAAAAAATCTTCTGTGACCAAATTGATGCAGTGATTAAAACTCTGTTAATAATTTCAGCATGTGCATGTTAATAATTTCAGCACGCGATGAGGGGCGTGGCAAGGCGGCAGTTGCGGAACTGGAGAAGGAAGACCTTCACCCAAAGTTTCACCAGCTGGACATCAGTGACCATGAGAGTATTGTGAGACTGAAAGATTTTCTGCAGACGAACTACGGTGGCCTGGACTTGTTGGTCAACAATGCGGCCATTGCCTATGAGTTTAATGTAAGTATTGCATGAAAAGTGATTGACCAAACAATGCCAGACAGTCTTTTTACAAACAATGCCAGACAGTCTATTTACAAACAATGCCAGGCAGTCTATTTACAAACAATGCCAGGCAGTCTATTTACAAACAATGCCAGACAGTCTATTTACAAACAATGCCAGACAGTCTATTTACAAACAATGCCAGACAGTCTATTTACAAACAATGCCAGACAGTCTATTTACAAACAATGCCAGACAGTCTATTTACAAACAATGCCAGACAGTCTATTTACAAACAATGCCAGACAGTCTATTTACAAACAATGCCAGGCAGTCTATTTACAAACAATGTCAGGCAGTCTATTTACAAACAATGCCAGGCAGTCTATTTACAAACAATGCCAGGCAGTCTATTTACAAACAATGCCAGACAGTCTATTTACAAACAATGCCAGGCAGTCTATTTACAAACAATGCCAGACAGTCTATTTACAAACAATGCCAGGCAGTCTATTTACAAACATTGCCAGACAGTCTATTTACAAACAATGCCAGGCAGTCTATTTACAAACAATGCCAGGCAGTCTATTTACAAACAATGCCAGGCAGTCTATTTACAAACAATGCCAGACAGTCTATTTACAAACAATGCCAGGCAGTCTATTTACAAACAATGCCAGGCAGTCTATTTACAAACAATGCCAGGCAGTCTATTTACAAACAATGCCAGGCAGTCTATTTACAAACAATGCCAGGCAGTCTATTTACAAACAATGCCAGGCAGTCTATTTACAAACAATGCCAGACAGTCTATTTACAAACAATGCCAGGCAGTCTATTTACAACGCTTGTTATCCTTTTTTTTCTTTACAAAAATTGATAGAAAGAGCAGTTGTTAACTATTGGTTTTCTAAAAAAAATTGTAAAGGAAGTTCATCGATTTGTGATAATATCTGGTTTAGTGGTGTGCAATAAATATAAATGGCCCAAATCAGTGTCAGTTTATGGTGACCTAAAAAAAAATTATGTGAAATCAGTAGCCCAGAAGAAAGCAATGAAGGCAGTTCTGTTGATTGTGATCAGTGATATTTACGTTAACGAGAATAAGAATAAGAACGAAAATTATTGAAATTCGTTAACGGTAACGAAAATAAGAACAAAAATTATTTTGAGAACGGTAATAAATAGAAATAAAAATTAATTTTCATGAATAGAATAGTAATAATAACGAAAATTATTATTGAACGAATATCGCGTGGAATATGTTCCGCCATTTGCGCCAAATTCCGTGTTTTCGTGTTGACGCATTCGTCCAGTCATTTCCGTCAAAATCCGTAATTTGTATTGTAGTAAAAAGCGCTAAAGAATCGCATTTCTTCATGATCGGTTACTTCCGGTTCAAAAACTTTCGCCGGTTTATTTATTCGATTTATATTTGTTTTGGACGAGTAAAGTTTGTTTTTGAGGACAATGAGATCATTATCAAAGATGTTAGCTGGAAGAAAGAAGGAGAGTCTGGTGTGGGATTACTTTACATATATGGAGCAGGAAGGGAAAGTGAAATGTAAAGTTGTTATTGAGAAGACTAATAGCGAGTGTGGTGCTTTGTTGGCGGGTAAAAACAGTACAAATATGCTGTCGCATCTCCGCAGATTACATAAGCAGGAGTATGAGCAGTATGTTAAAGCAACCGAGGCGAGATCATTAAAGACAAAACCTAAGAAAACGACGGTCTGCAAAAATGTGACTCAGACATTGGCTGATTGCGTTCAACGTAAAATCGTATCCTGGTCAACAGAGTCGCAGGAGTATCAACAGCGTTTGTCCAGTGTGATGGACATGTTGATAGACACCTGCTATCCGGTCACAGTGGTTGACAAGCCGTCATTCAGACACATGATTAAAACACTTGATCCAAAGTTCCTTCTTCCTGGTTAGTTTTTTAAGTGTTAAGTACTTAGCAGTTCATAAATTCATAATTTCATATTCTTTATGAACAGCTTTATACATAGCTTATATCTTATACATATCTTAGTTTCTGGCTTGGCTGTAATTTTTTTTAAAGTTAACTATGGACTTTGTCAAATAAACAATGTCACAATATTAGCCACCACTGTTCTTTAAGATATTTATGTTTATTGCTTTCTAGCGTCGTCGACAATGAACAAGAAATTTACTGAACAGTTCACTCTGAAGTCGGTTTGCATAAGGGCCTTACTTGATCGAGCACGCTGGATAACCATATGCCTTGATGGATGGTCGAAGCCAGGATTGTCATCTTCATTCGTTGGAATTTCAGCATGTTTTTTTGACCCAGAAACGTCTACTCCGATTCATGCTTTTTTGAATTTGACCGAGATTGAACATCCTCACACCGGTGAAAGACTGGCAGCATGTCTTGACAGCAGTCTCACATTATGGAATATAGCTCCTGAGAAAGTTTTATTGGTCATATGCGATAATGGAACAAATATAGTAAAGGCTGTTACCATATTGCAAAAGAAGCACCAGGTAATGCGGCATTTTACTTCATTTCCATTTCCGAATAATTGTGGATTTTGTTTTTGTGTTTATAAATTTTGAGATCAGCTTAAGTGGTAAAGTACTTCTTCTTTTTGGTGATAGATTCTTTTGTTTTCGTGGTCAATTTACTCACAAAAATTTCAGTATTGATTATTGAACTGATGAAATGGAAAAAATCTGGGTTCATAGTAAATTGTAGATAATTGTTCAAGGTTATATGTTCGTCTTATTTCAGGAACAAAATGATAACCAAGTGTCAGAAAGCGACGTTGAGGATGAAGAAGTTGAAACCAGTAACACTTCAGAAAGTTCAGATGGTGATGATGGCCATGCTCCTGAGAATATAAACGAGGAAGACAAACTTGATCTTCCAGAACACGTGCCGCTAAGACGGCTGGCATGTTTGGCACATACTTTACAGCTCATAATCAAACCAGTTTACAGCCATTACGATGTCCTGCTAGCCAAGACTCGTAATCTCGTCAGTCGCATCAGAAAATCAGGTGCTGCTACAGAGAAGTTAATAAAGATTTGTGGAAAAACAGTTATTTCTGACTGTGTCACAAGGTGGAGCAGCACCTATACCATGATCAAACGTTTAATCACAATCAAGAACGCAGTTAACGAGATTCTGACTGGCCTTGGTAAGGAATGTATCTTGTAATTCTTTGTATAATATTACTTTTGTTTGTTCTGTAACTTCTGTCTTTTTTGTTTGTTCTGACATTTTGTAAATTCCGTCATTGTGATTTCAAGTTTTAAACTAAAATTTATGCTTGACAAACTGGGTAACAGACTTTCTTTTGGGTAATCTCCCATTGAAGTTTTATCTTTCTGGCATATTGCAGGCATGGATTCCTTGCTTCCAAGTGAATGGCTGAGGCTTGAAGAGGTTGTCACCCTGCTGGAACCATTTGCAGTACAGACGGATATTCTGCAGTCCGACACCCAATCACTGTCTACTATCATCCCATCACTGGTAAATCTGGAATGTCATCTTGAACAGTCCCCAGCACCGAAGATCCTAACAAGCAAGCTTCTGCGTGATTTTAGAAGCAGATTTGAATTCATTTTTAATCCTGAATGTATCAGTTTTAATCCTTTGCCTGCTGCTGCATGCCTACTTGATCCTAGCCTTGCTGATGTTCTTTTCTCACCTGACTTGTCACCACTTTTAAATGCAGCAAAAATGATCATCTATACACTAATTGGTTCAGAGTCATCCTCATCTTCATCTGAGATTCCATTGGAACCTGGTTTATCTTCACCTCCTCCAGCACTGCAAAGGTTCAAGTTTCTCGCTACCCGGCTTGTTGAAAATGCCTTAACTTCATCACCAACTGCGTCTAGAAGTCAGGACACTGTACAATGTCAGTTGAATCGGTATATAACAGACACTACAGACAGGAATACTTGTACAACGACAACGGATTCTCTGGTATTCTGGCACAACAGAAAAGCAACTTACAGCAAACTGTCAAAAATCGCTGAGGATTTGTTAACGGCACCTGCTTCGCAGGCATACGTAGAACGAATCTTTTCTATGTGTGGAATGTTAACCACTGGGAGGCGAAATAGAATGCAAAAATTCCTTGAAATGAGGGTCTTTTTGAAATTAAACAAGAACATTGCTCAACTGATAAGCTTGTTCTTATTTTATCACTGATAACTCAAAACTCAAACTGTTGGAACATAGTGTCTGATGACCAGCTGACTCATTTTTAATTTCTTATGTAGATAATGTTGATTGTAAAAATGTAGAACTTGATAGTTGATACTCGATAGCAGCAACTATCTATATGATAGCTATAAAGTGTTTTATTGAAATAAAGTTGTTATGAATATTCAAATTCGTTAAGTTCGACTGTTTGACCCTTGATTATGAAAATAACAATTGAAAATATTTCAGAACTTGAATAAGAATAATAATTTAAAATAATTTCAGAACTTGAATAAGAATTGAAATTATTTCAGAACTTGAATAAGAATAAGAATAGAAATTAATTACAGCGAATAGAATAAAAATAAGAATTGAAATTATTTCAGAACTTGAATAAGAATACGAATAGAAATTAATTACAGCGAATAGAATAAAAATAATAATTGAAATTATTTTTAGAACTGAAATATCACTGATTGTGATGAACTTTATTTTTTTGTCCTTAGGTACCGTGTGAAATAATCAACAACATTCTTCAAAGTTATTATTGATTGGCTGTTCTTGCCTGCCTCTAGTATACCTGTCTTGCATCCTAATTATTTTTTGTGTCTCCTGTATAGAGATGGATAAAAATACAAAGCTTGACATCGGTGAAGATTGTTTTTGATGAACAAGCACAATTCATGCTACATTATTGCATTAAGTGTGATGGTTCCATATAAAGTATTGTGTACATGTGCTTTGAAAAACTATTTCTAGTTATCTGAATAGAATTAAAGATACAATCGACCGAGGGCTGTGCCACAGCCCTACTTATCTTTGTGAATGAGGCTTCAGTATTGTTTGATTTATTGATGGTATGACTGATGAATTCATGAAATTCAGTTTTCCGCAGCAGTCAGTCCTCAACTTTGATCACTGGTAGTTCTTAACTGGCCTTGACTGTCTGAAATCCAAATGAAATTTATTTTTCAGCCTCTTCATGGTGTAGAAAAAAAAAAAAGAACAGTAATAAAAAATAAAAAAACAGAATAAATTACTTTTTAAAGTTTGTTTCTGAACAGAGTGTCCCATCTCCTCCAATTGCTCAAGCTGCAGATGAAGTTTGTAAAATCAATTACTTTGGAACACTTGATGTATGCCAGGTACTTTTCCCATTGCTCAGGCCTCATGCCAGGTAAAAATGCGTGACTTTGAATGTGTCGAATGCTAGTTGTTAAATTTTATTTAATCATAGCTCTTTAAAAAATGTCAGGAAAGAAAAGCTTTACATCATTTGATATTTGTGGGTTTTTTTTAAATATGAGAAGAAGGAAAGGCTATATCATTTGATACTTTTTTCTTTTTTATAAATGTGCTTAGAATAATATTTTTTTTGCAATATGACCTTCTAAATTGCAAATTTGACCTTTAAACTCTACAGAGTCTGTCATTTATCCAGCATTAACAGTGAATTTTCATTGGCCGAATGTTCAGATGAGCTGAAGGCCAGAGTTAGACGACCAGATATGACCATTGACGATGTCTCCGCTTTAATCAATGAGTTTATTGAGTAGGTTTCTATCAAAGTCTTTAATTCTTCATTTTATTTGCTTGCAAAATTGTGATCTCAGGGCATGTTCCCTGTAAGTGTGACATTTTCACCTTTTTACCCTGTTTGAGTCTGTAACTATAAATGGAAAAGCTTTGTTTTGGCCATCTGGAATGGCAATGGCTTTGGATATAGCATATGACTCCCGTAAGAAGACAGTGATTCCAAACTACGTAATTGGGTTTACATCAGTCATGTGGCTTAATATGGCTCCTGGAAGATAAAATTCTGGACAGGACTCATAATGTAAGAAAAAGACATACATGTAGGAAATAATAATACTTAAAAGGTTGTGTAACATGTCATGGTTTGTCATATCTCACACCTTCAAACTTTGTGCCTAATGTTTGTGTAAGGTGGCAATTTTAATTTTCCAGATCAATAGGCATGACATAGATTACAGGTTCAAGCCTCAGTGCCTCTAGTCACCCATGTACCTGTGTGGTGCCTCTAGTCACCCATGTACCTGTGTGGTGCCTCTAGTCACCCTTTGTACCTGTGTGGTGCCTCTAGTCACCCATGTACCTGTGTGGTGCCTCTAGTCACCCATGTACCTGTGTGGTGCCTCTAGTCACCCATGTACCTGTGTGTTGCCTCTAGTCACCCATGTACCTGTGTGGTGCCTCTAGTCACCCCATGTACCTGTGTGGTGCCTCTAGTCACCCATGTGCCTGTGTGTTGCCTCTAGTCACCCATATACCTGTGTGGTGCCTCTATGGTAATCTCAGTCTTGGCCATGGGGAAGATAAAAGAACACATTGCAAAAGCTGTCACATGGCCACTGCACTGTCATCTATGGTGTGGACGAAAGACAGGCACTGCAAAAACTGTCCCATTAGTGGAATGAAGAGATAAACTTGCCATCATTTCAGGGGCTTGTATATAAAAAAACAACCCAATCAACAGTTTCATGTTGCTTTTATATTTTGAGCTAGATCACTATTAGATCATTTACTTTCACTAAATGATAAAAAAAGCATTTGATTGTTTTGATATTCCGTTTTAAAAATTGAAACAATCGTCTTTAATCTTTCACCTTGGTCAAATTTATCAAACATAGGCTGTTATGTTGAACTTAATTAAATTCAGCTATGCATTAAAATAAATTACACGCAGAAAAAGATTATATCTTTAATTCTTTTTTTTTTTTTTTTTACATAGAGCTGCCAAGAAGAATGAACTAAAGGAAAAAGGCTTTGATAACTCACCTTATGGTATTTCAAAGATCGGAGTTAGCCTCATAACTCCAATACAGCAGAAATTATTGGATGAGTCGGGTGCACAGGATATTGTTGTGAACTGTGTAAGTAGTAAATTCATGGTTTTAGAAACCTTTGTTGTAAATCTAGTTTTATCCATTTTATACTCTGCTATCGCTTACTTTTAAAGAGTTTAAAAAACACATATATATTTCTATTGTTCATAGTGTGACGTAGGCCTGGTCAGCACTGATATGACTGGTGGTGCAGGGATGCCCATCGACCAAGGTAAATATATATATATATATATTTATTTTTTTTTTGTAGAATTAATATTACAGCCTTCTAGCTAAGGATAATTTAGAAAGTCTGAACTTTTTCATTTAGCTCAGTTTAGTTGTTTTTTTTGCTGTGAGGAGCTTTTTAGTCGCTGGATAAATGTGGTATGGTTAATAATCAGTAGAAGAGACTCAATAAATCTGGGTAATCTATTATGCTGAGGGACTAAAATCTAGATTTGATATGTACGTGATTTAGATTTTAAAGACTTCAGACTTGAGCATGCACTGGTTATGTTTTGCCCACTTGTTTAATATGCTGAGTATTTTAAAAAAAAATGGTAACCATGAGCAAGTCTTACAACTTAAACTGGTCAGTGGAATAAACAGGACTACCAGTCTGATACAAGTCTCCCTGCAAAACATGCACACAAACAAAATAATCAGACTGGACTTGAGGCCAGTTGGCTCAGAATATTATCTTATGGTGCCGTGTGATTGCTTCCCCCGCTCTAGGTTTTTCAGGTGGGATGCACCAACCACTAGACCTCTGACATTAGCAAATTTAGTTTTGCCATCTATATTCCAGTATGTGTTAGGCATAATTGAAGAAATGTTCATTTTGAAATGTTCATTTTGAAATGGTTTTCTTTGTGTTAATATTCTTCTCTCTGTGCTAGGTGCCATGACACCACTTTACTGCTGCTTACTTCCTCCGGACGAGGAGAAACCAAGAGGAAAGTTCATCATGAACAAGAGGGTCTATGACTGGATAAATAATTAGACACCTGTCTGGCCAAGATAAAAAAAAACAGGCCAAGACTGATGTGCCAAGTAGCTGGCCTTTTGGATAATAATACATGTAAATTTAATCAGAAGGTTTGAAAAAAAAATGTAAACTGTGATTTTATTTTATAATTTGGGTTTTTTAATTCATTCAATTCAAGGCAGATATATATCAGAAGCTTTTTAAGCCAGACTAGCCTAATCCACTTATTTGTTTAGGCTAGTATGACTTTAAATGGTTCTTGCTTAAACAAATATAAATATATATGAAGCATTTAGAGCCTTTCGCTAGCCACACAACCCCTTATTATGCCATGGCTACAGAAACATTTCTTCTTACGAAGAACTAGGGGAATTTCACCTTACTAAATGAAGTGTTTTAGAGCTAATCTTGGTTAAAATGCTTCATACATGTCTTTAAAAAATGGCTCCGGCTTTAATCTTCATAAAATGTTGGTTTAAAATATTAAACAAGGGGCTGATGGGGTAGGCCTACATAGAAGTCATCTGTAGCCAAGACTTGAAAAAGCTGTCAGTAAAAAATCAATTTGTTGACAAAGTCCCAGTGTTTTATTCTTACTTACATATCTACACATAGGCACATGTATTTTATATTTAGTTGACGTTTCATTAATTGATTGACTGTGTGAAAACATGGTTAGCACACTGCTTGCCAGGTTTAATTCACTTGTGACTTGATTCTCACTTGCTACAGACTAATGATACCGTTCTCACCCTTTGGTTCCTTTAATTTCTCACTCTACAGACGTGATCTGTGATATTTATTAATTTTTTTTCCCACCTTGTATAATTTTGTTATATTCTACAGAATTTTTCTTTTTTTTTTTTTTAATTTTTTAACTTTGTAAAATTATCAGTATAAAATCTATTACTTTTTTTTTTTGTAAAATTATCAGTATAAAATCTATTACGTGTATCATGTTTTATAATTTGCAATTGATGAACTCCTAAAAAGGAAATGACTTGATGTTTAGACCTTTATTTTGTTATAGAAATTGTAATCATGATATAGATTTTACCCCAGCTTTTTTAAAAAATCAATTTAACTATAGTTTTCATAGTATTAATAGTTAATTAGATAATTTTTTTTTAATTAATATTATTCATCGAATAATTTTTTTTTTTTCATTTAATGTGCAAAAATTTTTTTCATTCGGACCCATTTCTCAACTGTCCTCCCTTCTTCAGTAACCAAAGTTCTAACTTATTTACTTTTTTTTTATAGCTATTCGTTTTTTAGTTTTAGGGCCCAAATCTCAATGCAGACTCATTTAATTAAGGGAGCTATTTAAGCTATTTAGCTCTCTATTATATGCTCAGAAAATTTTCTTGATGTGTTCCTTAATTTCTAGTGATTTTTTCCTAAAAACTTTATGCTACTGCAAAAGACCTTACATGCAGGTAATTGTGCCTTAAAAATTTCCATTTTGCCTTAGATATTTCAATGGTGAATGCTCATCAATTTTATCATAAAGAATAGATTTTACTATGTTTTTTTCACTTTTGTTCTGTTAATTCTTGTTGAGATATTTATATATACAATGCAATTTAAAATTTTATGTGCAATTAAAAGAATGTGTCCACACATGTAGCATTCAGAAAGAAAGGGAAAGTGACATCAGTGTCACTCTACTTCTTGTAACTGTATTTAACCACTTTTGTGATATTTTTTAATGGAAACTAAATACATGTACATGTACTTTTCTTTTAGAATGCTCTTGTATCTTTATGTATTTCAATAGGCTTTTTCATTTATTGCTGATTCTGTTCTCTAAAAAATGTACTTTAGATTTCTAATATATTTAGAAGTGAATAACTGTGATAATTTCCTTCTGATTTTTTTTTTTCAAGTTTTATATTCTTTGTAATGATTTTAATTGTCTCACTTAATTTTTTTTTAACCACTCAATTTTTGTTTCATCATTCCGTTTACTTTTTAAATATTAATTTGGCTGTTTACAAGTTGCTGCTCATTCTTATGCTTTGTGGTAGTTGTTTTTTTGTTTTACAATTAATTTTTTTGTTTTACATTTTTGAATTTTTGTTTAATGCATTGTAGATACAGAATTAAATATTTCAACTTGAGATAGTATTAATTTTTAGAAAAAAAAAATGTGATTTACACACCTACAGAGTTGGTGATGCATTAAAACATTAGATTGTTACAACAAATTGTTTGCTTGTTTGTTTCTTTTTTAATATTTTTTATTTAAAGCTGGTCTCATAAAGGAAAATGTTATTTGGAATGGGGGTATAATCTATGTCAAGGTAACAATAGATGGAGACAATTAACTCCCCTGGTTCTCACACACTCACATAATCAAACCAATTTTTATGCAACAAAAAAAAACCTCCAAACTTTTAAAATGTATGTTAGAAAAAATGTATTTGTGTAAAGTTACATATAAAATACTGACAGACAAAAAAAAAGAAATTGGTCGGAATAACAAAATAAAGGTTTGTTAGAAACTATTTCACCAATGGGTAGATCACAGTAAAAAAAAAAAGAAAAACATGCTGAAAGTATTTAAACAGTTGTAAATAAACTTAAGCTAGTAATAATAAGCAACATTAAGTAAACTAACACAAAGTCAAATCAGTTTGTGCAACAAAGTCTTGCTGCTTGCTCAGGGCTTCCATTCAACAACCTTTTTCACGCTGATGAATTTACCTCTTGGCTGCTTAATGTTTGGTGGGAGTAGGGCACAGTAGACTGGTGTTTCTGCACCTGTGAGAGGCAATGACCCGTTTCATTATTGTAATGCTATCATGTCATGTACTCCAGTGGTTCTAAAACTTTTTTTTTTGTGGTGGTGGTCATTTTATACATGAAACTTTAGATATTTTATGTATCACAAAGTGACGGCTACAATAATTTATCGCCAAATTTTTCAACTGACTGACCTTTCATGGTCATCATCCCTGTGAAGACCACTGACCAGAGTTAGAGAACCACTCTGTACAATAAATAAAGTTTTTACATCACTCATGTAAGACAAGTAAGCTGACCAAAACACCTAATGGTCCTGATTGAACAGTTTTCACCTTAAACTCACCTTCATCAATAGTAAGGTGACCCTTGTGGTTTGTCATGTCTGTGTCCACATAGCCAGGACAACACTAAATTATTGAAAAACAAAAACTTTTATTGGACAAGAGTAAGGGGAGAACAACACAGAGTAAATACTATAATGTAAATGTGAGGGACAGGTGACCAATAGGAGTACAGCATTCTCGAGTTCAATCATCGGTGAGAACAAAGGGATTTTCCCCACAGATTGTTGATAGTTGGTTTGAGTACCTCAAGTCCACCCAGCTTTAAATGGGTATCTGACTTAAGTTGGAGAAGTAAAGGTAGCAGGGTGTTGTGCTAGCAACACAATTCCTTGATATGCCCTGATTAAAAAAAAAACAGATGAATACTACATTTCATTTGCCCCAATGGACCTTTTATAACTAAGAGAACTTTGCTTTTTTTTTTTTTTAGAGCATTTTTGAAAAAAAATGCTCTATTGTCCCCGTTTTGTCTGTCTGTCTGTCATCACCCTAGATCTCAACAACCATAAGTCCTAGACCCATGATGTATATATCATTTTGTAGGTCTTGGCCTGCCATGTGTGCAGCAAAAGTTCATTTCGCGATCTGACCTCTGAGGGCATAAAAGGGGGCTTAGTACCGTTTTTTACTATATAAGCTATATTAATAAAGGAGCGCCATATATCTCAGCAACCATAAGTCCTAGACCCATGATGTATATGTCATTTTGTAGGTCTTGGCCTGCCAAGTGTACATCAAAAGTTCATGTCGCGATAGGACCTCTGAGGGCCGGGCTTCAGGGCTCCTAAGGGGCTTATATATTATATATATAGCCCCATTCTACACCTTGTACGTTCAATAACCCATTCATTTGGTGCGAAATACTGCAGCACGTAGTTTCACCAAGATTTATTAAGAAACTCATCAATTACATAGTAAGTTTGTGTTCTGAGTTTAATTGAAAGTATTGAAAGCTATGCAACAATTGACGGAGTTTTCGGACGATTAAATGACTACAATTTCGAATGTTTTCAATTATGAGTCCTATTTCAGTAACCACAAACCACTTGTAGTTAGATTTAAGAGAAAATAATTTTTTTTCAAATATAAAGAAACGTCTTTATATTATTTTTTTTTACAGATATATGCATTACACAATTGAATTTATAAACATTTCCAAAATTTACAAATATTTACTGAAAGCTAACAAACGTACTGATACATAACATGAAAATGCGCTAACACGTCCTGTGTCCAGAATGGAACAGGCTTAATTGCTTGTTTTTATTAATACATGTAAAAATAAACTAAAAACTCAATAAATTTACTTTACAGTATAGCTAGCATTTAAATAAATCTTGAAGGATGTTTTGGATGGTAGGTATGGCTAGTATATAAACTTGATCATTTAATATTTCATTTATCAACTTACAGCATTCACCACAATATCATCAACTCCTTCAGCATCCAGCTCTCTTTGTTGAATCATGGACATAACAGTAAGAGCAATTTTTGTTGTTCCATAAGCAGAATCAGGAAATCCAGCCTCTATATGATTGTTAGCCTGAGCTTCTCTTAAAGAAATTAATGGCAAACCTTTTGTTACAAAAATGAATTTTATTCTAAAGATAAAGTAGCTTATACAGTAAATATGAAAATGAATGAATAAATATTTTTAATTTCTTCAAGCTGACCAGTTGTTTATTTCCTAATTTTTAAACTAGTCAAACTTTTGTTTTGCTTTAAAAGCTTTAATGAGGATTAACAGGATAATTAGAATAAATGACTCACATTGAAATATGGCAAGAAAAAATGTACCTCAAGGAATTTTCAAAGCTTAGTTTATTAGATAATGAATACATTAGACACAAGAATATTTCTGGAACTTTTATTTTTCAAATCGCCAGGTTTTTATGTAGAGTAGCTACTCCTATAAACTTTACTAAACTTACGCCACAAATTTTTTAACAATAGAGGTCAGCTCCTTCATGGTTATATTTGGGTCAGTGAATCTTGCCTGCAGCTGTTCTGAACACTTGTATAGGATCATCTGAGATATCAAGCTGGACACATTCACTACTCTGGGAAGAAGAACATTACAAAAGTGTTATATGCTTATGTATAAATTTAACCCTTGAATATATATTATGATATTGCGTACAGCTAAATGTTGCTGGTTATGAAGGGAAAATGCCAAGTAGGAAAAAAAAAAAAACAATGCTATTCTATTATGCAGGTACAGACCTAGCATGAGGTCGTAACAAAGGAAAGAGAGCCTCACAGACATTGAGTGTGTCGAAGAAGTTCGTTTTGGTTGTTAGCACAGCTTGTTCTGAAAACGGAGCTGTGGTTGAAAACTGCACAACAAAATTGTGTAGCATACAAAAAAAAAAAAAAAATTAACATTAACATATTCCATTGACACAACAGTATATATATATATATATTCAGGTCAAAAATAAATGTTATCCATGCCAGATATCTTTAACTTATGCTTGAAAATCTTGTAGCTTTTAATCTAATAATAACTATTACATATTTTCAAAAAAAAATTTATAAAATAAGAACATAATTCATAAACTTAATAAACTAAATATTCAAATTCATTTTCTAATTATATCTTTCTTGTACTTCACGATTCTGATGAAATTTCATAATTTATGTTGATTGGATGAAGTGTTTGAGTGATGAAAGTTTTAAGATGAGATAAGGCAAAAGCATTTCTTTATAAAATCAGATAGACACTAATAAATTGTGGGAATAGCATACCAAGAAACCAATGGCAGCATTGTTGACTAGCACATCCAGTCCTCTATAGCTCTCCGTTAGAAAATCCCTAAGCTTGGTGACACTGTTGTGATCATTCAGGTCAAGCTTATGAAATCTGGGATGTAAACCTTCCTTCTCTAATTCTTCCACAGCTCTCTTGCCTAAATCTACATTGCGGGCTGTTGTAAAAAGTATTAATAGATACATATATATTAAATAACCTAGGAAAAACTTAAGAAATTCTGGTTCTAAACAATTAAACTATGCTTACAAATTCAGATCAATTTCAGACTTTCTAAACTGTGCCCAAAAGGTTGCGAAAGTATGTCAGCAGGTACCCTTCACACATAAATTTACTAATTTTCATAAGGGAATGCGCTTAACCTTCTAATGCGATACTTAGGCAAGTGGTTTGGTCATAAATCACACAGAAAACTATATGTCGCAGTGTATCCCAGCTAAACCTTTCCTGTGCCCCTTCAGGAACATGTTCCACCAGAAAAGAACTGCAGCTCCATATCAGTGGTTCCCAAAGCTTTAAGCTTAACTGGCCACCATGAAAACTGCTTTTGCAACCCACCTGTAGTGAAAAATTATCATAAAAGAAAGAATAAAAGTGCCATTGATTTATATATTACATAATTTTTTTTTTATTTTTGTACCAATTTCCACACAGATTCTTTAAAAAAATCAAATTTCTATGAAAATGTGTCCACTGCCCACCAGTGGGTAACAACCCACACTTTGAGTACCTCTGCAATACATTATATATCAATATTTCTTTACCTGTAAGAAGAACATCTCCATCAAATTGCTTACAAAGTGCTCTCACTATTGCAAATCCTATGCCTTTATTTGACCCGGTCACCTAAGGCATACAAAAAATTATACATAGATTTTTAGTCATGTCATGAAAAAAAGCTCAAAGCAAAATAGTTTGAAAGCAAGGATGTAGGTAATTTTTTTAAAATATTTATAGCACACACTTTGGCAATTTAAATTTTATCACTTCATAGATTAACAGATCACTTTTCTTTTTTTTTTGACAATGAATCTGGCTTAAGAATTTTTTTGTGTTCAGAATGCAATAATAATATCAAAACTAAAACCAAAATTCAATCTTGTATGACACTTTTAAACTAAATTTTCTATAAGTAACACTGTAATTTTTTTTTGCAAAAAGTATTTAGGAAATATAATCTTTGATTCACCTAAACATAAAATGGCTAGATTAATGAGGAAAATTACAAATGTAAAACTAAAAAATTTTCACATGAGCCCCTAAATTTTTTGGCTCACTCACGAATGACTAAGTAAAAAAAAAGTTTAAAAAACTCGAAATTTTAAAGTACCGGTAATTTTTAAACTATAAATACCGAGGACTATTAAGTTAAAATTTAGAGAAAAAAAAGCTTGAGCATTTTACTTAAATTAGATCATTATTAAATAATTAATTCGGAAATTAACATTAATTCTATTAATTTTAATTAAATTTAAAAGTCAACATCTGAGTAAAGTTAGATCATTGTTAAATAATTAATTCGGAAATTACCATTAACTCTATTAATTTTAATTGAATTTAAAGTCAACATCTGATTAAAGTAAAGTAATAAACAACGTGTCTTATTTCAAAGCTTACCACTGCAATACGACGACTCATTTTTTTCCACTTAAAAAGTGAGCAATCAGGAGTTATAGAAGAACTTTTTTTTCCCAGTTTGTTTTGAACATTTTTATACTCTTTGACCTATTTATACGTAGGAGAGGAAGAAAAAAAAGTGCGCCCGGTTACAGTATAAAATGTACTCATTTTTTTTCCTTCACCCAATTCGCAATGACGGTGTAACAGTTAAAATGCTCACTTGATTTATTAACATTTGAATGATGCTACTTTGATTATGAAGTATTTCTGCACCACTGTGCAGTGCTGAAGCTAGGGATTTTTTGGTGGGAGGCGGAAGGGGGGGGGGGCTGCATTTTGACATTCGACATGAGATAAAATGTACTTAATATTTAAGCTGGGGACCGCGGGGGGGGGGGGGGACTTTCGAATTTGGACCCCCCACTCTAGGTACACCTCTACATCTGCTTTCTTCCCTTCCTTTGTAACTCTAGTTGCTGAAGACATTCTATAATATGTGCAGGCTGAAATAAAAATATATACAGGCTGACAGAGGGAATAAAGACGTTTTGTGAATTAACATTTAAGAATTAAGACCTTCCAAACAATGGATAATTATAAATCTTTAAAAATTACATATCCATTCTGAGTTTAGACCAATTTAGAGTATACATAACACGAAAGCTAAATACATCGATATTGCATAAACCAGAAATACAGAATCTAATACTCCACGAGTATAACCAGTACCAATTAATTTCAATATCCCAAGTGGTTGTACGACAACACACTTAAGTGCGTGCCCCATCCAATACACAATACTAGTGTGCTCCATCCAACACACAATACGAGTGTGCTCTATCCAACACACGCTACTAGTGTGCCCCATCCAACACACAATACTAGTGTGCTCCATCCAACACACAATACTAGTGTGCTCCATCCAACACACAATACTAGTGTGCCCCATCCAACACACACTACTAGTGTGCTCCATCCAACACACAATACTAGTCTGCTCCATCCAACACACAATACTAGTGTGCTCCATCCAACACATAATACTAGTGTGCTCCGTCCAACACACAATACTAGTGCTATGACGGTTTTAAAGCATTATCTTGTGCCACTATCTCCACTAACCGACGTAATTTATATAACATTAATGTGCCCGACAGGTCCGTTAACGGCATGTGCTCCTGACATATTTTCGGATTGCACCCCCCCCTCCCGACATGTGTGACTAAAGTTGCCGGGGTTAGAACCATTGTAAAGGTACTAACAATGTTGCAATTCTTCGCACATAAAAAAAAATAATAATTATACCCTTCCTTTCCCACCTCCTCCCATTCCGAGCGGGGAAAAAAGTTTGCACCGTTTCCGAAACAACACCTTCAAGGTCAGATAATTCGGGCGTCATGCTCTAAGACAACCCGACTGTTAACCTCTTCGTACTCGGTTCACTCCATTTATTTTTGTAAGTTCAAGTTCGGCATCGTGTAAATGGTGGGATGCATAAAAAAATGTGATTGCGCATCATTTGTTTTCATTTATATATTACATAATTTATTTTTTTTTAATTTTTGTACCATTTAGGGAAACAGTTGAAATTTTGCACACAGGTTCTTTTTAAATTTTAATTAAAAAAAAAAATTTTTGTCACTTACATTCAAGAATAAGTAAACTAACAATTTTAATTGTATGTGTACAAATCTACAAATTGAATAAAGTATTTAAGCGAAACAATTATTGAATTTAAATTCGTTTCCAGTGATTTTTATTTTTAAGATACACACTCAGATGAAATAGGTCAGTGTTTCCCAAACTTTTGACATCAGAGTACCCTCTTTTTTTTATTTCCGTGATTCTGTGTACCCCTAGTTAAATAAAACAACAACTTGCCTTTCATTTTTATGGTCATGGTTTCCCCCTCATTTCATTGTTTTCGTTTTAGCCGTGCTTGTTTTCAGCCCGGTGCAGCGCGTACCCCGGACAAACTCTACGCGTACACACACCACACTTTGGGAAACACTGGTTTAGGGAATAAAAAAAAATGATAAATTTAGTGACCGGCAGAAATTAACACTTGGAATTAAAATTGTCTGCAGGAATGAAACTTAAGGAATTGAGTGGCCTGCGGGGGATTAAAGGCATTATAAATGATCTGTGAGGTTATATATATATATAAATAAAAATCATTGTTAGTTTGAGAAATATAATAATGTGTGCTGACTGGTTTGAAGTAAAATATAGTAATATGTAAATGACTAGAAGTGATTTCAAGATGGCTCAAAATAATCCACTTAGTGATTGGCCGAAATTTCAAAGTGCTATGATGTTGACTGGAAAAATTATTACTCAAAGGTAACTGTTTTTTTACTTTTTTTTTTTTTTTAACTGCTCTACAATTTAAAAGATGGTTGCTATAAAATATAACAGTATTGTCGATTATAAATTTAATGATTTTAATTATAATTACTTAACTTATTTTTCTTAAGGGGCATGCTACAAAAAAAGAATAAACAATGATCGTAGGATACAAGTAAAAAAAAACATCACAAGTCAAGATGTAAGAAACTACAATTTTATTTGTATAAGAAAAAATTAAGTAAATAATATTCTGTATAAATGGTGATAAAAATTTTATATGTAAAAAAAATCATGACATATGCCCATGTATACAAAGATTTGTATAAAGTCACTAAATAAATAATTTAAAAAATGGTGAGGAAATGTAATCAATATATGTTATAATATAAATCTTCAGCACTAGGAAATAACAAAAACAATGATTGCTATTGGAAAGTAACAAATAATTGATAAAACATTTGTAACCAAAGATGAGAAAAAAGGGAATCGCGTTAAGACTACCAGGTTGTTCCCAATGCTCTAAGGAAATGACCTTCCAAGTTTGGAATTGGAAAGTGAAATAGGAATATTTATTCATTTTTGTTAAAACATAAATTAAAATAAAAATTATCAATGCAAATCATCTTTATAGTAAATAGTGTTTTGATGGTGAAATCATAGACCAAAAAAGTCTTCCCTTTTTTCACCCAAAAAAAATTTTCTAACCAATAAACTTAATATGACTGAATTGCAGAAAAAAAGTTAAGTTGAATGAGTTGCTTGACAGATTATTGATCAAAAATTTATTTAAAAACATGGTTAAGCTGAATAATTGCATAAAAAAACTATATGTATTGATAAAACAAGTAATTAAGAGTAAAGTGAATGAATGACATGACAAACAATTGATGAAACAATCACTGAAGAGGCAAGTTGATGGAACTGCATTACAAACTATTGATAAAATATTTACCGAACATTTTACAGTCAAGTTAAATAATTGTAAAAAAAATATTTACCTAACATTTCATAGTTAAGTTAAAAAATTGCATAACAAACTAGTGATAAATATTTACCCAACAATTTTATAGTGAAGTTGAATTACATGGATGCTAGAGCTTGGAAGCTCAGGCCATCCTTCCATTCAACAACTTTTTTCACGCTGATGAACTTACCCCTGGGCTGGTTAGTGTTGGGTGGAAGTAGGGCACAGTAGACTGGTGACTCTGCCCCTGGAAGAAACAATGAAACATTTTTTTTATTTTCTTTCTAGTCATTGTTGAACAGCAAAAAAAAAATATTTACAATTAATAAATAGACAAAACATTTACATCATCTTGACATCATCGCAGACATATTTATTTATTAAAAAAAAGGGGGGGGGGGTTTGAAAATAAACAGACATTTCACTCATAAAAAACTAACCTTGGTCGATAGTCAGGTGACCTTGATGATTGGACATGTCGGTGTTCACATAGCCAGGGCAACACTAAAATAAGATTTTTTTAAAAATTTTAGGGTGAGATATTTACAACTCGTTCCAATATCTGGCAAATAACCACAGGTGGAAAAACATGAAAGCGTCTTTAAAACATTCCCACGGGATAACAATGAAGGCATGCAAGAGGCTACAGAAACAAAGTCTGTTGATCATTGGGGTCAAGCCGAATGTGTCCACTATCTAACTCACTCAGAGTGACCGTGCATCAGGTCAATGAGAGTCGCAGTACAAGAGGATGGTTGGTCTTGGGGTGTGGAACACTTGGCTGTGGACATGTGTGTCCGAGTTTGCGCCCAGACAATTGCGCGTGGTTTTTATCAGGCTCTGATTAAGATATGCCGCACAACATTATATATCTCAATTTAGCTTTATTCATATTTTTCAAAGAATACATGTCTCAGCCCTGCTGCTGATCACCGTGTGCGCTACTTGTGTCATATGCATTATAGAATAAATATATGGTTACACAAGCATGCTGCATGCAGGGCCATCGCAAGGCAGTGCAACCTGAACAATGCCAAGGACCCTTGTCCTTAGTGGCCCCTGTTGGTTGAGATGGTCAAGGGCCTAAGAAGAGCTCGCAGTTTACCTGATAATGGGCGTGTCCATAAAATGATAAATATAACTTGATGAGAGCATCAGATACATGTAAATGTAATAAGCTAAAGTCAATATTTATTGTAATAGTACATCGACTTACGGCGTTCACCACAATATCATCAGCTCCTTGAGCATCCAGCTCTCTCTGCTGAATCATGGACATTACAGTGACACCAATTTTGGATACCCCATAAGCAAAGTTGGGCCAGCCAGCCTCTTTATGACTACCGGTTTGAGACTCCCTGAGACAATAAAAAATTATAACAATGTTAGTTTTCTGGATAGAAAATAAACACAAATAACACCCTTAAGATGAAATTTATAAAGAATTTCTGTTGGTGCCTTTATTCTGGTCCATCAATCAATCAAACTGATTTGAGCAGAATGAAAGTTGCAATGAATGAATTTATTTTCATGATTTTTCTAAAACCTAAACCGGCTACTCTTAATCATTAAATAAATAAAAAAAAATATTTTTTTTATTTTACAACTCCTTACTTGACAAATTGATTAATCAGTGCAGTGAGTTCCTCCATGGGTATTTTAGGGTCAGTGAATCTGGCCTTCAGCTGGTCCGAGCACTGTTTTAACGCCACTTGGGACATCATAGTGGACAAGTTAACTACTCTGTTGAGAAAAAACACATTTAAAAATTGTGTCATGTTCATTCAAAGCTTTACAACCATGCAGATGCATTAAAATTTTGGACATATTAAGAGACAGTTTAATTAGTGTACATCCTGAGAGACATGTTTATGTTTTGATCTGTTAAGTACAGAGGGGTGGTGGGAGTTGGTGTGGTGGAAGTTGAGGTGGTGGAAGTTGGTGTGGTGGCAGTTGGTGTGGTGGCAGTTGGTGTGGTGGCAGTTGGTGTGGTGGAAGTTGAGGTGGTGGCAGTTGGTGTGGTGGCAGTTGGTGTGGTGGAAGTTGGTGTGGTGGCAGTTGGTGTGGTGGCAGTTGAGGTGGTGGAAGTTGAGGTGGTGGAAGTTGGTGTGGTGGGAGTTGAGGTGGTGGCAGTTGGTGTGATAGCAGTTGGTGTGGTGGGAGTTGAGGTGGTGGCAGTTGGAGTGGTGGCAGTTGAGGTGGTGGCAGTTGAGGTGGTGGAATGTGGTGTGGTGGCAGTTGAGGTGTGGAAGTTGAGGTGGTGGGAGTTGGTGTGGTGGGAGTTGAGGTGGTTGGAGTTGGGGTGGTGGGAGTTGGTGTGATGGCAGGTGAGGTGGTGGCAGTTGGGGTGGTGGAAGTTGGTGTGGTGGCAGTTGAGGTGGTGGCAGTCGAGGTGGTGGCAGTTGGGGTGGTGGAAATTGGTGTGGTGGCAGTTGAGGTGGTGGCAGTTGAGGTGGTGGCAGTTGAGGTGGTGGAATGTGGTGTGGTGGCAGTTGAGGTGGTGGCAGTTGAGGTGGTGGAATGTGGTGTGGTGGAAGTTGAGGTGGTGGCTGTTGAGGTGGTGGGAGTTGGTGTGGTGGGAGTTGAGGTGGTTGGAGTTGGGGTGGTGGCAGTTGAGGTGGTGGCAGTTGGTGTGGTGGCAGTTGAGGTGGTGGCAGTTGGTGTGGTGGCAGTTGAGGTGGTGGCAGTTGGTGTGGTGGCAGTTGAGGTGGTGGCAGTTGGTGTGGTGGGAGTTGAGGTGGTTGGAGTTGGGGTGGTGGAAGTTGAGGTGGTGGCAGTTGGTGTGTTGAGGTGGTGGCAGTTGGAGGTGGTGGCAGTTGAGGTGGTGGCAGTTGGTGTGGTGGCAGTTGGTGTGTTGGGAGTTGAGGTGGTGGGAGTTGAGGTGGTGGGAGTTGGTGTGGTGGTAGTTGAGGTGGTGGTAGTTGGTGTGGTGGCAGTTGAGGTGGTGGTAGTTGGTGTGGTGGGAGTTGGTGTGGTGGCAGTTGAGGTGGTGGCAGTTGGGGTGGTGGCAGTAGGGGTGGTGGTAGTTGGTGTGGTGGCAGTTGGTGTGTTGGGAGTTGGTGTGGTGGCAGTTGAGGTGGTGGGAGTTGGTGTGGTGGCAGTTGAGGTGGTGGCAGTTGGTGTGGTGGTAGTTGACTGGTAAAAAATAAAAATTTTGAACTCAAGTCTATGTGCGCTTTATTTTATTAAATTTTATACTGATTAGGAGGGGGAAGGGAAGATTTCTGTTGATTTTGCATCCAATAATAATGTGAACTGTCTATTTTGCATGAAAGTTAAAAAAATAAAACAGCATTTCAATGTTGTGTTGATCTTGAAATTAGTTACCTGGCATGAGGTCGTAATAAAGGAAACAACTTCACAGACATTGAGGGTGTCAAAGAAATTTGTCTTTGTGGTGACTTCAGCCTGCTCTGAAAATGGAGCTGTAGATGACATCTGTAGATTTTAAAAAAAAAATCACTCAAGGATTTATAAAAAAAAAAATTTTATAAACAATAAATGGGCGCTATTTTATAGAGGACCACATCTCATCCTATACGAAAAAACACACATCAATAAACGTATCTCAATTTAAATAAAAAAAAAAACATAGAATAAAGACTGCATTAAATTAAAAAAAAACACAGGATAAAGACAGCATTAAATTAAAAAAAACACAGGATAAAGACAGCATTAAATTAAAAAAACACAGAATAAAGACTGCATTAAATTTGAAAAAACACAGGATAAAGACAGCATTAAATTTAAAAACAGATTAATCACCATAACTCAGCTTAAAAAAAAAAAACACATATTTAACAATTTACAAATACTATTTACACTGTAAGCTATCCCGGCATTGTTAACTAGCACATCTAATCCACCGTAGTTGGCCTTTAGAAAATCCCTAAGCTTGGTGACACTGCTGTGGTCATTCAGGTCAAGCTGGTGAAATCTGGGATGTAAACCTTCCTTCTCTAATTCTTCCACAGCATTCTTGCCTAAATCTACATTGCGAGCTTTGGAGCGAAAAAAAAATTGAATATGATTACAAATAAAATAAATACAACTGTAAAGCTAACAACAAACCAGTTCAGTTAAACATATGATATATCTAAAAACCCTGATGGTGGTTAAACTATGTTGACCAGGTATCCTGGTTAACTCAGTGTCAGGAAGTGTTCCACAGTGAGGTGTTTAATCCCATTCTCAGAAAGCCTTGATTATTTAACCAAATAACATTTCTGGTGCTTTTTCTACTTTTACTTTACATTTTCTCTTCATCCAAAACACTATATTAGTATTGTGCACTAATTAATTTGTTAATTGGAAAAAGTATGTTTTATTAGTTTCATAGACCATTTTCGCTGGGGGGGGATGTGGGTCACTTGATTAACACTCCCACCTTAATTAGACACACATATTATTTATAAAAAAAGTTTACCAGTGAGAAGTACATCGCCGTCAAACTGCTTACAAAGTGCTCGCACTATAGCAAACCCAATGCCTTTGTTGGACCCTGTCACCTGGTTAACGTCAAATCATACATATGAGTTAACTGTATAAAGATGGCATGAATTACCAGAATACCGAGTATATTTCCCGCCAGGGACAGTTTTATTTAACTTGCATCTATGAGTGTAAGAGAAATGAAGAATAGCATTTGTATGACACCGAAGAATAGTATCATCCAGGGTGAATGCCTGTTTAAGGTTTAGGTACAAATCAGTAGAATGCAACTGTCAAAACTTTAAAAAAAAAATGTTACTGATTGTTACATATTCATTAAACAATGATTATGTAAAAAGCCATAGCCATAATGATCCTGACAGGTACTTTAGCCTAGATCTAGGGGCTTGCCTAAAAGTTCAGAAATGGTTCCTACCAGACAGACCTTATGACTAAGCCTTCTAAACAAATATTTGATCAATAAAAAAAAAATGTAAAAAAGAACTTAAGATTTTAAAAAAAAAAAAGGTCATGTGGATTCATTGGGACCATGACAGGTGCTCTAGCGGCAGTCTAGCCTAAGCTTTAAGCCCCCTCCAAAAAATAAATGCTCCATCCACAAGCATAAATGATAAATTTACTGTCATACCTAGCATACACAGGTCCATCCACTCATTAAGGCTCTATTTAAATTCTTAAGTTTTTTTCTTGTTTTTTTTTTAAACTCTATGTTTAACATCATGTTTTTTTTAATCATTTCTAAGTTGTGTTAACTTTAACTATACGCTGTAGGTCATTCCCCCCCCTCCCCTTCCACCCCAGAGGCGTAACAACATTAAAAATTCAACGATCCTCAGGTAATTAAGCATAAATTCAGACAAAATAAAATAAATGTTAAACAGTAGTAATACAGCTAGTAATACTGCTGGTATTTGACTAGTGAAACATTATATATAAAACAAATGTTGAACAGTAGGTAATACAGCTAGTAATACTGCTGGTATTTGACTAGTGAAACATTATATATAAAACAAATGTTAAAAAGTTATAATACAGTTAGAAATACTACTAGTATTTAACTAGTGAAACATTACAATATGTTTGAAACTACTTTTGACTGGGGCTTTCAAAATATATTCACTGTTAATTCAAACGCTCTGGTCAAACACATGACTATGGTACAGGTAGACATAAAAAAAAAAATTGCAATCCAAATTCTGGATCCTTCGGTTTTATGGTGTGAATATCAGGAGCAGATTTTCAAATTTCCCGTCTGCACTGGTGCATCATGGTTTTCTGGGGGTGTCATTGATGTTTAATTAGGTATCTGGACTAGAGCAATCATTTTATCAAGTTTTGTAACTGAACAAGAAAACACAAATGTTTAAGAAAAATCTATTAGAGAGTGGCGGCCCAAGTGTATGAATCGACAAACAGTGGGAATCAGTGACCACACTTGATCATTCACTGCTATCAACTTCAGATCAACCATATGTGCTGTCATCACCATCAATATTTTGTCCACAGGTTGAAACTGTCCTGTTGCCAAGTGTTGCTGAGAATGTTGTCACTGTCAATGATGAAAAAGATGATTCTAACAGTTCATCTGCTAATCAGCTTCTTTTTGAGGACACCGCACACATAATGATTAAAATATTGAAGACGTACAGTAGCAGATGTATTTTATTCTGAGGAATTAAAATTCTTACTTTTTTCAATTAAAATTATGAGAATTTGTTATTACTGCATTGTTTAGTTTTAGGGCTATACAAATTCTGTAGAACTATGTGTACTGTATTTTATTTAGTTGGCAAAATATCAATTTCGATTTCTTTTTACTTAGGACTTGGAAGACTTAGTATTTATTTTTTTTTCTTATAAAGACTGTAAATGTGGAAACTTATAATTAATAGACATTAAATAATTAAAATATATTAATGATATTATTGATATTATATACACAGCTTCAATTAAATAACAATTATTAATGACATTAATAAATCCGCCACATCTCGGATCCTGAGATTGCGGGGTTTTTTTTATGTCTACCTCAAAAATCATACAATACATGACTAAGCATAATTTTGAACGGTTACATAAGTTACCAAAATGTACACTGTACACAGCTTCTTATTATAACTAAACCCTGCTGAGAGCTGCTGTTATTATTATAAAACTGAGTGATAGATAAGATAAATAAATGATTTGAACAAAAAAAAACGTACCACTGCAACGCGAGGACTCATTTTTTTTTTTAATCGCACACTCAATAAGTTATTAAAAATAAATCGTCAGCTAGTCTACATGAAAACTATAGAATCACTGAGCCGTATCTGAAATATAGTCAAAAACAACATAAAAGCGAAAAGTAAAAATACGGTCCAACGGTTACCAGTCAATACTTTGCCCCATTTTTTTTTGGTGTGTGTCTAAATAAAAAAAACGGTGACTAGCAATTTTTTTTTTAAACTTGTGATTCTCAATTGTTACCACTGAAATCTGCTAAATGACATTTCTTCCCACTGAAATCTGCTAAATGACATTTCTTACCACTGAAATCTGCTAAATGACATTTCTTACCACTGAAATCTGCTAAATGACATTTCTTACCTCTGAAATCTTCTATATGACACTTATTACCGCTGAGCGCGCGACAGGAGCCCCGAAATTCCGTGGCCCTAATTTATTCTATTATTGATTTTTTCAATTATTTATTTTTTTGGTCTCATACTTGATTTTGCGTTTGGGGCCTCGACCGGCTATAACCAGTCACGGATCACACGAATAATACACAAGAGCGCACACATGTTTCTTAAGATTAACGGTTAGTTGTCTTATATACCATTACATTGCGCACACAAATGCCGTTTTTGTCAATGGACCCCGGTGGGCTCCAGCAAACGAGTGCAGAGCGCCGTTCTTAAGGATACGCTCACTATATCTAGGGCTCCCAATGTCGAAGCACCCCCCTGTCCTCCATAAAAAAATCTTGTACAATTTGACGCAATAGGAATGACAACATGTACTTTTGCCTTGCACCTCAAATATCTCAAATCCTCTGCCCAATCCCCCCCACACACACGCACAAACTCTAAGAATGGCTCTGGTAAAGGCCAATATCTTTTACCGCGCACAGCTTTTGATAAATTATAGATAACATTGGTTGTCTAACCCTACTTCCCCCCCCCCCCCACAAGCGATTCACCACTTAAAAGATGGGATGATATATACATGTATGTACTTTAGGCCTACGACGCCCTACTGATGGGGCACCAAGAAAAGTGCCCGGCCAATGAGTCGTGGACACCATTGGGATCAGTGGCATAGTGAGGGGGGAGGAGCAAGGGTGGGGGGCATCATGCCCAGGGCGCCACTCACAATATATTTTACATATATATTTTACATATAATATTACATGGTTTTCGAATGGAGGGGGTGGGGGCTAAAAAGGTATTAAGCTCGCTACGCCACTGAATGAGATCGCAAATTTTGACCGGCGGGGCAGGACCAAGAGCAGGTGAATGGAGCGTTGACTTTAACTAATATAAATTGGAGATACACGTCATCGTAAGATATAAAAAAAAGTCAGTGCTGTGCTTCACCCTTAAAACGAGTGGTTGGGAGCAGTGTTGATTCAGTTACCATTTTTCAGTTACAGTAAGAGTTACAGTTAGCCTTTCAAATATTTTTCAGTTACTATTACAGTTAGAGTAATTATTAAATTGTTTTTACAGTTACTATTACAGTTAGTAATTTTTTCAGTTACTATATCAGTTATCACTAGTAAAGACGTATGCATCAAAACATATGAAAAATACCGGTATATAAACGAAATATTTTTACAAAACAACAGTGTTGGGTTATCTAATAAAATTTTTTGCTCACTTTCATAAAAGTACTCATCTCTAGATTTTTTGTTAGTCTGTTTCTCTTGCCAAACACGTGTTTTTCTCGTGCATTAAGTTCCAATCATATGACGTATGTCAACCCTTGTTCCCCCCTTTCCCTGTCATATTTTGTAACACTTCGCCCACACGTAAGTCTTGTTTATCCTCCACTACCGTAATACCCCCCCCCCGCCCAACTTCCCATCCCAAAAAAAAATACACACAGATGTTCACTAATTGTATCATTCAAGGTCATACAGTAGAATTCAGAAATGCCAATCCTATTGTTTCAAGGTCATATCGCTGATGATATCATGTAGACGTGACAATTTCTGTGTACAGGTTTTTTTTTCTTTTTTTTTTAAATCTTGTCTGATCTGGTTATAAAATTGGGTTATTTACTGATTTTTTTTTATGCAACTCTGTTGTGAAAAAAAAAACAATGTATCGGCAGCCAAAAAACGGCCGGTCCGATAGTTAACACATAGTGCCAATATCGGTCCGATACCGATCCGATTATCGGTCGCTCCCTAATACATGTAATATTGTAGTGCATTTCTAGAATTTTATTTTATAGCGCATTTTTCAGTTAGTATTATTATTACTATTATTTTTTTCCTATTAGTATTACAGTTACAGTGAAAATGTTTTTTCAATTACAGTTTCAGTTAGTAGTTAACTGAAATCACTTTTTTCAGTTATTAGAGCCATTTCAGTTACAGTTACAGTTAACTGAATCAACACTGGTTGGGAGGGGGGCGGATTTTTGGCCCGCTGGCTGCAGTCTGCCCCAAAGCCTGGGTTTAGGCTTATGCGTTGATTAAGACGGTTTTCGCAATGAGCGATACAAGTAATGAAGGTTAAGCTGTGACGTCTCTTTAAACATTGTCCACTGAGCTTTTGTTTTATTACCAGGACCTATCTTTAGCTATTGTGGGTTGGGAGTAGGGGGCGGTAACGTGGGGGAGGGTAGAGCGATCGCACATTGAGGCAGGCAATGTATGGGAGATGTAACAGCTTCGTTAAGTTTTTTTTTTTTTTGCACTTTCAGATCTGGAGAAGGGCGTGTAAAAAATTAAAAACTAGGACGTGTCGCCCAAAATAGCAAACTACGGCTCTGTTTTGGTGGCAATAGGCAGGTGTGACTTCTAGAGATGTCTCGGCGGGGGTCTCTGGGTTAAAGTATCTATCAAGACCCTTCTTAGTATTGGATTTAATTTTAATAGGAATAAATACTTGAGGGGGGGGTGAGGGGGGGCTTTTGCACTGAAACCATAGGAAAGATTGCTATTTTCTGAACATGTATAAGCAGGAGCAACAACTTTTTACTAGACGTTGTTGAAACTTTTCCGACGACCTACCCTAGTGGACAACATTGTCTATAACATAAGTAAGGCTCTGTTAAAATGCTGTAACACGTGACAGTAAACTAGGCAACCAGCTACCCCCTACCGCCCCCCCTCCCATCTTCTAACACAGTGGTTCCCAACCCCCCGGTGAAATCTAGAGATTGTGCGACTTTCCATGGACGAGAAAAAATAATCAACGCCTCCCCCCCCCCAACCTACCGTGGGCCGCGGTGAAATTATCAAACGCTGACAGGTCCGTGGCGAGAAAAAAGGTTGGGGGCACACTGTTCCAAGAGACCAAGTCTATTGCCGATTCCGAGATAATTTGATGCTATTGGGGGGCATCGGTAGGTTCTTTTACTTAGGCCCCCACACTTCCTGCATCGGGTCCCCGAAAACTTGAGAACCATTCTAGCAAGGAGGCAGCAGCTTAGGGAAGGGTCATGCGGGTTGTGCGGCCTTGCAGGGCGCCGAGGTAGGAAGGGGCGCCGAAAAAAGTTTTTACGCTCTTCAGATTGGGAGGAGGGCGCCAAAAATGTAGCCCACACATGGCGCCACGGTAGCTAGCTCCGGCTCTGTCGGGAGGGAACGTATCAGGTGATTTTTTTTTGCGTTGTGTACTGTCAGGATATTATGGTGTACTGTGTCCAGTTTTGAGAGTCGTGATGCCAAGTCAATCCAAGGGAAATGACTAATTGTCCGTCATCCACCCAACCGTTTATCAATCTGCCTACATCTTTCTGTGTGGCTGTCAGTGAGTTCCACTATCTAGACCCCTCAGCCGGCGCCGGCTACGCCGACGAATTTTCGTCCGCCTTAAATCCGCCGAAAAATATGCGGCGCGCCTCATTAGCCGCCGTATTTCGTTCGCCGTTATATTAACTGTCGCATTACTTAATCTTATTGCCGACCATATCAGCTCTGTCTTGAAAAGCTTTTCTGTTGATCACAAAATACTAGCTGTCATGATGGTGCTGCAATTATGATAAAGACTTCAAAGCTTTTGAAGGTTGACTTTTATCAGCACTTTACAGCACACGTATTGCACCTTAATACTACCGACAGCATCAATAAAAATGAAGAATTTCAAGACCGCAATTATAGAAGACGATGCAGCATTCGCAGAGGATAAAGAAATGATAAAGACCCTGAAAAAAGGCATGTCTTTAGTGTGTATATTGCTTCTTGTAGATGATCAGCTTAGTGCATCAATATTGGATGCCTCTGAGAGCAGCACTAATGCCATCAATGACAGTCATAGACACAATCATAAGTCAGTGAAGGCATCATGTCCAACGAGTTGGAATTCAGCACTGATGATGATTCAGTCTATACTTCACTTGAAAAGATGATGATGATAAAACTGTTTATTTCTGTTGTTTTAAATAATAAAACTTTTCCCCAAGTATTGTAAAATTGTTTTATTGCTGAAGTTTTATCAATTCAATATTGTCTAGGCGTCAGCCGAATTTTAGCCAAATATTTCGTAATCTGCCAAAAATCAGCCGAAAATCAGCCGCAAATGTCAATTTACTCAATTTATGGTCAAATTCGGCTACGCCGGCTATCAGCCGAAAAATTATGTCAGCCAGCCGAAACTTAAAAAAAAATTCGGCTGGCAGGTCTACCACTATCTACTCACCCACCATTCAATTTGTCTGTCTATTCGTTAAACCAGTCTGTCTACGTATATCAATGATTTAAAAAAAAAAAAAAACTAACAAAAGTAAGAAACATTGAGTTGATAACGACTAATCCATTCAATAAAGTATTGGCTAAAAATAAACTTCGGTTTATCTTATAATAATTGTTTATAAGCATAATTAAGGTTAGGAAACAAGTTAACTTATATTCATCATATGTAATAAAAAATATTTATAAAAACAGGAACAATGACATACATCACCGTTTTTGTTTGTAGTGTTTCATCCGGTTACCAATGTTTTGTTCCGTTGTCTTTCTTGCGCACAAATAATGCAATTAAGCTTTTTGAATTAAACAGATAATAGATACGACGACAATATCTAAACAGGTCATTGCTCTTCAGAAATGGGTCAAGAGCTATAACAGTTCTTCATATGAGAAAAATCCCATCATTCAGTTCCTTATCTCCAGTGATAGATTCATAAAAAAACTGTTAACCAATGGTTGATATCTGTGTTACAAATATCAGACAATCTAATAAGAGCAGAGTAGTTCTAAAGCAAACCCCCCACCCCTCCCTAGGCAGACTACCAGCAGCGCCCGTAGCCGTGCCCCCCCCCCCCCCCGCTTAAAAAGAAAAAAAAGAGGAAAAAATAAAGAAAAAGTAACTAAAATGAGAAGGTACCCCCTTGCTGGGTATTGGTGTCCCCCAGCCTACTTTGACCTGGCTACGGGCCTGACTACCAGAGATACTTGGGAGGAGGGGGCACTAGGCCAAATTAGCTGCCGGACCCCCTAAGCATTAAATTAATTAGAAATTGAATACGATGTGGGGGGGGGGGGCTTCTTATGTAGTGTGGGCCCTAAGCGGTTGCTTAGAAACGATTTAATTAGTTTCCCATTATTCAGGAAATGAAAAAAAAATCAATGAATAAATGTTAATAGGGGCCATAAGGCAAAGATACATTCAGGGGGGAGGGGCTTGGCCTAAAATGTTGTCTAAACCATCACTGGCTAATCTAGGGCCCCTAAAAATCTTGACAAACACCCCCCCTCCACCTCTACAACATTTTAGTCATGTTAGCCTTGAGGACACACTGACTATGTGGCGGGCCCGACTGGTAGCCAACCAATCTACCAACAGGATGTCTACCAATGTCAGGGTGTCTACCAATGTCAGGGTGTCTACCAGTGTCAGGGTGTCAACCAATGTCAGGGTGTCTACCAATGTCAGGGTGTCTACCAACGTCAGGGTGTCTACCAATGCCAGGATGTCTACCAACTTTGCAGACAAGTGGAATTGGCAGAATGTCAGGACACTGTCACATACAAGCCGTGTACTACATCTCGGCTACCGAGAGCTCAAAGCTGGTTGTTTTGAGCCCCTCGAGCAAACTGTTTGAGATTCCAGCCAGACAAACGGGCATAACATTTACTCATTAACTCTCATTATTTAAGTAATAAGAAAATAACATGACACAAGGCAGGTATTAAATACAAAATATTTAATGGAGTAAATCACAAAGTATTATGATTTTTGTTCAATAAACAGGGTGATAAAAAAATGATTTTCATTTCGTACAGCATTACCTGAGTTGGAGTAATTGTAAAAAGCAGACAAAGTGAGTTATTTGAACCAATTATAGATGAAGAAACAAACAAGGCGCAAGTAACAAAATATTTATGAAAATCTATTTACTTTAACAACAGCGTTCAGTTGAGCTGCCCGTCAGAGTTTTGAAAGTCAGGCCTTCCATTCAGACACCTTCTTCTCTCTGATGAATTTGCCCCTGGGCTGGTCAATGCCGGGTGGTAGGAGGGCACAGTAGACAGGTGTCTCTGCCCCTGGAGGAAATGAAGAACGCATTTGAAATTCATTTACAACTTTTGATTAGCAAAGAACAAGAAATATATAAAAAATAAAATTCTCCTGACAATATGACAGGAACAGTTCTGAAGTGTGGGTTACTAGCACCGGACTATATAACTAGAGTGCTCATTGGGATGAAATGCCAGTATTAATCTGTAGCCTCAACGAACATTGTCGTTAAGGCCTTAAAGGTAAGCCACAACATGTCCGTTTTTCTGGTACTTAGACCTCACAAATATCTGTTTTGTTGCAATGTCATACTGATCAAAATATTCAGAATAGTTTGGAATTCTGCATCCTCTGTTGCTTGGAGAAATTTTGTTTTCTTGCAGGTGTAGGTTTTACAGTGGTAAACAAACCAAAACAGCAGCTAAGAAACATCAATTCAAATAAAAACAACTGCTTACATTTACATCAGAATATCATTGCAGCAAAACAGATACAGAATTCACAAGGTCCTTACATATCAGAATTTCAGTCCAGTAGTTCTAGTGTATTGCTGTGAAATTTTTTATATGCAAGTGAACCAAGACACCATTAATAGTGTAGCACTATTAAGGACAACCAGTAAGCATTGAACTAAGATTAGTGTGCAATCCAGTTATATCAGAGCTCAGAGAGAGCCACACAATCCTATAGAATGCTACAGAAAGCAGGTGAACTCAAAGACATCTAGCCCCGGTGGTATTTTATAAGCTGCATAAGGGGATATTTCATTTTTCTTCCATAAACATATTAAATAAAACAAACTTACCTTGGTCAATGGTCAGGTGACCCTGATGACTGGTCATGTCAGTGTTCACGTAGCCAGGACAACACTAAAATGACATTAAAAAAAAAAAACAACAAACATTTAGTATTACTATTTTTAAGGATGAGATACTTTAAACTTGTTCCTAGATTTGTTCCTGTCAACCTTTGACCTCCGTATCACAAACGGTAATCACTGCTGGGACAGATCTAGGATGTCCTATTTTATATCTGGTAGAGTCTGCGATGGCTATGGAGGCAGCATGCTGGTAGCTTGTGCCACTCAAAGGTTATGCACTTTTAAGATGCACACACTGATTAAGTTCACAATCTTCCGATTGGCAGATTTGTTCGTAATCCCTGAGGTTTTACCATCTTGGAGTACGAGCCATAGATTGTTAGGCTTGTTTTTTTTTCTCTCCGACCTGGAGGGGTTCCACACCAATGCTAGGCCAATAGTTAACGTATAATTCAACATATAGTTGTTTTTTTTTACACAGTAACTCAAAAGAAAAGCACAGATCAAGTCAGTGTTCAAATCTTCTCTCTCTCTCTCTCTCTGTGACCTGCCACTTTTAAAACCATGATTGAGAGAGGAATCAGAAGTCTAAGAGTGATTTTAACTCACAAAATGGCTAGAAATCTTATTCAAGTATTTGGCCTAAAAAGTAATAAAAGGTTGAGATGCGAAAGTTCAAGTGGGATCTGGGGTGTGCATATTGTATATAAATATAAACAAAATAACCCCCTAAAAAATGTGTTCATTATTATTATTGTGTGATGTACTTACAGCGTTCACCACAATATCAACAGCACCTTTAGCATCCAGCTCTCTCTGCTGAACCATGGACATAACGGTGACACCAATTTTGGACACTCCATAAGCAGTCTCCGGCCAGCCAGCCTGTTTGTGACTATTGGTTTGAGTTAGTCTGGAAAAATAAAAACTCTCAATCTTATATATCTTCTGGCATTCTGGATTTTAAAGAAAAACTATTTTATTTTTATTTTTTTTAATAATGTTGTTGTTTGTGCTTATTTCTATTCTATTATTATCAATGTTTAATAATTTTAAATGATTTTGCAGATGATATTCAAAAGAATAAAAAAAAGTTATTATTTCAAAGTTAACTGAACTGTCAATAATTATGTTCATAAAAAAAAAAACATTTTAAAACGAACAAAGGTTGAATTGATTAAAAAGAACAACAAGCGCCACTACAGAAAGTGAATAACTACTGGACAAAAAAATACAGACAGCAAAAGTAAACATTTTCCGTCGTTTGAGACTATTGGACTTTAACCAAGCTTATCTTCAATTTTCAGTTTACTCGCCAAATCTACATTCAAGTTCAATTTATTAACTTGGGATTGTAGATTTTGATTGAAAAACCGATGGTAAAAAAAACAGTTTTTATGAGAATTTTTAAGAATTTGACAACAAGTTATTCTGTGCTTAACACCCCCCCCCATTTAAAAAAAAAAAAAAAAAACAACTTTCAACACTATACTTTATTGCAAATCACCTGTTCATTCCATTAGCAAATAATAAACGTTTGTCTGATGAAACTCTTCCGTGGGACCATAAATAGCTGAAATATATATCCCAATGAACAGAACAGTCACAATGAACTTGCGATAGAGTTCAAGTAAAAAAAAAAACCAATAGAATCCTTTGTAAAACGGTATCCCCCACAATATCACATTTTGAAACTAATACCGCATCAAAGTCAATATCTACTTGTGTGTATGTTTAAGAGTAATGTATCTATTTTAGAGTCTGGGTTGAATTAAAATTTCAGAAAGGCTAAATGATTAGTATTTTGCAATTTTGGTGAATGAATTTTGGGAAAACCCAATAATTGTATTTCTTTTTTAATTATTTTTCTTTTAGGTTTTGTAAGTATGCGGATGTAGATTTTTTATATGTACATTAATATTTTAAAATTTGATTTTGTTCAGTTTTTGACTGATACCATTAAATTTAACTGTTTCATGGTGTTTGCAGTGCCCTTATTTCATCTCCACCATAGCGGATAAGTGCAATGACTATTGAGGCACCATAGAGACATGGAGGGAACTTAAAACATGACCTGAAAAATTCCCTTGGTTCTCAACAAAAATCAAATCCGGAACTCTCAGGTCAACAGTCGAGCACTTTACCACCTGAACATTCCTCTCCTCAACAGATGAACATATTATTCAACAAATTTATCTTCAAATTCAATTTGTTCACCAAATTAATACGCAAGTCCAGTTTATTCATAATATTAACCTTTCAGCTAAATTTATTCACCAAATTTGTTTAAAATTTATTTTAAAATGTATTTTTAGTGCACTATATATATAATGTTGTTTTTTTTAAAGTTCCCTTGGCCCTACCGGGCCATCAGGCGGATAAAGTGTAGAATTTGTTTCTATAAACTCGGCATGTGAAGGATTTGTGTGGTTGAGCACAACACGCAGCCTCCTTTACTTCCCCAACTTTAAGTACGGCTATAATGTTTATACATGTATAAACCCTGAATAATAAGTTGGGTTTTTTTTTTCTTTGTCAAGGTGAAGAAAAATACTCAGATTATCATACAATTTATAGACACAATTTATATCTCCCAACACAGACACACACACACAAACAACTTAATGTTTATGTTAAATAGGAATAAGTACTCACTCAACAAACTGTTTGATGAGGGAAGCCAGCTCCTCCATGGTAATATTTGGGTCAGTGAATCTGGCCTTCAGCTGATCTGAACACCTGCTTAGTGCCATCTGGGAGGCCATACTGGACACGTTCACCACTCTGACAAAATAAAAACAAAAACACATTTTAAAATTGTGTTTATATACATCCATTGCTGTTGTAGTTGTTAATTTGCTGTGTAAATACCTGGCATGAGGTCGTAGCAAAGGAAAGAGAACTTCACAGACAGCGAGGGTGTCAAAGAAATTCGTCTTAGTGGTTACTTCAGCTTGTTCTGAAAATGGAGCCGTCGATGAATTCTGAAGAGCAAAAAATGTTGCAGTTTGCATAGCAAAATATAATTACCACCTAATCTCACTGTTGTAAAAATTTTAATGAGGCTTGTATTTTAACAGGGATAAAACTGGTGTATTTTATGCAAAAAGAATCTTATCAGAAAAGGAACTATTGCTGGAGGTTACAAAAATATAAATTGTTGGAGGTAACAAAAAGTAAATATAAACTGCTAACACGAAATTGCATTGTGTTTTGCCTGTTCTTATTTGTTAGTTGTTGTTTTTTTAAATATTTAAGATTTGCTTCTGTATCTATTTTTTTACTTCGAGATATTTAAAAAAAAAAGAAAGAAGAAGAAATATTTGTTTATAATGTCAGGAGGGATAGCAAGAAGGCACACTTTCCACTCTATATAATAACAGCTTATTTTTGTATGTAGGAAAGATTTTTCAAAAACATAAATCCCTGAAAAAAGATTATTGGTATCATCATCAAATTTAAACCTCCAATAGTGCAGAAGAAATGCTTAAATCAATAAAAAAAATACCTATTCTTATTTATTTTAATAAAAAATGTATGAACAGATTCTATGAAGAGGATCAGATCTTTTATTAATGAGCACACATTTAATGATGATGGATGTCCAATGCAAACACAGTCAAAGAAAAAAATACCTTGTAAGCTAAACCAGCATTGTTGACAAGTACATCAAGTCCTCCATAGTTCTCCTTTAGAAAATCTCTCAGTTTGGTGATACTGTTGTGGTCATTCAGGTCAAGCTGGTGAAATTTGGGATGTAATGCTTCCTTCTCTAATTCCTCCACAGCTTTCTTGCCTAATTCTATGCTGCGAGCTATTATAAAATAAAACGAACATTCATCAGAACAAGATTACAAATACATGTATATCCAATCTAGCTAAGTTTTCAAAATAATAATTTTTTTTAAAGTATTTATAAACTAATATGCTGAGTTTTTATAAACCACTAACAGAAAACTTATTTACAATGAATTTTTATTTATTGTATACTAGTAAAGTTACAGAAAAATTAATAATGTAGAGTCTTATTTTATCATTAAGTCAAACGGTCCTGTTACCAAAATGATATAGATAAACAGCACATCAATATGCCATATACTAATCAACTGACATAGTTGACACATCCTTAGATTTATGTTTCGGGATTATCAGAAAGAGTGAAACAAGAGTTTAAAAAACTGATCTGAATACAATGAAACATCCATGTCCTTATAAAAATAACATTGTCCAGTATAATGATTACCTGATTTAGAAAACATTGATGGAAGAGCACTCACAGACACACTGTTGGGAGCCTTAGTTCTTTTCACACTATGTTTAAAATTTGATGGAAGAGCACTCACAGACACACTGTTGGGAGCCTTAGTTCTTTTCACACTATGTTTAAAATTTGATGGAAGAGCACTCACAGACACACTGTTGGGAGCCTTAGTTCTTTTCACACTATTTTTAAAATTTAGATATATGTAAATGTTAAATTTTTTCACTGAATACTTTAAATGACTCCAGAGAATGCCAGTGTTCAGCTTCGCATGGGCTGAGAAGCACTGAACTAAATTACTTCAGAAATGCCAAACCTGTATAAATTTGAACTAAGTGATTAAAACTTTACCTGTAAGTAGCACATCTCCATTAAACTGCTTACATAGTGCTCGCACAATGCCAAATCCGACACCTTTGTTGGCTCCTGTCACCTGTTTATAATAAAATTAACATAAGCTTAAAGGTACAATTTATATGTCATGACAAAATTTATTTTACTTTTTCCACATTTGTACACTATTACAGTTATATTCATTGTTTTATTTTATTTGTATCTTTGGGAGAGGATAGTCATTGAATTTTCTAGACTGTCAACCTAAGGTCCCGGATTTGATCCTCTCTGAAAGACTAGATTTTGCTTATGTCCGGACAAAAATTACGAAGTTCACCCAGCTTAAATGTGCAACTCAGTGGCTTGGTGCTAGAGACGTAGGTATATGAACCTGTAGTACAGTGTACCACTGGTACACCCATGGCCATTACACTATCTGTTATGAGGTATAATGGGGTTGAAAGGAAGGGCACAGGCCCGTAGCGTGCAGGGGGGGTGCCAGGCCCCACCCCTGCATTTTGTCTGGCCCTCTCTGCTTATTTGCTCTACTTAGTAAAATGCATTACCTGGCCCCTGCTGTAGAATTTTCATGCTAAGGGGCTGGAAGGGCACCATAAAAACCCTTTCATTACTGCACATTTTTCCCAAAGAGTGCACCCAGAGGGTACAGGAAGAGTTTGGCGGGGCTGAGAACATTTGGTAAACATGCACAGCTAAAGTGAAAACAATGACAGTAAAAAAAACAATAAATAAAATTTTTTTTAATAAGGGTGCTCAATATTTCGATACTGAAAAAGAGGGTACAGAGATGTCAAAAAGTTTTGGAATCATTCAATATACCATACAGAAAACTAAGAAGTCATTATTAGATGACATTGATATATAAATATAATGTCATGAATGTCAGTATTACAGTATCATGAGTATGACTAAGCAAAAATTAGTATTTGAACATTGATAGTGCAATAAGTTATTGAATAACTTGAATAACTGAATAATTATTAGTTATAAGGCTTATATTATAATAAAAATATTTTTTTAAACAGGTTTATTTTAAAAAGCTAACTTATATTATTATCTGAATAAAAGCTTACCACTGCAACCCGGCGACTCATTTTATTTATTTATTTTGGCAAATAAACAAGCACAATTAATTTCAACTAGTCTACTTAAAAGTAAACGCTAAACTTGGGCTGCCAACTCTTTTCCAGAAAAAAAATATCTAGAATCATCAAAACATAAAGAAAATTATCTAAATTATTATTTAGATTTTAAATTAATGGAGAAAGAGCATTTTATTCATTATATGATCATAATGAATTGAGTTTAATTTATATCTTGCTGCTGTTTTTAATATCTTCATTATTTTTTGTGCTAACTTATAAATCGAGATAGAGTTGATTTTGTTCTAAAATTTCATGGGTGCTGTACCTTTACATGACACTATTAAGATATCATTCAAAGAAGAAGCGTACCTGGGGGATGACAATTCTCAGTGCCGGGGATATCCACAGCATTCCCAGCGGCTGCGAGATGCCAACAATTTTTTTTTAGGATCTTCAGTTTACAAACCATGGACAAGTAACTAATTTATTTTCATAGGGTCTTCGATTTGCATCTTATACAAAAGCAGCAAAAATAATAGAAAATTTGGTGAATCTTAATTAACATAGTTCACGTTGGTTCAAACAAATTTGAAGCTGCACATTAATAGGACAAGTAATGAATTTATTTTGAACAAAAAATGCAAATTATTCATTTATTCTCTGTTTTTTTTAAATCAAATATTCCATTATTCATAATTGTCTCAGTTATTTAAACAAATTATGACGCTGTTCCATAACTAATTCTTTTGTTGGTTTGCCAGAAGGTACATCACAGGCATAATGCCTTTCGTCTTTTAACCACATTGTTGCATACAACTTTGCATCAAAATATTGAAGTGGTGGACCATTAATTTTAATAAACAGCAAGTGTTTGATGGTTTCGACATCTAATGCATTGCGGAGAGATGTGTGCGTTAAATTCATTGCACCGAATCCTCTCTCGCAATCTGCGCTAGATATTGGCAGAACATCTCATCGCTAATAAAAATCATTAAGTTCTGTGTCAGCGTCATGGCCATCCTTTGTCATGCGAAATTGGTGTACTATGACTGAAGTATGACATGATTCAATTTTAAAAAAAAAATTGCGAAGTTCTATAATTTCGCGATCTCCATGCAACATAAGTTCTTCAGAAATTTTTGGCTAGTTTGCTTTACATAAAACTATCTGCAAACAACCGGACGAGTGTTATTTCCAGAGTTTTTAGCAGGCCCGTAGCCAGGTCAAAGTAAGCAGGGAGGCACCAATACCCAGCAAGGGGGTACCTTCTACTTTTTCTTTATTTTTTCCTCATTTTCTTATATTAAGCGGGGGGCACTCCACACCTAGCGGGGGAGGGGGGGGCTCGGCCTCCCCAGTGCACCCCCCTGGCTACGGGGCTGGTTTTTAGCAGAAATATTTGTAGTAATACTATAAAATCAATTCCCTACTTTAGGCTAACCTTAAGAAAAAATCAGTGCCGGGGATGAACAAATTTTCTGCAGAGTTGGGGATAAATGTCATCCCCGGCAGGGATGAAATTAATTAAAGCAGAGCCAGGGATGACAGTCCTCTGTGCCGGGGATATCCCCGGCATCCCCGGCGGTAAATCGAGCACTGATATCTATCTATCTATCTATCTATCTATCTATCTATCTATCTATCTATCTATCTATCTATCTATCTATCTATCTATCTATCTATCTATCTATCTATCTATCTATCTATCTATCTATCTATCTATCTATCTATCTATCTATCTATCTATCTATCTATCTATCTATCTATCTATCTATCTATCTATCTATCTATCTATCTATCTATCTATCTATCTATCTATCTATCTATCTATCTATCTATCTATCTATCTATCTATCTATCTATCTATCTATCTATCTATCTATCTATCTATCTATCTATCTATCTATCTATCTATCATCTATCTATCTATCTATCTATCTATCTATCTATCTATCTATCTATCTATCTATCTATCTATCTATCTATCTATCTATCTATCTATCTGTCTACCTGCCTGCATGCCTCCCTTCCTCCCTACCAACCTACATACCTAACTCTCTATTTATATTTCTGCCTGCCTGTCTGTCTATATTGTCTATACTGTATAGATACAAATAAATATGTATTTATATATCTATTTTAGTGTTTAGGCTATCAAGAAATAAATATGTCGCTGTTTACCGATCGCTTGAAAGATACTTCACAACAAATGAGATCACTAATTCCACTTTTGGAGTCCACACCAACAGTTTAAATTTTATCTTTCAACAGAAAAACACAAAATCTTTTCTTTGTTTACTGTGTAGGAAAAAAGAGAAATGTGTAAAAGGCATTCACTCAAAAGACCTATTTTCTGAGGCGTAGCGAGCTTAATTCGCGCCCGGGGCATATACCTTTTTTGCACCCCAGCTCCCTCATTCGAAAACCATATAATATTAAATGTAAAATATACCATTCGGCGCCCCTTTGTGAGTAGCGGCCGGGGCATGATCCCCCCTCTTGCCCCCCCCCTCACTACGCCACTGTCTATTTTGGATTGATATAGAACAAAGAAGAGCTGTAGACCTAATTATCTCATGTGTCTAGCAAATGAGAAACACTTGGGAAAGGAAAATATTCAGGAAAATATATGGGCCAGTAAAGGACAATAACTGGTGGAGAACTAGAACAAATTCAGAACTATACGAATTAAACGAAGAACCGAATATAACAGGTGAAATTAAAATAAAATAGATTGAGGTGGGTAGGGCACATGGAAAGAATCGAAAATAACAGAGGTCCAAAAGCAATATAATAGGCAACACCCAATGAGAAAAAGCCTAAGGGCAGACCAGGCCCGTAGCGTGCGTTAGAGGCAGGGGGCCGGGCCCCCCTGCGTTTTGTCTGGCCCCCTCTGCTTATTTGCTCTACTTACTAAAATGTTTTACCTGCCCCCCTCCCCCTGCTATTGCCTGGCCCCTGCTGTAGAATGCCTGGCCCCTGCTGTAGAATTTTCACGCTACGGGGCTGGGGCAGACCAAGAAACAGATGGAAGTGGAGAAAGACCTTAAAGCCATAGAAGTGAGAGAGTGGAGGAAGAAGACGTTGGATCGGGGAAAAGTGGAGAAGAGCCGTATTGCAGGCCAGGGCCCTAAATGTTGATGGAAATAGAACAAAGGAGACCTACTGTTGATTGAAATAGAACAAAGGAGACCTACTGTTGATTGAAATAGAACAAAGGAGACCTACTGTTGATGGAAATAAAAAATAACCTACCCAACATTGCTCGTCAGTCTCAACATCTCCGCCATCTTGGTCTACGTATCGGTTTGACATAGCCTACTTGTACACAATGTACATGTAGTAATCTTTTTGTAATTCTGCAGACTGAATAAATTTTAATGTCCTTCATCTTAGCGCACCAATGGCTCACATGCAGACTAATAGAATAGTTTGTTTTTTTTTATTTTAAAATAAAATGACACAGTCATTCAGTGGATCTCAATCTTTTTTTTGTTTTTGTTTGTTGATTTCATTTTGAAAGTTAAATGTTAAAAAATATCAGCTTTTAAAATAATCATTCATATTTTTAAGCCAACGATTTAGTTATTAATTATTGATCTATCTGGAGACAAAAAGGAAGACAAGCCTAAGGGGCCGTTCACATATGACGTAATGTTTTTCCCCACTGTCAAAGTGCGTCACTCTTTAGCAACATCACCACCACCCCCCTCCCCCGACCTCCCCCACTCCCACGTTACATAAAAAGTGAACGGCCTTTTATTATAAAGTCGTATCGCATGAATTCTATAAATTGTGGCAACATTTAAAAAAAATGCATTGAAAAAATAATTGGTTACTTTTTTAAAAATCAACCAAACTTTATTTTTTTATTGCTAAAAAGTGTCTGAATTGTACAACGATTGACAGGGCGGTAAATTATCAGAAGATTAGAACCGCCGGTATGAGGGAGGGGGGTTAAGATATGCTATCAAGTTAAACGTTCTGAATACTGACTTCACTGATAAGAATGTGTTTCTTTCATATTTTTTTTCACTGAGTTTGATTGGTTGGTATACATTTGTCGTTTTTTCCCCTTCTAATTTTAGCACGTAAACCTCTTACCAGCTGGTCATCAAAACCCTCACATGACCTATCGTCACCATGACCTTTCTTATGGTCTTTGCCCCCCCTCACTTGTATATAGACTTCCAGAGCAATTTCCGGCCCTTAGAGTTTCTAGGGGATCATCATAGCAGCTAATTTACTTTGTAATTTATACTTCAATTGTGAAGGGGGGGGGGAGGGGTGACACTGAGCCCCAGGCTGTCGCCCAGTTTGTATATCCTGGTGAAGATCATCAGCCCCACCCAACAGGGTATTCAGCCCTTAGAAGGGCCCTCAGTAGGTCATGAATACAGGAGCCCTTCCAGCTGCTCGTTCTGTACATTAGTACGCTTATAGACGGGAGCCCATCCCTTACAAGAGTTACGGATGTCGCCCCCCCCCTCCTCCTCCTCCATCCCTTTTCGAGCCTGCACCCGACCCAAAAAAAAATGAGTTTATAAGATTATTGACTTGGGTAGTAAAGTCTGCATAGATTGCCAAATATAACATTCTTTGGCCTGCTAAGTTTCCAAGGCCTGGCCTTTCTGTTTGTTAATTTATTGTATCTCAGTTATCCAATCGTGTTCCTTTATTGTATCTCTGCTGTCCAATCAGTTATCACAGAAAATACATACAGATAATACGCATTTATGTGCGGTTAATGTTTTGTGCTAACACATACTGATTCTCTCCCGCCGTCTTATTTTATTTTAAGTCTCATTCTAGGCGTGCATGTGTTTATCGACTGCCGTGTTGATGGCTAAATATAGTTGGTGGCTTTGTTTCCTAAAAGTAACGAGTGTCGACAGTCTGAGTCTCATTGCTATATCATCTATCTGGGTACATCATGTAGGATTCATGAATATATCATCTAACTGGGTACATCATGTAGCTTTATGAATATATCATCTAACTGGGTACATCAAGTAGCTTTATGAATATATCATCTAACTGGGTACATCATATAGCTTTATGAATATATCATCTAACTGGGTACATCATGTGGCTTTATGAATATATCATCTAACTGGGTACATCATGTGGGGCTTTATGAATATATCATCAAACTGGGTACATCATGTGGGCTTTATGGATATATCATCAAACTGGGTACATCATGTGGGGCTTTATGGATATATCATCAAACTGGGTACATCATGTGGGGCTTTATGGACATATCATCTAACTGGGTACATCATGGTGGTGGGGGGGGGCTTTATGGACATATCATCAAACTGGGTACATCATGTGGGCTTTATGGATATATCATCAATCTGGGTACATCATGTGGGGCTTTATGGACATATCATCAAACTGGGTACATCATGTGGGCTTTATGGACATATCATCAAACTGGGTACATCATGGTGGGGGGGAGCTTTATGGACATATCATCAAACTGGGTACATCATGTGGGCTTTATGGATATATCATCAAACTGGGTACATCATGTGGGGCTTTATGGATACATCATCAAACTGGGTACTGTAATAACCAGATTAGGCTACGGTAATTTTATTTAACCTAGATTTTTAGTTAGTTAACTATCTGGCCACTTAGCGGAATTTAATATTAGATTTTTCAGACGATAGATATTTGAGAGAGATAGACAACATTATATTTGATTAGGTGGTGGACGTGATATTGTTCTCACATCATTTTTCATTTGAGCATGTATTAAATAAATAAGAATAAATAAATATATATATTTAACTGCTCAGTGCTTTATATCTATTCTCTACATGTGTTACGTCTGTGGACATTTAATTTACAAAATATAATAAATATACATCAACTCAAGAAATATCAACTCCGAAGAGACTAGGCCTATATTACAATTTTTTACACCTCCCAGAATCAGTTCCACAGAAGTAAATACAATAAATAATTCTACAACTGTTCTACAATATAATATATACCCATGCCATAATGGTCGACAGCTGTGGTTCATGACAGGTACATCATGTGGGCTTTATGGATATATCATCTAACTGGGTACATCATGTGGGCTTTATGGATATATCATCTAACTGGGTACATCATGTGGGCTTTATGGATATATCATCTAACTGGGTACATCATGTGGGGCTTTATGAATATATCATCAAACTGGGTACATCATGTGGGGCTTTATGAATATATCATCTAACTGGGTACATCATGTGGGCTTTATGAATATATCATCTAACTGGGTACATCATGTGGGCTTTATGGTATATCATCTAACTGGGTACATCATGTGGGCTTTATGGATATATCATCTAACTGGGTACATCATGTGGGGCTTTATGGATATATCATCAAACTGGGTACATCATGTGGGCTTTATGAATATATCGTCTAACTGGGTACATCATGTGGGGCTTTATGAATATATCATCTAACTGGGTACATCATGTGGGCTTTATGAATATATCATCTAACTGGGTACATCATGTGGGCTTTAAGGATAAATCAATTAACTACATCACCGGACATTCATTCTGGCCTAGTGATGGTGGGATAACATCATGGACATCTCGTTTTTACTGGTGACATCACAATGTACGTGCATATCTTATTTAAACACATGACATCCAATGGTTGATATTTAGAAAGCAGTCGAGATCCGCAGATACAGAAAAGAAATTGACACTGACGCATAAAAAGGGTTTAATTAATATATATTATTTTCGTAAGAATAAACAATCAAAATCATCAATGAAAAGGTTTTTAATAATTCGTGAAGTTTTTCAGTTGTCATAGCAGACTCATTTTCCGTTACATTTTCCAGTCTGCAATTTTCTTTTCCCTAATAAATTTTCCTCTAGGTGATTGCACATTTGGTGACAAATGAGCACAATTGGAGTTACGGCCCCTGTGTGGATTAAATAAATAAATAACAGACATGGTCGCCAAGGAGGGGAAAGAGCTCAAATCTTGCTATATTGGCAACATAACAAAGATATCATGTAAAAATGTTCAATTTTCACGCTACAACTACAACAATGTCTACCTTCATCAACTGTCAGCGTCCCCTGGTGGCTGTTTAGGTCTGTATCGACGTAGCCAGGACAACACTGGAGATAATAAAACACGAATTATTCTTCATTAAAAATGTATTGTCTTTACTTTTATTTGTGCGTCAGATAATCCTGCTTCCTCCCACCCCTGCCCTGACAATCTCCACCAAATGGGGGTCCCTTTGACCAAATCCACCCACCAATTACTAAGACAATGTATGATAGATTACTTTACTCAATGGGCCCCACCCCTGGCGTGTGTTTGAAGTGCCCCCCCAGACAATGTATGATAGATTACTTTACTCAATGGGCACCACCCCTGGCGTGTGTTTGAAGTCCCCCCAGACAATGTATGATAGTTTACTTTACTCAATGGGCACCACCCCTAGCGTGTGTTTGAAGTCCCCCCAGACAATGTATGATAGATTACTTTACTCAATGGGCCCCACCCCTGGTGTGTGTTTGAAGTGCCCCCCTCCCCCCTTACGCAACCGTGGATTCAGTGATAGTTCTCGAATATGTTTTGAAAGATAAATTAAATGGTCTTCAGACCAAAAAAAAAAAGTTCTCCATGGGTTTAATGAAATAAATAATCAACAACTAAAAAAATGGAGAGGAGTAATGGAAACGCAAAGCTTACGGCATTGACGATGACGTCATCAGCTCTTGACCTGTCCATCTCGCTCTGTTGTATCACTGACATGACTGTGACACTCTAGCCAAACTTTACGTTATGCAAAAAAAAAAAAGTGAAAACAATATTACATATGAAAAAGTTACCACAAACGATTTAGTTTGTATTTGAAAATATGCTTATATAACCACCGGAAACATTAAATATTTTATTACGTACTCGACAAATTTCTTGATCAAGTCAGTAAGTTCTTCCATTATGATATTTGGGTCTGTAAATTTGGCTCTAAGAGCTTCAGAGCACCTGGCCAGTCCAACTTGCGATGACATACTTGTCACATTGACTACCCTAAAAAAAGAAAAAAAAAAAAATTCATAATTCAAGTAAAAGCAATGTAGTTTTTATCATACCAATAAATAATTCTTCTACTGGTGTTTGACGCGTGCCATGAAAAAAATGTGTCGCAAAAATAACGTCATCGAAGAGCCGCATGAGTCATAGAAGAGCCGCATGAATCATCGAAGAGCCGCAAGATTCATAGAAGAGCCAAATGAGTCATAGAAAAACCGAATGAGTCATAGAAAAGCCGCATGAGTCATCGAAAAACAGCTCTTAAGAGCTGCATTTTGCCATCATTGGCATGCAAGTATTGTGTGTGCCCACACATAGTGACTTTCGCAGTCAATGTCAGATCGCCGTTTGTTTGGGTTTTTTATGGCTGGATTTGATAATGTCATTTTAGTCATATGGCTTTGGTTTTATCAACTTACCTGGCATGTGGACAGCGAATGGTACAGAGTCATCCTGGCAAAGCATACACAATGATGTCACCAGAGCTGTTCTTATGGATGGTCAGGTCAAGAGTCTGCCATGCACCCCCCCCCCACTTCTTCTTGGGGGACTCCATGCCTAGACTAAGATGAATAGCAATGTTAGCACTTGTCTGTGGCCCCAGAATAAAATTTAACATTGGAGGGAAGGGGGGGTCAGAATGGGCCCCATTTTTTTAAAGATTTTAAAGGCTCGGTATTTTCATTTGTCTAGGGCCCCCAAATGTACCTTTTCCTAGGGCCTAACTACAGTGTGTTTATGTTTCAGACTTTAACCACAACATGGTACACTACAGTGTGTTTATGCTGTCGGACTTTAACCACAAAATGCCACACTACAGTGTGTTTATGCTGTCGGACTTTAACCACAAAATGCCACACTACAGTGTGTTTATGCTGTCGGACTTTAACCATAAAATGCCACACTACAGTGTGTTTATGCTGTCAGACTTTAACCACAAAATGCCACACTACAGTGTGTTTATGCTGTCAGACTTTAACCACAACATGCCAAAAAATATTTCAAAGAAATATTTACATTAAAAGTTATTTCAGCATGTTTTTGTTGAATGAAATCTCTCAGTCATATCAAACTGCAGTGATCATGTCTAACTGGTGAAGCATCGGATGCAAACCCCCCCTCTCAAGACGGCAGAGCAGCCTCTTGTTTCATCGCGTGCTGTAATGATATAAAATGGCTGAAAGTGAAAACCATTTTTTATATCTAGTGATACCATTTTTGTGCTTTAAACATCCCCCCATAAATTCGCCTCTGACTTTTATATAAACTGACGATAGTAAAGTCCAGATACAAATAAGCAGAGCAGTTCAAACAGATAGCCAAACTTCATGACTACCACAACTAAAGTGACCTTTTCTAGTCTAGAGGCCCCCTTCCTGGTTTAGGGGTACCCTTCCTTTTGCATGGGCCCCTTTCCTGTTCTTATTCCTATTGCATCTGTTGCTATCAGGACCTTGGCAGGAACTTTACCACAGTCTTCCAAATCTCTCAGAAAGTCTGCTCAGCCCCCACCCCCACAGACATTGAACGGCCCCTGCAAATGTTTAGGGTGTACAATATCATACAAAATGTATCTTATGGTTGATATCTGTGTTACAAATATCAGACAATCTAATAGGAGCAGAGTAGTTCTACAGCACCCCCCCCACCCCTCCCTTGGCAGACAACCAGAGATACTTGGGAGGGGGGGCACTGGGGAAAAGTAACTGCCGGGCCCCCCTAAGCATTAAATTAATTAGAAATTAACACTACCAGGGGGGCTTCTTATGTAGTGTGGGCCCTAAGCGGTTGCTTAGAAACGATTTAATTACTTTCCTATTATTCAGGAAATGAAAAAAAAAATCAATTCATAAATTACGCTATCTCATGTTAATAGGGGTCATAGGGCAAAGATACATTGGGGGGAGGGGCTTGGCCTAAAATGTTGTCTAAACCATCACTGGCTAATCGAGGGCCCCTAAAAATCTTGACAACCGCCCCCCCTCCACCTCTACAACATTTTAGTCATGTTAGCCTTGAGGACACACTGACTATGTGGCGGACCCGACTGGTAGCCAACCAATGACAGGATGACTACCAATGTCAAGGTGTCTACCAATGTCAGGATGTCTACCATCGCTGCAGACAAGTAGAATTGGCAGAATGTCAGGACACTGTCACATACAAGCCGTGTGCTACATCTCGGCTACCAAGAACTCAAAGCTGGTTCTTTTGAGCCCCACAAGCGAACGGTTTGAGATTCCAGCCAGACAAACGGGCATAACATTTACTCATTATCTCTCATTACTTTAAAAATAACATGACACAAGGCAGGTATTAAATACAAAATATTTAATGGAGTATATCATAAAGTATTATGATTTTAGTTCAATAAACAGGGTGATTTTCATTTTGTACAGCATCAGGAGGTGAGTTGGAGTAATTGTAAAAAGCAGAGGTAGTGAACTATTTGAACCAATCATATTGGACAAAGTAAATTATTTGAACCAATCATATTGGACAAAGTGAATTATTTGAACCAATCACATTTAAAGAAACAAACAAGGAGCAAGTAACAAAATATTGATAAAAATAACCAGTGGATATAAAAATCTATTTAATTAGCAACAGGGTTCTGTTGAGCTGCTCATCAGAGTTTTGAAAGTCAACCACCTTCTTCTCTCTGATGAATTTGCCCCTGGGCTGGTCAATGCCGGGTGGTAGGAGGGCACAGTAGACAGGTGTCTCCGCCCCTGGAGGAAATGAAGAACCATTTGAAATTCATTTACAACTTTTGATAAGCAAAGAACAAGAAATATGTAAAAAAATAAAATTCTCCTGACAATATGACAGGAATAGTTCTGAAGTGTGGGTTACTAGCACTGAACTATACAACTGGAGTGCTCATCAAGATGAAATGCCAGAATATATTTATCTCCCACCATAAGGAACAGGTCTAGTGTTTTGGTATTTAGACCTCGCAAATATCTGTTTTGCTGCAATCTCATACTAATCAAAATTTTCAGAAAAGTTTGGATTTCTGCATGCTCTGTTGCTTGGAGAAAACGGCTGCTAAGAAACATCAACTCAAAATAAAAAACTGTTTACATTTATATAAGAAATATCATTGCAGCGAAACAGATACAGAATTCACAAGGTCCTTACATACAAGAATTTCAGTCCAGTAGTGCTAGTGTATTGTGAACATTTTGATATGGAAGTGAACCAAGTCACCATTAATAGTTGGTGAATGGGTGGTCGTACTTGACTGTCAACCTGAGGGTTCCTGGTTCGATCCCTGGTGAGGACCAACGGATATTTCAGGTCATGACTAAGTCCCCACTATATCTCCCGTGGTGCCTCCATGGCTATATGCACTATCGGCTATGGTGTGGATGAAAGAAGGGCACCATAAAAACCCTCCCATTAGTGGTTTAGAGGATCTAAGAGATTTCACACACACCATTAATAGTGAAGCACTATTAAGGACTGCCAGTAAGCAGTAAACTAGATTAGTGCGCAATTCAGTTACATCAGAGCTCAGTCACACAATCCTATAGAATGCTACAGAAAGCAGGTGAACTCAAAGACATCTAGCCCGGTGGTATTTTATAAGATGTATAAGGGAATATTTAATTTTTCTTCCATAAACATATTAAATAAAACAAACTTACCTTGGTCAATGGTCAGGTGACCCTGATGACTGGTCATGTCAGTGTTCACGTAGCCAGGACAACACTAAAATGACATTAAAAAAAAAAACAACATTTAGTATTACTTTTTTTAAGGATGAGATACTTTAAACTTGTTCCTAGATTTGTTCCTGTCAACCTTTGACCCCCGTATCACAAACGGTAATCACTTCTGGGACAGATCTACGACGTCCCATTTTATATCTGGCCGAGTCTGCAATGGCTATGTAGGCAGCATGCTGGTAGCTTGTGCCACTCAAAGGTTATGCACTTTTAAGCTGCACACACTGATTAAGTTCACAATCTTCCAATTGTTAGATTTGTTCATAATCCCTGAGATTTCACCATCTAGGAGTAAGAGACATAGATGGATTGTTAGGCTTGAATATTTATTTTCTCCAGCCACAAGGGGTTCCACACCAATGCTGTGCCAATGGTTAACGTATAAAAGTATAGTTCCCTTAGCCCTATAGGGCCATCAGGGCAGATGAAGTGTAGAATTACATCTGTTTCTATAACCTCAGCATATGTAGGGATTATGTGGTTAGCACAATGCCCAGCCGCCTTTATCTCCCCAACTTAAGTCAGATACCTACTTATAGCTGGGTGGACTTGTGGGACAACTTTGAAACACATTTCACCTGGAAAAATTCCCATGGTTCTCACCGAGGATCGAACCCAGGACTCTCAGGTCGACAGTCGAGTATAATTCAACATAAAGTTTGTTTTTTTACACAGTAACTCAAAAGAAAAGCACAGATCAAGTCAGTGTTCAAATCTTCTCTCTCTCTCTCACCTGTGACCTGCCACTTTTAAAACCATGATTGAGAGAGGATTCAGAAGTCTAAGGGTGATTTTAACTCACAAAATGGCTAGAAATCTTATTCAAGTATTTCGCCTAAAAAGTAATAAAAGGTTGAGATGCGAAAGTTCAAGTGGGATCTGGGGTGTGCACATTTAATATAAATGTAAACAAAATAACCCCCTAAAAATTTGATTAATTATTATTGCATAATATACTTACAGCGTTCACCACAATATCAACAGCACCTTTAACATCCAGCTCTCTCTGCTGAATCATGGACATAATGGTGACACCAATTTTGGATACCCCATAAGCAAAGCTGGGCCAGCCAGCCTCTTTATGACTATCGGTTTGAGTTAGTCTGGAAAAATAAAAACTCTATCTAATATCTACTGGCATTCTTCTAGATTTAAAATAAAAAAACAGAAATTTTTTTTTAATTAGTTGCTTGTGCTCACTCCTATTCTATTATCAATGTTTAATAATAATTTTTAATGATTTTTGCAGATGATGTTAACAAAAATAAAAAGGAATTATTTCAAAGTCATCCGAACTGTTGATAATTTAGTTTTAAAAAAAAAACCAAAAAAAAAAAAAAAACCCCACCAAAAAAAAAACGTGTTTAAAACGCAGAAAGGCTTAGTTGATCAAAAAAACAAAACAACATGCACCATAACGTACTGAAAAAAATACCAACAGCAAAAGTAAAAACATTTTCTGTCACTTGCGACTATTTATTGGACTTAACTAAGCTAATCTTCATCTTCAGTTTACTCGCAAAATCTACATTCAATTTCAATTTATTCACCTGGGATTGTAGATTTTGATTAAAAAAAAAAAAAAAACAGACGGTGAAAAACCATTTTTTATGAGAATTTTAAAGTACAGTCGATTCCGCTTAAATGGGACACATCGGGACCGAGGCTTTTTGTCCCAATGAAGCGGCTGTCCCAATTAAACATACAAATTTACTATTGGCTTCTTGGTTTGGTTTCTTTGAGATTTGACCCAATAAGCGGCTGTCCCAATTAAGCGGTGTCCCAATTAAGCGGAATCCACTGTATTCGACAACCAGTTATTTTGTGCTTAAATATCCCTTTTTTTTTTTTAAAGTTTCAGCGCTCAACAGGCTTTACTTGAATGCAAACCACCTGTTTGTTTCAGTAGCAAATAATAAACAGTATTTTGCAATATGGTGAATAAATTTGGGAAAACCATGTATTTGTATTTCTTTTTTAATTATTTTTCTTTTAGGTTTTGTAAGTATGCGATGCAGATTTTTTACATGTATATTAATATTTTAAAATTTTATTTTGTTCAGTTTCTGACTGATACCATTAAATTTAACTGTTTCATGGTGTTTGCAATGCCCTTATTTCATCTCCACCATAGCGGATAGTGCAATGACTATTGAGGCACCATAGAGACATGGAGGGAACTTAAAACATGACCTTAAAATTCCCTTGGTTCTCAACAAAGATCAAATCCGGAACTCTCAGGTCAACGGTCGACCATTCCTTTCCTCATCAGATGAAACCTATCATTCAACAAATTATTCTTCAAATTCAATTTTTATTTACCAAATTAATCTTCAAGTTCAGTTTATTCATAATACTAATCTTTCTTAAAGTTAAATTTATTCACCAAATTTGTCTAAAACTTTTTTTTAAAATGTAATTTTAGTGCACTTTAAAGGTTTTTTTTTAAAGTTCCTTTAGCCATAAAAGGCCATGGTGGAAGATGGTGTAGAATTTATCTGTTCCTACAACCTCAACATATGAAGGGATTGTTTTGGTTAGCACAATGCCCAGATGCCTTTACTTCCCCAACTTAAGTCAAGTAGCCATTTAAAGCTGGGTGAACTTGTGGGATGACTTTGTATCAAGTTACACCTGGCTAAATTCCATGAGTCTCACACAGGATTGAACCCAGGACTCTCAGGTCAACAGTCAAGTACCTACACTAGGGTGATAACAAAAAAAATATTTTTATGAAACCACTTGCAATCGAGGAACTTTTATGTGTAATTTAAGAATATCAATTGCATTTTTGATTTTTTTATAAAAAGTTCCCCCTCCTCCCCCTTTTTCGGAAGAAAAAAGTGGAAAAATATTTCTTTTTTCAAAAAAAAGGACATTATTTTTTTTAGCTTAACTCAAAAGAGTAATAATAATAACTAATCAACTTTTATTAACAAATAAGATACAGATCAGTTAGTAATATGTACAGAATGTACAAGAAATGTTTAAAACATATTTTTTCCTATGAACTTCAGATTCAAAAATTGAAATTTTCTCGATTTTGCATGAAGTTCCTCCATCAGTTTCACAGCACGTTCAGCAATTTGGTTAGATCTGGGAATGTCAATTAATGACTTTTCGACTGACCAATGGGTCTTTAAACACTTAATTGCCTTCTTACATTTTATCCTGATGAGTGAGGTAAACAGTTCATTGAAGGACGCTTCATTATAGTGTTGAGAATGGAACCAAGCATTTGCCCATTCGTAGCAGATGAAGTTGCAGGCAGGAGTGAGGATGTTGCGCCACTCTGGTATCAGAAAAAATGATATAACAGTATATATCGCACGTGAGTTCCATCTTGCCTGGTGTAAATTTGGTAGTTTCTTCCAGTTGATGCGAGGCCAACGTGAAGTTGTTTTGTAATGACGATATGCCTGACATAATTCATATAAGAACTTGAAATCATCTCGCCATCCAGGGTTCTCGTCTGTGCTAACATCATCTGTCGCAACGAGGCGGTAATCAGCCTGAAGAGTGACATAGTTTTGTGTTAATTGGTCAATGAAGGAATAGTTGAGTTTTGGTTTGCTCGTTGGCTCTTGGATAAAAAAATTCATGACATGTTTCAAAAGGAGGTCGAGTACATGGTGCTGACACCCAATATATTGTGGCTTCTGAAAGCCCTTGCTCAAGACATCATCCTGTATGAGCTTTACAATCCCATGCAAACGACCAGTATTTACTGCGGTCGTGTCGCATATTATCATGCCAATATTTTTCCAAGCATCATATTCATCAAGTAGCTGATGTAGTTCCTTGTGAATGGCCGCGGCAGAACCACTCTCACATTTAATAATACCAAGTTTGATTTCGGTTGTCATATTTTTCAGCAGAACTACTTGATACTCTTCCCCTTGAACTCTTTTACCATCAAACTGGAGACAATAGAGTTCTTTGCTTTGAAGTTTTTGAACAATTTTGGTTTTCATTTTACGTCCTACAGAGATTACTCGTTTCCAGACACCCGCCTGACTTGGAACTGGCACATCGTGACCCTGTTCAGCAATGGTTGCAAGAACATCATATGCTTTATGTGTAGAAATGTTGTTTTGCAGTACTAGCAAACCCGCTGTTGTAGTGCTTGCTCTTTGGTATTTCGGTTTGCATTCAGGAGAAGATGATGTGGAAGAATAGGTTGGCAAGTCGGGTGAAGAAGCAGAGGTTTCAGAATCCGAAGATTCTGAGACAGTTGTATGTGTTTGTATAGGTTGCGATTGAGAAGAGCTGGCTTGTGATTGGGTTTTTGATAGTCGGATTCGTTTTCTTGGGTAGATTGATTCCAAAGGGGCTTGTTTGACCATTGAATAACCAATCTTTCCTCCACTCTTAACTTGCCTCTGGTAGAGTTCTTTATCCTCCGTGCTTTTCCATTCTCCATTAACGTTGGTGACATCAAATAACTGAGAAAGTGTTGTAGTAAATTTATCAGACGGATTCTTTTTGTTTTTGTCATATAAATCAATCAGGCAATTGAGTTTCTTTCTGATGAGTGCGCTGGATAATAGTGGAAAGTCTAGAATTTCCCTCCAAAGCAATTCTATATCCGTAATCATAATTTTGATTCGATCCAGTCGCCGTTTCTGGCTATTGAACAGAAAAGTGAAGTTTCCAAGAATTTGACGGTTTGTAGGCATCCGTGTGAGATTGTTTAGCCTATCTGTCTATCTGTCTAACAATATGTCTTTCTATCTATCCATGTCTATCTACTTCCACTATCCTGACAGTAAGACTTGCAATCTTGCACTGAAAACGAGATAGTTTATCCAAAATATTCAAAAATATTCCACAATGTTCTAAAATATTCCAGAATATATATTATATATTTGCACCTGAAACAGAAAATAAAAGAAGTTATAACAATAATGAAATAGTTATATATTGTGAACTCACCCCAAGCTGGGGCGAGTTCAAACTGCGCGATATGTGAACGAAAAATTAAAAATAGGGGGAACTTTTTTCAATTTAAAAAAAAATTAATGTTGCTACTGTCATCTACATATAATTGTTCCTCGAATGTGAGGGGTTTCAGTTTCGTTACGAAAAATAATAAAAATAGTTATCACCCTAACCTACACCACTCTGCCAGAATGCCCCACCATATACATGTTTAAATCCTGAATCTTAAGTTGTTGTTTTTTTTGTCAAGGTAAAGAAAAATACTCAGAAGAAGAGCTATCATACAATTTATATCCCCCAACAGACACACACATCCCCCAACAGACACACACACACAGGTGTATTTTTATGTTTAATAGGTAGAAGTACTAACTCAGCAAACTGTTTGATGAGGGAAGCCAGCTCCTCCATGGTAATATTTGGGTCAGTGAATCTGGCCTTCAGCTGATCTGAACACCTGCTTAGTGTCATCTGGCACACCATACTGGACAAGTTCACCACTCTGACAAAAAAAAACAACACATTTTAGAATTGTGTTTATATACATCCATTGCTGCAATGCATACAAATTTGGAAAGAAAAAAATGTCAATTTTGTTGTTAATTTGCTGTATACATGCCTGGCATGAGGTTGTAACAAAGGAAAGAGAACTTCACAGACAGCAAGGGTGTCAAAGAAATTTGTCTTAGTCGTTACTTCAGCTTGTTCTGAAAACGGAGCCATGGATGAACTCTGCAGAGCAAAATATATATTTGTTTACAATGTCAGGAGGAATAGCACAGAAGGCACACTTTCCACTCTATATAATAACAGCTTATTTTTGTATGTAGGACAAATTTTAATAAAAAAAAATATGAAAAAATATTATGGGTATCATCATCAAATTTAAGCCTTCAATGGTGTACAGGAAATCCTTCAATTTATAAAAATATCTATTCTTTTTAAGTTTTATAATAAAATGTATGGAAAGACTATATGAAGAGGAAAAGATCACAGAAAGATCTCACGTTTAGTAATGCAAACACAGTCAAAGAAAAAAATACCTTGTAAGCTATACCAGCATTGTTGACAAGTACATTTAGTCCTCCGTAGTCCTCCTTTAGAAAATCCCTAAGCTTGGTGATACTGCTGTGGTCATTCAGGTCAAGCTGGTGAAATTTGGGATGTAAAGCTTCCTCCTCTAATTCCTCTACAGCTTTCTTGCCTAATTCTATGCTGCGAGCTATTATAAAATAAATCTAACATTCATCAGAACAAGATTACAAATACATGTATGTGCATTCTAGCTAAGTTTTCAAAATAATAATTTTTTTTAAAAGTATTTATAAACAAATATGCTCACAGTTTATATACCACTAGCAGAAAACTTATTTACAATGAATTTTTATTTATTGTATACTAGTAAAGTTACAGAAAAATTAATGTAGTCAAGTTTCATTGTATCGTTAAGGCTAACAGTCCTGTTACCAAAATGATATATGCCACATACTTATCAATTGACTTGATTTATGTTTGGGGAATTTTCAAAAGAGTGAAACAAGAATTTAAAAAACTGATCCAAGTCCTTAAAAGACTAACACTGTCAAGTATAATGATCTGATTTTGAGAATATTTCGAGATAATTTCAGAATCATTTAACTATTTGTAAAAAGTTATGTTAGATTTTCGGTCATGCCCTTGCATTATTTATAACATGCCTAAGCTGACCATCTTTTAAGTAATCTCAAGATGAATGATTTGATAAAAATCAATAATGCTCTGAATTAAAAAATTTAACAAAAAAAAAACACCAACAGAAAAAAGTAACTGTATCATAAAATTTTGAAACATTTTACATTTTTTTATTGAATACTTAAAGTAACCAGAAAGCACTAGTGTTCAGCTTAGCAAGGGCTGAAGCACAGAACTAAATGACTTAAGTAATGCTAAACCCATATTAGATAAAGTGATTAAAACTTTACCAGTAAGTAGCACATCTCCATTAAACTGCTTACATAGTGCTCGCACAATGCCAAATCCGACACCTTTGTTTGCTCCTGTCACCTGTGTATAATAAAATTTACATATGCATTAAGGAACAATTTATGAGTCATGACAGAGGATATTTTACATATTTCACATTTTTGCACTATTACAGTTATATTCAAAGTTTTATTTTATTTGTATCTAATCTATCTCTTTAGGAGACGATAGTCATGGGGTATAGGTTCTAGACTGTCAACTTGAAGGTCCCGGGTCAGTTCCTATCTGAAAAACAAGACATTTTTAATGTCTTGATGAAAATTACGAAGTTCACCCAGCTTAAATGTGTACCTCAGTGGCTTTGTGCTAGAGACGTAGGTATAGGAATCATGTGGTCCACCCATGCCATTACACTCTCTGTTAAGGTATGGTGGAGTTAAAGGAAGGGCACCATAAAAACCCTTTCATTACTGCACTGTTTCCCAAAGTGTGCCTACAGGGGGTAAAGGAAGAGTTTAGCGGTACATTCTGCAACGGGCTGATAACTTTTGGTTAACTAAAACATGCACAGCTAGAGCGAAAACATTGAGGGTGAACCATGACCGATTAGAACAATTAGAAGCTATTAGTCTAGACTCTAGAGCAACAAAAATATTATTGTTAGGCTTGTTATTATAAAAATCATTTTTTAAACCGGTTAATTTTAAAACGGCTAGCTTATTTTGAATAAAAGCTTACCACTGCAACCCGGCGACTCATTTTATTTATTTTATTGGCAAATTTAACAACACACGATTAATTTCAACTAGTCTGTGACTGTGAACTTCATGAACTTTATGTTAAAAAAAAACATTAAACCAGAGCTGCCAACTCTTTTCCACAAAAATACGCAAAAATAGATAAAACATCTAGAATAATCTAAATCTAAACTAAAACATTAAGAAAATTAACTAAATTTATTATATAGATTTTATATAAATGGAGAAAGAGCATTTTATTCAATATATGCTGTTTTTAATATCTTAATTATTTTTTTGTGCTAACTTATAAATCGAGATTGAAATAATCTTGTTTTAAATTTTCATGGGTGAATTACCTTGACATGGCATACCATTCAAAGAAGACTCCACATCAATAATTACTGAGACGAACTATACGATAAATAACAGCTAATTCATTTTAGTTAAGCTACTATTATGTCTCTTGATTCTTGGGAGTGTGTGGCATGTGGGACATTGGCAACCTATAATCGGAACTCAATCAACAAGAAGGCATAGGAATTTTATTAATTATTTGTATATGATGATAAGTATATGTAGTCACTTATGGTGTTTCTAAATGGGGAAAATGGTTTTATTCAACATAAAATAACATTATATTTTTTAACCAATATCTTCCCTCTATTTTCCCCCTTTATTACTATTTGTGTTATATAAATAGTGATGGAATAAGTAATGTTCCCTTAGCCCTTAAGGACTATCGGGGCAGATGAAGTGTAGAATTAATCCGTTTCAATAACCTCGGCATATCAAGGGATTGTGTGGCTAGCACAACGCCCAGCCGCCTTTACTGCCCCAACTTAAAGTCAGGTACCCATTTAAAGCTGGGTGGACTTGGGGAGTTACACCAGGACCTGAAAAAATCCCAAGGGTCTCACTGAGGTTTGAACCCAGGATCCTCCGGTCGACAGTCGACTACACGTCACGACTACCCTATTAGATAATGATAAAGTAAAAAAAAAAACGAGTGAGTCCTCATCAGTGGCGCCCTTTTGGGAGTAGCGACCGGGGCATGATACCCCCTTGCCCACCCCTCTCTACGCCACTGGTCATCATAGAGATATATTTAGATATTTCTATATGATGTAAATTACTGGTTTTTTTTAATTTATGCATTACTTTCTCAGCTTATATCTAGAGTAGATATGTTTTGTAAACAAAAGGCCTGTATTAATCGAGAATTTTTTTTTCTTATAGATTATTCTGAAACAGTCTATGTTGCACCCAGGGCCATCTGAACGTGCGTCACCGCCTGAGCATAGGGTTTATAAAAAAAACCGACTTTAAAAAAACCGGTTTTTCGCCGCCGGTTTAAAAAAAACCGATAACCCCCCCATACCTGAGCAATTGCTCTAAGGTTGGGGGAGACGGGGTGATTCAAAGTATTTCTAGTAGACTGACCAACTAGGATACTGTCCAGGTCTACCCCCGTTCAGTATTAATCTCTATTAAATCTGGTGCTAAGAGGGGGGGGGGGGGCGATAGTTACTTTTTGTTTAAAGCTTGTGGTGGAAGAGGGGAGGGCATTCATAAGTCGGGAACAAGGGCGCAGTTAAACCCGCTTTTCTTGATCCATGGCACCCGGTTAAAAACATGCGCTACAAAACGTGAGACAACCCATTACTGGCACTTCGGCTCAGGCCCGTAGCGTGCGGGGGGGGGGCAGGGGGCCAGTCCCCCCCCTGCGTTTTGTCTGGCACACTCTGCTTGTTTGCTCTACTTAGTAAAATGTATGTCCTGCCCCCCCCTGCTATTGCCTGGCCCCTGCTGTAGAATTTTCACGCTACGGGGCTGCTTCGGCTGTTTGGCGGTACTGAAGTTTGTTAGCTTGCAGGGTGTGATGTTGGTCACAAAGGTCAAGACCCACAGGAGCGCAACATGAACAGGTCAATGACCTACCTACCTAGCTACCTTTAAAATGTTATCTTTCAACAGAAAAACAAAATCTTTTCTTTTTGTGGTGTGTAGGAAAAAAGAGAAATGAGTAACAGGCACTCACCCAAAAGAACAAAGTAGACCCACTGTTGATTGAAATAGAACAAAGTAGACATACTGTTGATCGAAATAGAACAAAGTAGACCCACTGTTGATTGAAATAGAACAAAGTAGACCTATTGTTGACTGAAATAAAAATAACGTCCATACATCGTCTGCCCGTCAGTCTCCGCCATCTTGTTCCACTTATCGATTTGACATACATGTAGGCTTACAATGTACATGCAATAATTTTTTTGTATATCTGCAGACTGAATAAAATGTCCATCTTAACGAACCAATGGCTGACATGCAGACTAATAGAATAGTTTTTTTCATTTTAAAATAAAATGACACAGTCATTCAGTGGATCTCAAACTGTTCTTTTTGTTTGTTGATTTCATTTTGAAAGTTAAATGTTAACAAATATCAGCTTTTAAAATAATCAGTCATATTTTTAAGCCAACGATTTTAGTGTTATTATTAATTATTGATCTATCTGGTGACAAGAATAAAACAACACTAATGGGACGTTCACTTAGTCATTAGGTAAAGCTTTTTTCGCATTCTCTCTCAAAGTACGTCACTCTTCAGCAACATCTTCCCCCTCCCCCCCACACACGCACGCACACACACACACAAACACTTCCACGTTAAATAAAAAGTGAACTGCCTTTTATTATAAATTCATATTCCTTGTATTCTAGAAATTGTGGCAACATTTTTTTGAAAAAAAAATGATGTGAAAAAAAATAATGATTTGGTTACTTGTTTTTTAATAAAATAATACAGTTTTCGATTTCTAAAAAGGTGTCTGAATTAGGCATTACAATGATTGATATGGCGTAAAATTATCAAAAGTTTAGAACCGCTGTTATAGGGGGTTAAGATATGCAATCAAGTTAAACGTTCTAAATACTGACTTCACTGATAAGAATATGTTTCCTTCATATTTTTTTCATTGAGTTTGATTAGTTGGTATACATTTGTCGATTTTTCCCCTTCTAATTTTAGCACGTAAACCTCTTACCAGCTGGTCATCAAAACCCCCACTTTTTTGTTTTCGTCACCATGACCTTTCTTATGGTCTTCGCCCCTCCCCCCTCACTTGTATATAGACTTCCAGAGGAATTTCTGGCCCTTAGATTAGAATATCAAGGGGTCCTCATAGCAGCTAATTTAATTGTAATTTATACTTAAATGGAGGGGAGGGGGGGTGAAGCTGTGATAGAGGGGGTCCTCGACTGTCGCCCAGTTTGCATATCCGTAGGAACGGCCCTGGTGCGGATCAGCCCCCCACCCAACAGGGCATTCAACCCTCAGTAGGTCATGAATACAGGGGCCCTTCCAACTGTTTTTTTTTTTCTGTACATTAGCATGTATATCGACGTGACCCATCTCTCACAAGAGTTAAAGTTATCGCCCCCTCCCCTCCTTCATCCCTTTTCGAGCCTGCACCCAACCAAAAAAAAAAAAATGGATCTTTAAGATTTTTGACGTGGGTGGTAAAGTATGTTTAGATTGCCAAGATTGTTGCGCCTGCTTAAGTTTCTCAAGCCTGGCCTTTCTGTTTGTTCATTTATTGTATCTCTGTTATCCAATCATGTTCCTTTATTGTATCTCTGTTATTCAATCATGTTCTTTTTTGTATCTCTGTTATCCAATCGGTTATCAGGAAAACGCATGTAGATAACATGCGTATATGTGTGGTTAATGTTATGTATTAACATATATTGGTTCTCTCCCGCCGTTGTGCTGTATTTTACGCCTCATGCTAGGCTTGCGTGTGTTTATCAACTTCTGCCGTGTTGATGGCTAAATATAGTTGGTGGCTAAATATAGTTGGTGGTTTTGTTTCCTATGAGTAAAGAGTGCCAACAGTCTGAGTTTCATTGCTACAGGGGTAGGGGCTATTGTATTCAAATAAAATGAAATAAAAATATATTCGTGGATGTATATATATATATATATATATATATATATATATATATATATATATCAACTAACTGGGTACATCATGTGGGCTTTATGGATATATCATCTATCCGGGTATATCATGTGGGCTTTATGGATATATCATCTATCCTGGTACATCATGTGGGCTTTATGAATATATCATCTAACTGGATACATCATGTAGCTTTATGAATATATCATCTATCCTGGTACATCATGTGGGCTTTATGAATATATCATCTAACTGGATACATCATGTAGCTTTATGAATATATCATCTAACTGGGTACATCATGTGGGCTTTATGAATATATCATCTATCTGGGTACATCATGTGGGCTTTATGAATATATCATCTAACTGGGTACATCATGTAGCTTTATGAATATATTATCTAACTGGGTACATCATGTGGGCTTTATGGATATATCGATTAACTACATCACCGGACCTTCATTCTGGCCAAGTGAATGTGAGATAACATCATGGACATCTCGTGACATCACGATGTACGTGCATATCTCATTTAAACACATGACACTCAATGGAAAGCAGTCGAGATCCGCAGATAAAGAAAAGAAATTGACACTGACGCATAAAAAGGGTTTAATTAATATATATTATTTTCGTAAGAATAATCAATCAAAATCATCAATGAAAAGGTTTTTAATAAATTGTGAAGTCTTTCAGTTGTCATAGCAGACTCATTTTCCGTTACATTTTCCAGTCTGCAATTTTCTTTTCCCTAATAAATTTTCCTCTCGGCGATTCCACGTTTGGTGGCAAAAGAGCACAATAAACTGGAGTTACAGCCCCTGTGTGGATTAAAATAAAAATATATAACAGACATGGTCGTCAAGGAGGGGAAAGAGCTCAAATCTTGCTATATCGGCAACATAACAAAGATATCATGTAAAAATGTTCAATTTTCACGCTACAACTACAACAATGTCTACCTTCATCAACTGTCAGCGTCCCCTGGTGGCTGTTTAGGTCTGTATCGACGTAACCAGGACAACACTGGAGATAATAAAACACGAATTATTCTTCATTAAAAATGTATTGTCTTTACTTTTATTTGTGCGTCAGATAATCCTGCTTCCCCCCACCCCCGCCCCGACAATCTCCACCAAATGGGGGTCCCTTTGACCAAATCCACCCACCAATTACTAAGACAATGTATGATAGATTACTTTACTCAATGGGCCCCACCCCTGGCGTGTGTTTGAAGTGCCCCCCCAGACAATGTATGATAGATTACTTTACTCAATGGGCCCCACCCCTGGCGTGTGTTTGAAGTGCCCCCCCAGACAATGTATGATAGATTACTTTACTCAATGGGCCCCACCCCTGGCGTGTGTTTGAAGTGCCCCCCCAGACAATGTATGATAGATTACTTTACTCAATGGGCCCCACCCCTAGCGTGTGTTTGAAGTGCCCCCCCAGACAATGTATGATAGATTACTTTACTCAATGGGCCCCACCCCTGGCGTGTGTTTAAAGTGCCCCCCCCAGACAATGTATGATAGATTACTTTACTCAATGGGCCCCACCCCTGGCGTGTGTTTGAAGTGCCCCCCCGTTACGCAACCGTAGAGTCATCGATATTTCTCGAATATGTTTTGAAAGATAAATTAAATGGTCTTCAGACCAAAAAAAAAAAGTTCTCAATGGGTTTAATGAAATAAATAATCAACAACTAAAAATTGAAAGGGGTAACAGAAACGCAAAAGCTCACGGCATTGACGATGACGTCATCAGCTCTTGACCTGTCCAGCTCCCTCTGTTGTATCATTGACATGACTGTGACACCGATTTTGGACATGAAATAAGAAGATCCACAGTAACCAGCTTCCGTGTGTTGGTTTTCTTTAGCCAAACTTTAACGTTGTGCAAAAAAAAAAAGTGAAAATAATGTTACATTTGAAAAAGTTACCACCAACGATTTAGTTTGTATTTGAAAAAATTCTTATATAACCACCGGAAACATGAAATATTTTATAACGTACTCCACAAATTTCTTGATCAAGTCAGTAAGTTCTTCCATTGTGATATTTGGGTCTGTAAATTTGGCTCTAAGAGCTTCAGAGCACCTGGCCAGCCCAACTTGTGACGACATACTTGACACATTGACTACCCTGAAAAACAAAATAATTCATAATTCAAGTAAATGAAATGAAGTTTTTATCATATCAATAAATATCTCTCCTACTGGTGTTTGACGAGTGCCATGAATAAAATGTGTTGCAAACATAACGTTTTCTCCCTTATGCATTAAAGACAATCAGGGCAAATGAAGCATAGAATTCATATTTTGTCTGTAGTAAAAGCACATATAAGGGGGTTGCCAGTATTGACATGATGAGGCAGACAAGAGCCGCATCACTGTAATGTTATCAAGATTGAGTCAACAAAAAGTAATTCAATAAACAATGGCTTATTGGGAGCCGCATAAAAGTCACGAAGGGGCGTAGGGTCATAGAAGAGCCTAACAAGTCATCGAAGAGCCGCATGAATCATCGAAGAGCCGCATGAGTCATAGAAGAGCCGAATGAGTCATCGAAGACCGCATGAGTCATTGAAGAGCAGTATGAATCATAGAAGAACCACATGAGTCATAGAAAAGCCGCATGAGTCATAGAAGAGCCGCATGAATCATCGAAGAGTCCCATGAGTCATAGAAGAGCCGGATGAGTCATAGAAAAGCCGCATGAGTCATAGAAAAGCCGCATGAGTCATAGAAAAGCCGCATGAGTCATCGAAGAGCCGCATGAATCATCGAAGAGCCACATGAGTCATCGAAGAGCCGAATGAGTCATCGAAGATCGCATGAGTCATAGATGAGCCGAATGAGTCATAGATGAGCCGCATGAGTCATAGAAAAGCCGCATGAGTTATAGAAGAGCCGCATGAATCATCGAAGAGCCGCATGAGTCATAGAAGAGTCGCATGAGTCATAGTAACTTTCGCAGTCAATGTCAGACCGCCGTTTTGTTTGAATTTTTGATGGCTGGATTTGATAAATGTACAGATAATCATTTTAGTCATATGGCTTTGGTTTTATTAACTTACCTGGCGTGTGGGCGTAGTAAAGGAAACAAAACATTGCAGGCATCAAGTGTACTGAAGAAATTAGTTCTGGTTGTTTCTTCGGCTTGTATTGCGAATGGTACATAGTCATCCTGGCAAAGCATACACAATGATGTCATCAGAGTCTGCCTAGTCTTACCTCCCTCCACACACACACACACACACTCACACACACACTTCTTCTTGAGGGGATTCCATGTCTGGACTCAGAAGAGTAGCAATCTTAGCACTTGTCTGTGGCCCCAGAATAAAATTTAACATTAAATGGAGGAGGGGGGTCAGTATGGGCCCCATTTTTAAAAAAGATTTTAAAGATTCGGTATTTTCCTATGTCTAGGGTTCCAAATGTACTTTTGCCTAGGGCCTCACTAGTTTGTTTATGCTGTCAGACTTTAACCACAACATGCTACACTACAGTGTATTTATGCCGTCAGACTTTAACCATAAAATGCCACACTAGAGTGTGTTTATGCTGCCATACTTTAACCACAACATGCTACACTACAGTGTATTTATGCTGTCAGACTTTAACCACAACATGCCACACTACAGTGTGTTTATGCTGTCAGACTTTAACCACAACATGCCACACTACAGTGTGTTTATGCTGTCAGACTTTAACCACAACATGCTACACTACAGTGTGCTTATGCTTTCAGACTTTAACCACAACATGCTACACTACAGTGTGCTTATGCTTTCAGACTTTAACCACAACATGCTACACTACAGTGTATTTGTGCTGTCAGACTTTAACCACAACATGCTACACTACAGTGTGCTTATGCTTTCAGACTTTAACCACAACATGCTACACTACAGTGTGCTTATGCTGTCAGACTTTAACCATAGAATGCCTTTTTTTATCACATATAAACAAAAAGTATCACAGTTTTGCCAACTTATGGTGTAACGAAGGAAGATTCAAGCAAGCTAATTAATCAGAGTCAAATATTGTCATATCCCAGGCATTGATTTAAAAGAAATATGTTAGAGAAGTAAATAGTTACGTTAAACACTATTCCAGCATTGTTGACCAATATGTCCAGTCCACCATATTGTTGTTGAATGAAATCTCTCAGGCGTAACAAACTGCAGTGATCATTGATGTCTAACTGGTGAAACATCGGATGCAAACCCTCTCCCTCAAGACGTTTAACGGCCGTGCGGCCTCTTGTTTCATCTCGAGCTGAAATGATGTAAAAAAAATGGCTGAAAATGTGTATCTAGTGGGGCCAGTTTTGAGCTTAAAACATTGACCAGTGCTCGCTGCACTCCCCCATATAGCCGCATCTGACCTACATATTTATATATTAGTACACAAATAACTCACACTGAACCAGTGATAGAAACTCCAAGTCCCGATACAAATAAGCAGAGCCGTTAAAATGGATAGGCAAACTTCGCGACTACCATAGGGACCCCCCCCCTCCCGTTTCTTTTCTTGGTGGCCCCCATCCTATTGTAGTGGCCCCATTCTATTATAGGTGCCCTCTTCCTGTTCTAGGTGCCCTCTTCCCGTTCTAGGTGCTCCCTTCTCGTTGTAGGGGCCCTTTTCTATTCTAGGCGCCCCCCCATCCCTGTTCTAATTCCTATTAAGTCTGTTGCTATCCAGGACCCTGGAAGTAACTTTACCATAGGCTTCCAAATGTCTCAGAAAGTCTTTCCAGCCCCCAAGACATTGAACGCCGCTGCAAATGTTTGGGTTGTACAATTTATACAGTGACCTACTCGTCGCATACGTACATCTGTCATTTACCTGTAAGTAAGACGTCACCATCGAACTTTTGACACAAGGATCTCACAATAGCGAAGCCTACACCTTTGTTGGAGCCTGTCACCTGGTATGGAGGTTGGTGGGGGGGGGGGGAGGGGAGAGAATCCACGTCACAAAAGTATTACTTAAAAGCTTTACTCTGGACCAATGTTCCCTCTAAGGTGTGGTATGAAGTGAGCAAGAAATTTTGTCTCTGTGCGACATTTTTGTTTGAGGCCAAAATTTGTGAGCGATTTAAGCGATGTTGCCCGTCTGAGTGAGCGATCGTAGTGTAGTATGAGCGACGCTCTGAATACGTGTGAGAGATCGCTCACGCGCTCAGCTTAGAGGGAACATTGCTCTGGACATGCTTTTTGTTAATCATGAAAGGAAAAAAATTATTGCTATATCAAAAGACTAATTTTGATTAGAATGATGTTTTTTTTCTAAAGTCACAGAATATAACAGAATTCAGCAGAAACATAAATAAATGAGTCAGAAAAGTTAATAAGAAAATTTAAAAAAATTCGACTAAATGTTTACATTTTCTTTACACATGGATTGCGACTGATATAACATTTACAAATTATACCTATATATATATATATATATATATATATATATATATATATATATAATATATAAATATAATACATATATTATAACATTTCTCTTATAAAACATATTTCTTTTCTTTTCTTTTTAAACCGCACAATTAAAAACACATGGCATATTTTAAACAGGAATATTCACAATTCCCCCCACCCCCGCCACCATGTTATTTTTTTTTTCATTGTCAACTTACCAGAGCCACACGTTTAGCCATTGCAGAAATTTAGGAAATATCAATAAAAACTTTGTGAATGCTGGAGACACAAATATTGTTGGCGTACTCTTTCTTGAACATTACGTAGCAAACCTAGCCAGCAATACCAAGGTCTCATATTGATAACTGAATACCAGCAAAGGGAATTTTAAAAAAAATTGTAATCAGGTTATTTAAAAAAAATATATATATATATATTCCATTGAAAAAATACAACTGTTAGATAAGACTTAAGAGATAGTGACGGCGTAGCCATGATAAAGCAGTTTAGTCTTGTACCGGGAAAAGTGGTCCTCAAATTATAACCTGCCGGGAAAAAAATGTGGGCTACTGTCAATATATTTAAAAAGAACAAAAAAGAAAGTCAACAATTAAAAAAAATGAGGATCCTTCAAATAGTTCCCATTGCTGATAAAAGTTTCCAAACTCAAAAAAAAAAAAACACTCAAAAATTTCACCCAAGATGTTTAAAACTCTAAAACACAATTATTGTCGAAATGGGCCGTAAAGCGGAACAGTTTGAAAACTACCTGTCTAGTAGCCCTACTACTAAAAAAAATATAAACATTTGTTTTCGTCATTTGTTGGGTCAAATCCGGCAGAATGGGGGTCAGCCTGAGGTCAAATCGGTAGAGAGGGAAAGAAGAAGTGCTCTGGTTATCGGATCAGTTGGAAAGTGGATGTCGGCCCTAAATGAACCCACGTGATTGGATCATGGAACATATTCTGGTTTAAAACAGCATAAAAAGTTACTTTAGCCCCGAAGGGCCATGGTGTGGGGGGAGGGGGCAGATGAAGTATACAATTATTCTGTATCTGTAGCCACAGCACATACAGAAATTGTTTGGTCAGCACAACGCCCAGCCGCCTTTACTTCCCCACACCTGAAGTCAGGTGACCCACTTAGAGCTGGGACTTATAACCAACTTATCACCTGGACGTGGACAAAAAAAATTTTCCCTTTGAATCTCACCTGTCATCGAACCAGGGGGGCTCGCAGGTTGACATTCTTGCGATCTCCATCAATAGGCCACCCTTCTCCAGAGGGCGTACCTAGGGTGGGGGAGGGGGGGTTCCCAATTAGAAAGTTCCCCCGGGCCCGAGCTTGGGGGTGGGGGGGCACATTTTTTATTTTACATAAAATATTAAGTACATTAATTCATGTCATGGTGTCGAATGCAAGGCCTCCAAAAGGGCCAAGCCCCTAGGTTCGGCACTCCCCGTCTCTCGCCTTCCTGTTTAGTAATAGGCAAATGGCACAGATTCTCAAGATGGCTAGACTCAGTGATCTACCAGGTCAAGTGCAGGGCCACAGACAGCGTGAAAATTCTACAACAGGGGCCAGGCATTCTACAGCAGGGGCCAGGCCAATAGAGGGGGGGAGGGGCAGGAAATAAATGTTACTAAGTAGAGCAAACAAGCAGAGGGGCCAGACAAAACGCAGGGGGCGGCCCCTTGGTCCTCCGCACGCTACGGGCCTGGCCACAGATAAAAAAAATCTGAGGCTTCAAGTAAAATACGTATATACCGATGGCTAGTTGCTAAAAAAAAATAGCCTAATATTGAGAACAAAATGTAAGATTAACTGGTGAACGAGGGCCGATTATTTTAGGGTCTAAGGCTTACAGCCTAATGAGCCTTATGGCCAATCCATCCGTGCATATACATGTAGTAGCAATAACACAATTATAAAATTACGGCTGTTAAGAAAGATAAATCAAAATCTTACTAAGATAAATATAAATAGATCGATTATTTCCCTTTATCTTTGTGTGTGTGTGTGTGCGTGTGTGTGTGTGTGTGTGTGTGCTAATGGTGTATCCGTATACATACATTTTGCTATGGGTGTACCAGTGTTTTAAACAGTATTGACTGTGCTTCCATGGCAATTAAAGCCTCACACATTTTGTGTGTATACGTGTTACATATATTTAAGTAATTCATTCACAAACTTACTCAAAACCAATTTCTCGTGGGAGGATCATGTGATTAAAGAAATGCGAATAACTTTTCTCTTTTCGCCACAAAGTAAACAAGTGAGAGAGCGAGCTCGCGAGCTCGCGAAGATAGAGAGAAGCCCGAAGGCGCAGGTCTAACCACTGGGACTAAATTTGAATACGCACATCTAGCTCACTGGGTCATACATTTACCATAAGAAAAAAAATACGTTCGTAGCAAAACTTTAAATTATTGTATTATTGTTATTTAAATCCTTCACCCATATGTTAAAAATGAAGCTGTATACTTTGCTGCCGTGGGCCAATCAAATGTCAGTGAGAGTTTTCCAATGAGGAAAATTTACTTTGCTTCAATTAGCATACAAATCTGAAGTTTGTCACACTGTCTTCTCATATGTAAATACAATATATCGCAATAGCGGAAGCAGGACTGCCAAAGTAGTATTTTCGATTGATACCTTTATAAAATTTGCAAACACAAATATAATACATGTTTAAGTATGTCTGATGCACTTTTTGTGTGTTTATAATTTGAATATAAATGTAACCAGAAAATGTAAAAACAATGAGATTCATACGATGTAAAAGCAGTAAAAACGTATTTTTAAAACATAATTTAGGCCCACAATGCCCACATGCATATTTACAGGCCCGTAGCCAGGTCAAATTAAGCAGGGAGGCACCAATACCCAGCAAGGGGGCACCTTCTCATTTAGTTACTTTTTCTTTATTTTTTCCTATTTTTCTTCTTTTTTAAGCGGGGGGGGGGGGGGGGGCACTCCACACCTAGCGGTGGCACGGCCCCCCAGTGCCCCCCCCCATTGGCTACGCCAGGCTACGGGGCTGCATATTTAGATAAATATTTTTCGCAGTCAAACTGCTTTTCAAAACTTAATATGTTTTTAATTAATCTTGTTGTAATAATGTAAATACTCGGTCTAGAAAATTTGTAAATAAGCCATTATTATTTTCATTTTCATTATGACGTAATTGACGTTTGAATTTTTCGCTACTTTTAATACATGTTTTAAATAGTCCGCTTAGGCGGACTGTCGTAAACAATTACCGCTTGATAATATTTTTTTCAATTAATTAATATAAAAAATATGTTTAGTTTATTATTACTTTGAAAATATTTGCTTATAATTATATAATTTATTATTTTTTCAACGAATCAAATAAAAACGGTAACTCGGATTTGGCAGCACAAAGCGGAAGTAATGTTTTTTTCTCTCGAAAGCAAGTATTTTTAACCTCGCTGATATTTTGGTTACCACTTGTTTTTCTTATTAGGAGTGACTGTTAAGCATTTCATAGGATATTCTAGAAACGGTAAATACAATATGTTATTATCTCATTTTAAATAATAATATGTGATATAATTTAAATTCATAATGCATCGGCGTATGGCTTAAACCTTCTGTTGCTAACTCATTTGACGTCTGTTTATATGCCACCTGCTCAACTGAGTCTATCATCTCTATAACTTAATGCTATAAGTAGCTGGTATAAAGTTGATGTACCGATACTAAATACCACAGCTCTTTGCAGGTCATGTTTCTAGATGAATTTTTAAAAAATTAAATTGGAGTGGTATACATTTATGCGATGTCACACTTAAAAAATATATGCAATCAAATATCAATGACGACAATGATCAGAATGTTTAGGCGGCCTAGCATTTTATTTATGTTCTTGTTCATTCATTGCTTTTTTAACTACTTTGTAGTCATTCTGAATGAAAAAGTATTTAAAATGCTGCTTAATCGAAATCATTACAGTCAGTACAGTTTTTATGTATTTTTATTTCCTTAATATCTGTAACTGAATGATAACTGATAAACATTTAGATTGCAAGATTTGTTTCAAACTTTAATCCTCTGTCCATTATGTGGTCTATGAGCATTGCTGTTGAATGTTCACAAAATATGACTGTTATCCTGTGGTAAGGATTACTAAATCAATACAAAATATCAATTAAGATTGCAATATAATAGTTTTTATATAAACTATAAAATAAACCAGAAATTTAAAAGTCAATTTATCTATACCATTTTTATCACAGATTAAAATTTAAATTCATAGTTTTATTATATTGATATACGCAGAGTCAGGCCAAAATCTATTGCCGTTTTGAAAAAGCTGAAATTCATAACCCTTTTTCTGTTTACCTATCAACATACTTTGAAAAACATGGTTGGCTCGTTTAATTCGGTGCTGCATATTCAATTTAGCCAGCTCTAGTTATGAAATATCGCTCATCTGCAATATTTTCCTTTCATTGACTGTCAAATGTTTTCACAGATGCTGAGCTGATTGAGCTTTGCATCTGTGGACTTATGTTTGGTGCTCACTTTATATTCAGTACCATAAGGCAGTGGATTAGACCATCGTATCTTATACAATATAATAAAACCTGATGCCTACTCCTCATGAATTGCCACTGCCCATCATTTGATACATCGTAATTGCTCTCTACTTTCTGTCCTAGATTTACTTTCATATCCTTATTTAATATGAGAAATAAACACATCTTTTTTTTTTTTTTAAATAAATTACAAATTTGAAATTGAAGCGAATATTTTATGATGCCACAGCTTTATTCACATATTTTTATACAAAAATCACCTTTAATATAGCTCTTTACTGGGAATTTATGTAATTTATCGACATGTTTTATTTTATCAATATCAAAGAAATTGGTCGAATTATTAATTAGAAAACTATGTGACTTCACATTCCAGTTAAACTGTATAAGGAAGTAACAAATCTGATGCTGTTGCCCCGACAAATACGATTAGCCCCCCCTCCCCCCTATTAAAGTATATCCCAGGATCCATCCCTTTACAGCTTCTGACTACTGTAATAATATTTTATGGATTACTTTGTCCCTTTCTTAAAGATTTTGCTGCATGTTTTGTCTGGTAGAGCTGGCAGACGACTGGTCCATACTGCATCCATATATTGTCTACAGTTTAAATACTTTGTGGGGAGGCGGGGGGAATCTCCAGCGTTTGTCCGCTTTGTATCTTAGGAAGAAGAAATGCAACCCTTGAACAGGGCCAGATTGAAGATTTTGTAGGCCATAGGCACTATAGATTGATTATAACTAGTTTAATACTATATAATTGTAAATTAAAAAAAATTATGTATTTTTCATTTTTGTAGGCCCTAGGCACTGTTCCTATAGTGCATAGGCCTTTATCGGGCCTTGCCCTTGAATATGGTGGTATGTAGTATCACATCGCAATAGGCACTGCAAACTCTACATAACCCAGTTTAGTTTGCATCATTGGTGACCATTGGTTTTGGCAGCGGGGGGGGGGTGTGAATGGGACAACCTCATTAGGACCCGTGCCTAAGCGCCCCCCCCCCCCTGAGGGAAAAGCTCCCGCGAGCAGGCGCATATTTCTAATGCCGCCTGTCGTTTGCACAGCACACGCTGACCTGTCTATAATATTTAATGAAAAGCTTGTTAGAAACCGAATTACTCAATTCAAAATTACCTTTGCCTCAACCGAGCTCCGTAGCTTAGAACATGTGCCTCTGTTCCGCCCACCGTATAAAAAAGAAAAACAGGGTGAATGAAAATAAACACGTTTGGGTGTGAATAGCAAATCTAAAAATAAGCACCGAAGTTAGGAAACGGGTGGGTTAAAGATTATCACAAATGAAGGTTACCGTGCGGTGTTGTCTTATATTTTTAAAAACTATTTTTTTTAGTATTTATCAGTTTGTACTTTAGAAAGTGGAGCGCTGTTTCTTTTTTAATGAATACATTGATTGCAACGTGGAATCAATTTGGTAAAAAAAAAATTCTTAAATTTCTGACCATTAAACCGGTAGGAATATGACCCCCCCCCCCCGGTCATTCAGCGTGGGGATTGTTAATGGCGCTGTGGGTGAAATCTGAAATGTCGCAGGCCTTTGATTCTAGTTCCAACTGGCACCATAGTGGATCGCTAAAGTCATTCGTTGTTCGTGGCGGGTCCAACGGTAGCCGCAGTCCCTTCCCCACACCCGTTTTTTTTTTTGTGTTTGTTAAATAGTAAACAAAAAAAAACAATTTTAAAAAAAGCCGCACCTTAGTCCGGGGGGTGGGCTAAACATCTAAATCGCGGGCCACATTGGTCTTTGACCTTCGGGGCGGACAAGGGGCAAATGGTTGATAGTGTTGAACAGATGCAAGTTTTTTTTTAGTAAACGTCATAACGTAAAAGGTAAGCGCTGTGCTTCACTGTGATACGAGTGGCGGGCCGTATTGAACCTTCGGGCGGCTCGGGTTTGACCCGCGGGCCTTAGTCTGCACCAGCCAATTTATACAAAAAAAATGTAGTCAGCGCACGCACCCTGCCATATTATTATATAAAAAAGTATTTTGATTAAATTATGACAAGTTGATTATTGCTTATTGTAACATGAACATAATAACCCTGTCAGACCAGAAGGGTTTAACTTTCCGCCATTATGAAAACAAAAATAATGGAGAATTATTTTGACACCATTAATAGTCAATGACTTAGACCGATTTCCGCTCGGTGTAAGCTCCTAAAAAAGTAAAAAAAAAAATTCTTATCCTGACTAACATCGTTCCACCTCATTTACCATCTCTCTCTCTCTCTCTCTCTCTCTCTTCCCCCCCCCCCCCCCGCTCAATCTAATGACTTCCTCGTTTGTGTGAGTGCGCTGTAAGGAAGTGAACCGGTGCACACAGCATAATACTCACAGTGGAAGTTTTACAGTCAATGACCTAGTTTCCACCTGCCTAGCTCTATGTTTGTGTGTGTGTGCCAACCGTTGAAAACTGGGTGGTACATCAGTGTCATTGGTGATGATGACGATTTGCAGATGGAGGTTATCGAGAGAGAGAGAGAGAGCACTCAGATAAGTACAAGTGTTTGTCATCAAAGTTCAACCAGAAAGTGTGTGTATTTGTGCGTCTGAACAACTCATTTTTTTGTGTGTTTGATATTTTATCTTATCCATATCAAGAAGAATTTCAGATAAGCCAACATACCAGTGGGAGGTCATTGTCCATTTTTGAAAGGGAAACAACAATTAACTTCAATAATTTTGTGATGCTGCGTGATAGAATAGAAATAAAGGGCCGCTTGAGTGAACTCGAAAGGTTTAAATTCCCCACCCCATGGTCCCTAAACAAAAGTCTTCTCTTGTGAATAAGTGGTAGGGGCACACTGTTTTCGCTTGCGGATCCCCCACAATGATTACGCCATCCATGGCTAAATGTAAGTAGAAGCGGACCCCCCCCCCCCACTCTTGCAACGTGTAAACTGAAATGTTGTGCATTACGTGGAAATGTTGTGCATTACGTGGAAATGTTGTGCATTACGTGGACTAGTGACACATTTACTTGCCACGCCCATTCGAAATGGGGGGGGGTGTGTCTCTCTCTCTCGGCCGTTGTGAAAGTATCCCGGTTGATGGTTATGGTAGTTGCACCACGGGATGGACGGATTACAGTTTGAATGTCGGGAATAGACGGAATATAGCCATTTTTTTTTTCGATCATAACTAATGATTTACTCCCCCCCCCCCCCCCCCCCCCACGTACCGAGTGTTCCGTCATCACTAGAGATCGAACCAGTGAACCCTCCCCCAGGTCGACAGTCGAGTGTCCATCCCCCCCCCCCCCCCAATCGCCCTAGGCATAGCGGGGGGGGGGTTGATTTGCATACCGTCCACTTACAATGAGGTACGGTTCAGTGGCATTTTGGTGACCGGTGTGTCATCTGTATTTGCGCCGTTTAAAAAAAAACAACAACATAATCATCCTTGGGTTGTTCTTGACGCAATATGAGTGGACACCCCTCCCCCCACCGCATCTACTCTACGTGTATCGCTGCTGGTGCAGCGGTTCTCAGCCTTTTTTATTTTGAGACTGGTGCTCAAGTCTGTCCGTGGTTACCCCGTCACAAGTAAGATCGCGAATACATGGAATTATTTTTATACTGGAATGTGCTAAGCTTTCCAATGCGATACTTGGGCACTTTAAAAAGACTCCGCGTGCCCTTGCATAAACCTTTCCCTTACCCCTTGGGGGTACGCGTACCACCGGTTGGGATCCTCGGTGCTGGTGTGTGAATTCACAGTGGGGCAGACAGCTTTTTCACTTTATTCCCCTCCTCGTACGGCTGTTTTAAATCGGGGATTGAGTTCAATATAACCGGGGTCACACCATCCCAGCCGAACCTGTTATTAAACCACGTGACCTGCGGTGTTGATGCACGACGTGTGTGGGTATAACAGGCGACTGGTATGTTAGCTTGTCACCTTTTGATTTCCTCTTGTTGTTCTTTCTCTAATCGGTCTGTCATTCCGCTTAACCTTCCCTGTGTGCCGCGTCTGTCCATTCTTTTACCTTTGCAATGATGCTTCAACCTTAGAACTACACGGTGCCTAGAAACCAAATGGAATCGATTTCATTATAGTACCGGTCTCTGCTTTGGAACTCGAATACCCAGAGTGTTGTTTGTGTATATTGTAGTACTTCCGCTGCGGCACGTACCACCTACAAGACTTCACATTGTGGTGAAAACGTCTGCTGTTTTCTATTAAAATGTAACACAACCTAATGCGTTTGCCATTGAAAGATTATGTTTCCTTTTGCCTTAAAATCCAAAAGGGATTCGATCCAAATTATGTAGTTTAAAAGCAAAAAAAAACAGTTTCGGAACAAGCATAAGTTCATGGAGCATATTCGGGGCTGTAGAACTAGCACGACTTCATGGGGCATATTCGAAGCTATGGAATAAGCACGACTTCATGGGACATATTCGAAGCTATGGAATAAGCACGACTTCATGGAGCTTATTCGGAGTTATGGAACAAGCACGACCTCACAGAACATATTCGGAGCTATGATTGCTTGATGACATGTCTTCGTTCCCTCTGTATGTCCATTCCTCCATATACCTGTTGTGTATTTTCATTCCATTTGTTACAGTCTCCGCCCCTCCCTATACAAATTTTAGGTGCATTTCAAAACTGTCACCGTCCTATTACTTACTAATAACACAACGTGCGTCTAGGACGAAAAAAAAAAGAATGACTATAATCTTTTCAGCCTCCCTATCCCCAGCCCCGTGTCTGACTGACCCAGTGTCACCTTACTCTCCCCCCCCCCCCCCCATTTTTTTTACCGGGCGTTTCGTCATGACGATTTTCATTTCTCGCCGTTTCAATTATGGATGGACATCCTGGCCAAACATGTACAGTGTATTAACTGGTGGTGGTTAGGAGGGAAAAGAGGGGGGGGGGGGTTGTAGACGGGAACATGACCCGCCTGTCAGAATATATAGGTCAGTGTTAAAAATTCCGTGATGCCGAAATGGATCGTGATCTGTGGAAAAGGGAAGCGACTGAGCTGCTGGCCCTAATTGGAAAAGACACCTGTTGCGCCCATGGCTTTTGTGTAAAGGGGGAGGGGTGTGCATTTTTTTTTTTAGGTTTTTGCTAATTTTCTTTCTGGGTTTACATGTCTTCACTATTATAGGAAGTAGACGTGATGCCACGTTTCCCCTACAATGAGGACGCTTTCTCATATTTGCGTCATACACTCATACCTCGCTATACGGCCGCTCTTTATACGGCATTTCGCTATAACGGCCTTCATCATTTATGGCACGTTTTCGATTTACGGCCTAAAATGTTTCGCTATAATGGCCAAAAAAAAACACTTTTGTACAAAAGTGAAAAAATATTGATTATTTTGTATAATGCACCAGGGCATCCTACCTAATTTATCCAAACTATCTGAAGATGTCATGATTGAGTACCTTCCGAAAAATACAACAACACTGATCCAACCAATGGATAATGGTGCAATAGGCACTTTTAAGGTACATTACCTACACCGAACTTTCAGATAACTCAGCATAAGGGAAACCAACGGTGAATCTTCAATTCAAACATTTTGGAAAAACTATAACATTAAGGATACTGTTGACAGCATCAGTGAATGATGGAAGGAATTAAAATTGACAACAATGAACCATGTATGGAAAAAATATGGCCAGAATGGGTAAAAAAATACTGATGCAGACAGAAGCGTACCTAGGGAGGGGGTCCAAATTCAAAAGTCCCCCCGGCCTTAGCTTGAGGGCCCCCCAAATATTTTTTACATTAAATATAAAGTACATTATCTCACGTCATGTTGTCGAATGTCAAAATGCAGGGACCTCCAATGAGGGGCCCTAGATACAGAAGTTAATTTTCTTCCTGAAATTAGGCAACATATTTTGGATCTAGTAGAAGATTTCGGCTTGGAAGATTTGAAAGAACGTGATGTGCTAGCTCTACTTGAAGCTGATAGGGAACCTCCTCCTTGAAAACGATCCTGACGTCAGAGTCAGACGTAGCGCTCAATTTCTCAAGGAATTAACTCAGTCATTAGCAGTTATAACTCATTGAAGAATGAACTAGACAAGAAGGCAAGACAAACAACGTTGGACCATTGCCGTGAGCCAGGCCCATCCTTACCAGCGGAAAATGATGACGTCATTGATCTGCAGGTTATCATTTCTTCATTGTCTTCATTTTTAAAAAAAAGTATATACATATTCATATTTTATGTAACATGATATTGTTTAATTTTTGTTTATAGATTATTGTTGATTGTTGGAGTTTGTTATTATTTTATGTACAAATGTATGTAGCTTTAATTTAAATGAAATAAAAAGAGAAAATACATTTTGAATGATAAACCATGTTACATATTTAAACAACTTGGAACCGATCTCATTGAGTTTGTATGGATTTGTACTAGAATAATTGATTCCCTATACGGCTTTTCACTTAGCGGCCTAATTTCGTGGAACGTATCTAGGCCGTAAAGCGAGGTATGGGTGTATTTATTTTCACACCCAATGTAATTCAAGCTCATTTCATGTACAGGATTCACATTCTGAATTCCGGTGTAATTATGTTCTAGTTAAAATCGTGACCTAATTGCAGGTGCTCTTGGAAGCCGTCCAACGCAAACAAAAACACAGCATTCGATTAGCCCAGGTACTAATGCGCATCAATGTCATGACCCCCAGGAGGGCAGGAATGGGCGCGCAACCGCGTTACGACCCAGGGGCACATGAACTTATGCGCAACTGTTTTGCGACATAGGAGCACTGAAATTGGTACGCAACAGTGTCACGACTTGGGGGGGGGGGGTATCTCAAGTCGCTCTATTTCGGAAATGTTCTACAAAGTGGGAAATGATCGAATTTGGCACACGTGTAGATTCGACATGACAAGACACGCGATTTTTGAATAATTTTTGAGTCCATGGGTGAACATTTTTGAAGAATTACGTACCGCATTTTTTTTTTCAAGTTAACAAAAACCCAAAACGTAGAGTGTCACACATTGCTGTTAGATTTTTTTTCGTGTAAACCATAGCCTGAGTGTTTAGCGGCAACATTCCCAATTGATTGGCCGGTGTATATTGATGAAGACCCGTGCATGCAGATACCTACTGAGTAATACATGTATCAAGCGTGTGTGTGTGTGTGTTTTTGTTTGTTGTTGCTCTTGACATATGGGAAATGAAATGGTTATTCCACCCCCTCCCCCCAATAAAACTCATTGTTTCCGCTCGATGTTAAATAAATCTCTTCTGACCGTCTCTTCGGCCATTAATAATTATTCATGTTCGGTTTAATACATGTACTACATTTTATCATCAGCACTGGGGCGCCGGTTTTCGCGAGTCAGATTGGTTGTCGACCGCCCCAGCACGGCTGTAGCTGAAAGCCGGTTGAATATTTCATGGAGTGTCGCCGCTGTTAAAGAATAATTAAGGTGACTGGCGGGCGGCTCTGAAAAGGGGTTGGGGTGAAGGCTGACCTAGACCACGTGACTTTCACATTCAGCCTGGTCAACGGTGACGTAAATGTAAATCGCCATCTTTCGATTTCGCGCCACTCCAAGCTCGCGTGGTGTGTGGAGGAAAAAGTCGACTAACCCCCCCCCCCATACGCGATATTTCGTGCTTGCGGTTTGTTTGTGAGTGTTGCCGTGGTGCTACCCGACGTGATTTCTAGAGACGTAGTCGATGTTACGGACAGTTACGGTGTAGAGGTTCTTGTTTGGTGCATTCCGTGATAGTCGCCTGGCAGTACAACGAACCCCCGTTTCTCGCCGTAGGTTTATTCGTCATCAGCTGTAGTTTGCAGCCGTAGCCCACCGTTACTTCTGATGGGATGTCTCCGCTAAGAACCAGGGCTTTGGTGGGAACTATTGTCCGTTAATGGGATTTCCCGCACAAGGCCCCGCGGCGTTGACCAGTTTAGTAAATTGGGCCGTCATTGACGATACATGCTTAACCGATCACTGGGGGCTCGCTCGCACGCGTCAGCATGACCATTTGTGATATTTCTGATCTTTGTCTGCGATCGTGCATCTTGTCCCCCCCCTCCTCCCAGTCATGGGCGGATTTTTCTCGGTGGGCTCACCATGCGCTTTGAAGGGCCCTAATTAGCCCAACTTTGTACTATTTAAAATGTCTTTTTTTTTTCGTTAATGATTGGCTCATGTTTTCCTTCTGCGTCTAGTGCCTCAGCTAACCCAATCCTTCCCTGCGTCCAATATCTAGACCAGTGCTTCTCAAACTTTTTGAAATCACGGCCCCCTTGGAACGCCAATCAATATGTCGCGCCCCCCCCCCCTATTTTTTTTGGGTTAGATTGCTTAAATTTATAATTTTAAACTTCTATATGCAAACTTTTACTAGTCAATACATGCTTTTTCTAATGTTATCAATGAAAGAGTGAAAAGATGCAACATATAAAATAAGATAAACTAGATTTTATTTTAAACATATATTAATACTATTTACATACAATACATTAGGCTAATTATATTTTATGTGTCACATTTTTCGAAATTCCACGGCCCCCCCTCCGGACAGTCCACACGGTCCCCTAGGGGGCCGCGGCCCACCACTTTGAGAAGCACTGATCTAGAAATAATCCTCTCCTACAACATTCTCTAGTCCCGGTGTGTCCATTTAGCGACTCGGCTTGACGAAATTTTTTTTTTTAAAAAGAAGAAGGGTTATGTCAGGATCTCGTTGATCGGCTATCACGCACTGTTACGATCGCCGAAACGATACTGTATGCCCAGTGTTGTTATGATGATGGGAGGAGACACTGAGCGGGCGATAACATCTATACTATGTCACGTGATGTCTTCGAAGGATTTGTCCAGCCCACCCCCTTCCCGAAGTTCTCAATTTGGATGACACTCAATAACCTGGCTTGACCTTGAACTGACCTACATTCTGTAACTGTTGTTTTGTTTTTTTTTACTATTTTCTCAAAATGAACGTTCCACAGTCTACCTACCACTGGGGATGATATCATTGAGTTTATTAAGTCTTTCTCTATATCACTGTGAATGTTTCAGTACCAACCTGGTGAATAGTTCTTGTTTTTAACCCCCCCCCCCGAACTTTATGCGTGTTGTTATTTTTTTGGTGAATTTTTGTGTGTACTTGGCAGACATTTCTTACAAAGATAAAACATCGAGCCTATATCTGGTTTAAAAACTGTGCATTTTTGTGGTGTTGTTTTTTATCCGTTTATGATAATCACTGACAGCCACAGCAGCACATTTTATTTCTGTATGCCGACAAGTGATCTCAAATTTTAGTGTTCCGCGACCCATTGAGAAACCTTGTCGGTATTCGCGACCCACCCGCACAGAAAGAAGCCCGGCATTAGTTTTATACAGTCTCGATTAAGTTGTTATCACACAATTTTGCGGCCCATTTCGAATCAGCTGGTGACCCGCCGGTGGCCCGCGCGCCACACCTAGATAGCCATTGCCGGAAATAAGGAACATAAAACAGTTCCCGCGTTGATTCATCTTCAGATGATTGTATTTGGAACTGGTGGTGGTGGTGGTGATGTCGTTGGGTGGTTGGCCCGAGCCACGGGGTCAAACAACACGGAACCGCACAGTGCAGCATCATCTCTTCACGTCTACATCATACGACCCTTGACCCCCCTGACCCAACTTTACTCGCCCAGTCATCCTCGAGCAATTCGGCTTCAAATCACGTGGCGTCATCTCGTGATGTAACGAGCGAACGTAACCTACTAAAAATATTTGACCCCTTGTAGTGTGTGTGTGCGTGCGTGTGTGTGTGTGCGTGCGTTCGTATGTTTATTGGTGTTGTGGATTATTATTTTTCACCTCTCTTTACCGCGTCACCAGTGATTGATTAAATTTTAATAGCCTTCAGTGTGCTGTGTCTTTAGACAAATTAAGTCTGTTAGTCTGGTTAAAATAATTGTAATCACTGCGACACATTTTATTGGTAGAGGACTCTTTTTGAGGTCATGTCCATTCACCACGTGAAGGGCACAGGATAGTCGGGGGGATGTTGACATCACATGGCCAGGTCCACCAATCAATGTGAGTGTTTATTTTCGTAAATCATTTCCCATCGTGACTCCCCCCCCCTCCAACACACCTCCACAGACTTATCGTTGTCAATTGTTATTCATAGTCTTTATTTGTACCTTTCACTGTACTTAGTTTTTTTTAACATCAATACTGTCTCGTTTTTAATCATACGTATAGGCGAATGTACAGGTATATGTGTATGTACAGGTGAATGTACAGGTATATGTGTTTGTACAGGTGAATGTACAGGTATATGTGTATGTACAGGCGAATGTACAGGTATACCTGTATGTACAGGTGAATGTACAGGTATATGTGTATATGCATGTATAGGTGTATGAACATGTATAGGTATAGGTTTATGTACAGGTAAATGTGTATGTATAGCTGTATGTGCATCTATATGTCTATGTATATGTTTATGTACAGGTAAATGTGTATGTATAGCTGTATGTGCATCTATATGTCTATGTAGAGGTACAGGTAAATGTGTATGTATAGCTGTATGTGCATCTATATGTCTATGTATAGGTACAGGTAAATGTGTATGTCTAACTGCTGCCGTTGTTGTGTTTTCATTTATTCCAGCTAAATTGACATCATCCACGGTTCAATTTATATTTTATTGATATCTAAACAGAAGTAGAATACTTCGTTAGCTCCGTGTCGTATCTCGACGTTGCCCCACCTCGCCCCCCCGACCACTGGTTGCTTTTGAACAATTTATTTCCGAACCCGATGCAATGAAACGTTGGGTGTTTAATATTGTCTTTATTCCTATCGTGTTGAGATTTATTTCCTAGTCCTAGTTAGTATGATTTTAAATGGTTGAAAAGCTCATCGTGAATTGGTGTTTTTTTTTTTTATTAAATCTTTTATAAATATTTGTAGAAATAAGCCTATAACACAGACTATATAATATAATAATAGCGATTTGGGCGCTGCGTTAAATCGAAAGTAAAGAATTAATACAACAGTATTCCAGTTTAAAATACAGTCATGAAAAAAAAATCGGATCTGCCCGAAACCAAAAAAATAACCTCGCCTGCCGATCAAGCCTAAGGGGATATAACTCTATGCAAATGTTTTGCAGGGTACAGCTAGTATATATAATAAATGAACTCATCTATGGGCTATTCTTGTTTTAATTCTCCGGTTGTATGATTTTGACATCTTTGGATATTTCCCGTTTTGAGTAATCAGGCGTGTAAACGGGACTCTTCCCCCCCCCCCCCCCCACCAATTTTTTTATCCCCATTTCTGTATGCGTTATCAGATCTGCTGCACGAATAACACGAGCAACAATCTTGGAGCGGACGTGCAACAAAACAAACAAAACTCCAAATTGACGATTACCGATTCGTCATAAAACGTCCGAGAACGTCCCCAAGACAATTATTACAGCGGGACAACAATGAATAATAATAGTGAGGACATATGACGGTCTCTGGGCTCCGTCTGGTATGCAGATCGACATGCGACTAACTCAGCACAGCTTGCTTTTTATTTTTTCTTCTTTTGTTTGACTGAAATACCATCTTCTTTCCCCCCTCCCCCTCCTTCCCCAGTATTTCTTGAATGTTATGTTTAACCCGATGCCCGCGCATCACGAGATGTGTAAACACTTTAATTGATTGGCTGACGCGTATTGAACAGCGATTTGATTGGGTGAGCTCGACCTGCCAGCCAGCTGAAGTCATCTCTTCTCCCCCCCCCCCCACCCCTTATTTCAACCTTCCCCCTTTGATTCGATTGAGATCTGTACCCATTCTTTTCTATTTCGATGAAAGTCTATTGGACTTGTCCCGTCGATGGATGCAATAGCCGCCCCGTGTGTGCTGTAAGTTGTTGTTGATGTTTTCTCTAACGGTACGTACTTGACTACAGTGAATCGCATAGCATTTTAACGTTGAGTATTTCTGAAAATAGTCAAGTCTCGTGGGTCTGTCGCGGTGCCATGAAGATTGCACTTTCGGGCATGGCGAGATGCAGAAAGGGCAATAAGCGAACCGCCAATATAACTGTCTGAGTGATGGGCAATGCTAAGAAGAGATCAACGTCATATCCTGTAGGTCTCTCTGGCAGCATGGGCGTGTGACGTAGAGGCGAGCCGGTTTGAAAGTGTTTTTTTTTTATATTACGAAGCTGTCGTGCTTTCTTTCGCTGTCCGAAGTTCATTGTTTCACAACTTGTTTTATTCGGGCCTCTTGGGTTTGGAACAGCTCCCGCAATGGCGGACCTTGTTTATATATCCTGCCTGGATCCGGTGCAACCTACTGGTCTGTTTAAATTATTTAAGTACACATTTTTCACTTTCATCACTAGTTAATCTGAACTATGTCTTTATTTTGGCGATGCGATCAATTCTCTCTCTCTCCCTCCCTCCCCATCCCCCGGTTCATTGACCAACTATGTGTATAGGATTACATAAATTTAAAGCTCCCCCCCCTCTTCTTCCCGAGCTCAAAACTGACAGCTGGCGACCAGAGTACTCCGTTAAGGTTAACAACACCAGGGAGCTGTTTGTGTGGGTGAGGCGAAGGAGGGAAGAGGTAAAAGACGTTTAGAATGTCGTCTGCTTGGTCAACGGCCCGATAAAAAAAAAACAACCAATCAATCTCCGGTTCTGTACCGGGCTGCCGAGGGTCTAAATGTATGAAATTTGCCAGACCGACGGGGAAGGGACTCGCGTGACCCAGCAAGTCCTGTAGGGCCGGTTGTGATGCCTGCTGTTCAGATCGGTGGCGGGTGGGGCTGTGAGGGGGAGGGGGTGAGGGGGGGCGGTCGTCGCGTCTGTCTAGATGCGCAACTCTACAGGGTCGTTCGTTAGCACGGGGCGGCGGGCGCTCTAGGGTCCTCACTGCGTAATGGTACTGATGCCGGTATATATAAATGCGTGTTAAATCTGAAGCCGTGTAAACACATAATGACGTAACAGGCGATTCTCAAACGAGCCGCGGCGGAGTTCATTGCTGTACCGAGAACATCTGTAAATGAGATTTGTGACGCTTTTATTGTTTTTCTTCTGCCGTCTCATTGAACTGAAGACTCGAAAAAATAAAAATAAAAAATTCACTGTGGCTTTAACTGTGGTTTGAGAAGCCTTGAGTTACAAATGTCGTGCCACTCCGACTGGTGAAAACAAAACCATCAGTCTTACAGATTTGTCACCGCTCCTAGCATCAATGCCCCAGACATGCCTATAGAGACCACACCCTCCCCCACCCATTGACTCGAAACATTGGATGAGACAATGGACCGTGGTTGTAGATTGAGGCCCGTCCACGAGGCTGTCATCGAAGCCCCCCCCCCCTCCTAAATGTCAACATGTGGATTTGAACCCTTATCATGCGCTGAATAATTTGCTCTCTCTCTCTCTCTTTCTCTCTCTCACACCCCCCTCTCTCTCTTTCTCTCTCTCTCACACCCCCCCTCTCTCTCACACCTCCCCCTCTCTCTCTTTCTCTCTCTCTCTTTCTCTCTCACCCCCCCCTTTCTCTCTCTCTTTCTCTCTCTCTCTCTCTCACACCCCTCTCTCTCTCACACACCCCCTCTCTCTCTCTCACACCCCCTATCTCTCTCTCTCTCATCCCCCCTCTCTCTTTCTCTCTCTCACACCCCCCTCTCTCTTTCTCTCTCTCACACCCCCTCTCTTTTTCTCCCCCCCACTCTCTCTCTCTCTCTTTCTCTCTCTCACACCCCCCTCTCTCTCTCTCTCTTTCTCTCTCTCTATCTTTCTCTCTCTCACACCCCCCCTCTCTCACACCCCCTCTCTCTTTCTCTCACACCCCCCCTCTCTTTCTCTCTAACACTCCCTCTCTCTCTCTCTCTTTCTCTCTCTCACCCCCTCTCTCTTTCTCTCTCTCACACCCCCCTCTCTCTTTCTCTCTCTCACCCCCCCTCTCTCTTTCTCTCTCTCACACCCCCTCTCTCTTTCTCTCTCTCACACCCCCCTCTCTCTTTCTCTCTCTCACACCCCCCTCTCTCTTTCTCTCACACCCCCCTCTCTCTTTCTTTCTCTCCACCCCCTTTTGTTTTTGTTTTTTCTTAAACCAGCTTTTAATTATTTTTTTACTCGAACGTGTTTATTTAAAGATCGCCATTCACTTCAAAAACATTTTTTTATTACAATTTGTATAGAATACTTCAACCAATCAACAACGAGAGAGCAGGAGGGAAAAGAAAAAAAAAATATTTCCTGAATAGATTCTCCACATCCCTATTATTTTGAGTTAATATGTTGTCTGTCGGGTATGTGTTGTCTGTTGAATGCATTATAGAGACTGTCAGTGAAGTGGAGAGAAAAAATAGAGATCCAGAGAGAGAGAGAGAGAGAGAGAGATCATATTCCTCTAGAACAGTGCTTCTGAAAGTGGTGGGCCGCGGCCCCCTAGGGGGCCGTGGACTGTCCGGAGGGGGGCCGTGAAATTTCGAAAAATGTGACACATAAAATTATAATTAATCTAATGTATTGTATGTAAATAGTATTAATATATGTTTAAAATAAACTCTAGTTTGTCTTATTTTATATGTTGCATCTTTCACTCTTTCATTGTTAACATTAGAAAAAGCATGTATTGACTAGTAAAAGTTTAAAATTATAAATTTAAACAATCTAAACCAGTGGTTCCCAAATTTTTTTGACCCACGGACCCCTTTTTATATATAGTCAAAACTTGCCCACGGACCCCCAAGTGAAAAAGCTGCACAATTGCATGGTATGAAAATTAGAAATTAATTAAAAAAATTTGTTGAAGAAGTATTTATTAAAATTATAATTTGTAGTTAAAATAAAAAAGATAATGACTTGAGATGATGTTATGAGTGTATTTATGTCCAGCTCAATGTTTGTGAGTAGCGACCGCAAATCCCCACGAGCACTAATTTCTGGTCGGTTTCTGTTTTTTTGTGTTGGTGTGTACACTGTAATGAAGTTCATAACGGCACTGAATCCACGTTCTACCAAACAGAAAGATGGAAAAGCAGTACAACTTCTGTACAATACCCATAATGCAGGATATAACATTGGGATCTGTTTTTATAACCAGAATTTGTGGTATCCTTGTTTAAAAATTGGTTTCAGTTCATCATTTTTGGATATTTTTTATAAGCAGCTCTTGTATTAGTAAGGATTCATCTGTGCGAAATGACTTAACACCCTGTCGGGACTATTCAAGTGAAGCCTATCTTCAAATCTTTGGTTCAGGTCTGCATTAAGAACTGTTAAGCGTTGACAGTAAGCAAGCTAATCTTCAACTTTATTTTGCAATTTCGAGATATTTGGAAACTGAGAACATTCTCCTCTTTCCATGTTTTGTTTGCAGAGAGAAATTTTTGTAAAAACGCAGACATTATGCTTTTAGATTTGATTGAATTTAATTGGTCACTTTTTGTAGGTTCAAATTAGTATTGTTAAATTTGTCAAATAAATCAGTCATATGGGCAATGTCACTTTTTGACTTACTTAAATTGTGTCGCAAATCATTTTCATGAATCTTTAGATAATCAACGTACGTCTGTGTGAAGTAGTAAACAATTATAGACCTCGTCATTTTTCAAACAAAGTTGAGAAAATAATACCTCATTTAAGGCATTCCTTCTGATTTTATTAACTTCTTTAATGAAATAATCTAGTGATATATGCAAACGTTCACTAAGTTTTTTGCGACATAATGATGTCGATGAATGACATAATGAGTCATAATGTACTGAAAATACATTCGGTACAGTTTGTTTTAAATATGTCAGACAGCCTCGGTATCTTCTTACCCTTGTCTCCAAACAGTTAGCCAATAACAATTCTTGACCAAATGTTTCTTCTTTTACAAATCTTGCATAAGCTAAAAGTAAAGTTTCGGTTTCTAGTACAGTGGACATGTCAAGCTGTATAGAAAATTCAGATATTTTTTAAGTAACCACATAAAGGATTTTCTACGGACTGACTGAGATATTGTCAATCCATCTTTGTACTGTATTATTACTCAGTGGAATAATTTATATAATGTCGAAAGCTGGTTGGTGCAAATCTGTGCGTATTACATCATTTACAGCTGGTAAAATAAGTTATTCATCAATAGTATGCAGCTTTACTGAGTCAGGAATCCTGACTTTGCAATCACTAAAGAAATGTAAGAAGAAACAGTCCATCATCATCTCACTTAGATGTTGTCTCAGTGATGGTATTTTCCAAATTTTTTATTTCACTGTGTGAAAAAACGTTAAATCCTTCTCTTTTTGTCTAAGAATGGGAAAATGTGTTTCTACACTTTGTATCAGAATAACATAGAACTTAATTCGGTGTACGATGTAAACTATTTTATAGTTTTTGTTTATATCGTAGACAAATTAGTGCATCCAGTGGAGTTATTTAATTCATGTTTAAACGTGTTCGGCCGTCAGTCTGGTACATTGTCATGTTTGTTATTAATTTAATCAATGTGCACTACTAGTTTATTTATTGTTTTTTATTTTAATTTCCATAATAATAAAAAATATATCATAATTTTACTATTTTACTTTAAACCTTTCGCGGACCCCCTGAAGTTCTTCAGGGACCCCCCAAATGAATTAAAATTCTTCACGGACCCCCTGAATGATACCAGGGACCCCAACTTTCTAACTAAATTTGCTTGATGGCTACTGCATCTGAAATGACACATCTTTTTCTAGCTAATATTTCTCCATTTATCTTCAGTGAATTCTGTTTATCAGTAGTGTGTAGTGCTTTTAGACAATTTGCGTAATACTTGTTACTGAATGTTTAGTGTAGTGTAGTAGACTTGATGTGTTAATTTCTGCCAGTTTATGAATTCACTTTTTCTCTGAATCCATTAGATTTTTACTATCTTGGTTAAAAATCTTTATTAAAAAAAAAATCTTTTGTCTAAAAAATCTCTTATTTAAAAAAAAATATCATTGATGAAAAATTGAATGATACCAGGGACCCTTTTGTTTTCATCATGTTATTTATTTATTCTAAACTTATCTCCTGTAATTAGGTCCGAACAGCCCCAGTGTATCAAAGACCAGGCCCACCCCGCCAAGGAAAGCAGCCGCGCATTTTCTGGTAGATTTACCCCATCCCACGGCATTTCACCGGCTGTGCATGGCAAAATAAAAGCTTTAGGTTCTCCCTATTGCTCGTCCCAACCCTCGTCACACACCTGACGTGTGTGCCGTCTCGAAAGATCTCCCAGGCTGAGCTCTGCAAGTGACAGAATCTCCAGTATCAGATGAAAATGATGTAAGTATTATGAAACCTTTTTTTTTTGCATATAAGCAGATCAATCTATATCATAAATTTTATCAAATTTCGTTTGGCTTTTTGGCAAACAGGTAACATCCTCTCAGATTTTGACCCTTAATTAAAGTTCACAGAAACTATATTTTTTCTTCCATATTGCCCCCAGGGTTTAATACCTCACAATTCTTTTTCTTTACTTCCTGAAAACATTTTTAACACATTTAATGGTCATTGCTATAAAGTGCCAAAAAAAAAAAGAAGTTGGATATGATTTGGCATTATATATATATATACATGTTTATCATGCAGATTACTAGACTGAAAAGTATACGATGAAAAATTCTGAAATATCACTAAAAATTCTTATTTTTAACAAATTTTTTGAAAGTGCTTGGTTAACTTAATGACGACTTATAGAGCATCCTAGTTCCAAATAAATGTATATTGTCCTCATAGTCCTTGGTGCCAGGTTAGACATGGGCAAACTATGGCCAAGTAGGCCCATCTGGCTCTCCGATCCTGCTGGTGCTACAATCATTCACCTTTAATTTGTATTACTTCATATAAACATTCCATCCATCTGCTCTTAATTTTGTCAAATTTAAGAACTTAATGTGGCCTGTGGTTCATCTACCTGATGATGTTTATTTGCAAAATAATGACTTTTTTCTAAATGTCCCTTTTTTTAAGAGACAGCTCTGACATAAATTAGCATTTCTTGCTGTCAGATTATCCGGAAAATAAAATCTCTATTTTTATTCCAGCGTCGACAGAGTGTTGCTTTCAGCATTGGATTTTACACCTGGCAAATCCAAAAGGTCCTAAAGGATTTTGCAAAAGACTCTATTTGGGTCTAAGCAGAAAAACAGTGGAAAAACAAAGGAGGTTGCAGAGACCCAAGCTAAATGTGATCAACAGGTTAGTTCTCCAGATGGGAGAGAGATTGCTTCTGGTGATAGCTGTGAAAAATGTTCTGCCAGCTGTGACAATTTAGAACTTTTATTAGAATTCTCTTTTCAATCTATTCCTTGTCTTAGTGACTATTGTGTCTCTAAACATTCTTCCTAAAGTAGCAAACATTGACTCCACATGGTTATCCCCTTGATTCAAATAATGAAATATTAGATCTGTTGAATGATAAAAAGTAAAATGGAGAGTGACAAAACATATCTGTGTGGTTAAACATGAGTGTCATGAACAAAAATAAAACATGTCTTTGATAACTCATTCTGAAACTTCCTTGGGCATCAAAGCTTTGAGGTTTGATGACGTGGTGAGGGCTGTGGAAGATAAAGTCTGCAGCTCTAATAAATCAAGAGATGATGATGTACAAGAACTCAAGTTGTTGAGAGAATGCTCTGACTCAACAGTCAAACTGCACAAAAGATTGCCAGGAGCTCATGGGTGGTCTTGTTCAATTACAAGTGACATTTTAGAGGCTCAGAGAATTTACAGGCAAGTCATTGTATGACCAATATTAAACCAATTGTCAATGTCGACAGTCATGCAATTACACCTTCTGGAACAGGTAAAAATTCTTTCAAGACACATGAAAAACCTGCTAAAGAAAGTTGTTTCCCAATGTTGATACTGAATTACTGACAGAAGGAATAATTCATGGAAATTATCTTAGAAAAAAATCAGTCGGTTATGTTGAAACTTGCACATCTTTTCCGACCTTGATTAGTAACATTCCAGAAACTTCTGTGAGTACAATACATGTAGGAAAGAAAGAAAATGAAACAAATGTGGGTAAAAAGATAAGCTTGGTGTCAAATTTAAAGAAATATGAATCTTCTCCAGGAATATTTGTAAATCAGATGAATAGCAGGAATCAAGCTAATGATGAACTAAAGTGGACATGTCGGTCTGGAAGAAAACATGGAAAAATACAATTGAAGTTTATACAAGTCAGACAACTTGTTTGATGAATAATTCAAAATTAAATTATCAAAGACCAAGGGAATGTTGTACAAACATCAGATTTTCCTTTGTCAATGCTGGATAAAGAATATTTTGTCAGACTGGACAAAGGACAGTGAAACTCAACCTAAAAAATTTAAATTTTCTTCATTCATGAAAAAGACTTACAGTAGAAAGAAAAAACTGCCTTTGATTAATTCACCAACTCCTCAAGCAGATCCCAACCTGAACATTTTAAAATCAAAACATTTAAGGATCAGAAGGTGGCTCAGCTGAGAGCAAAGTTTGAACCAGCAAAATCTGGACCAAAGATAAAGAATAATTCCATGTTATACAAGCATGCTTTAGCCAACAACTGAGTCAGTTTTCACAGAAAAGACACTAGCAGATACAAACTCCAACAATCATAAAAAAGCTCACACTTAAAACAGTTTCACCATCACAATCAGATGTGACCACAAAATCTGAAAAGCATCATCTAGAATGCAAAATAACTCCAAAATGCACAAATTTAAAGCTGATACAGAAAGATACTTTTCAGACTCCAGGAACCCCTCTACGCAGAAAAATAGCTAGTAAATGAGAGCACATAACAGGATTGCCCAGTATTAGATCGGAAATGAATATTATAACTCTTTCCATCTGTACGGCAGTTCCCAGTTTGGATGGAGGTCCTTATATTTTACCTTTTCTACTGGCCTTTTAGCTAGACGCTCCTGACCTGCCTCGTAGACAGGCTGCTAGTTGGGAGAGTTAGTTCTGCCTTTTCCTTACTGCATTTTCTATTCATTATCTACACTTAGATATTTAATAAGTTTGAAAAGTCACCTCTCATGCTTACCGCAAATTTAATTTACAAGTTTAAGACTTCCTTATTTGTACATACATAAATTACATGTGAATGTCATGTACGGTATGCATATGTTTTATTGTTATGCTTTTGTTGTGATTTAAAAAAAAAAACTTTTTAATATTGCTCTGTTAAAAATTGAAGTCTATTTCTTACTATCTCTAAGGCGTTTCCGGTATTCACATATCATATTTAATAGAGGCTGTCTATAATGTAATATAAAATTGCTTGGCATTGTACTAAAATGTGTAGCTTCTAATATATCTGCGAAGCTTTACTGTGCTGTTTCTGTTATTTTTTGTACAAATATTTAGATTCAGGAGGATGATACAAATCTATAATGGTAGGAGTTTAACCATGATAAGTTAAATAAACTTGTTTGAAGTTTAACAATAATCGTTTTTGAACTGCATGCCTTTGATTTAATCTCGTTCTTGACACTAAAGATATTTACTCAGAGAATGACAAGTTTTAAATTTTTTTAATTGATTATTTATCTCAACCATAACATTAGGATTTTGAATTAAGTTCTCACAAATTGTCTATATCATTCCTTTGAGAAAAAATTAATAAACAGATAATATTATTGACATTTGCTATGATTAAACATAATCAGCATCTAGCTATGATTAAGCCAACTAATTGTGAAGTCCTTTTTCATTTCTTAATTTTATTTTTTTTAAATTTTATCTTGTTTTTACAATGTAAAATTTAAGCTATTTATTAATAAAATCAACATTAAATTCTCTGGAAATAAATATGCATGTCTTTTATATGTGAACCAGTATTTTTTTTGTTTATTAATTTGTGTATTTGTCTATCCAATATAATACATGTATCTATTCATTCTTTTCTAATTCAAACTCTATCTACGCTATATTTTGTAATCACTAAATGTATGCATGCATGCTCTTATGATTTTGCATTTTAACAGCTTTAAATATTACATAAATACATTTCACATTGATATAAATTTATTTTAAAAAAAAACCTGTTTTATTTTTAAATTTAATGTTATTGTATATCTGAAGATTAAATTTTGGGTCATTATTTTTTTAGCTTATGAGATGTCTAGTTAGTATATGTGCTTGTGCTTATTTTAGTTGCCTGATATACGTATACATCTATCAATAACTAAAATTTTACTGTCGCCAAATACTAATATATTAAAATTACTAACATCTCACTTTTTTTCTATTTTCAGAAGAAACGGAAGCCACTAGGTGCAAGAAATTTTTTGGAAACGGGAATCTAATGAAGCATTGCACATTTTAATGTTTTAATAATATATTACATAGTAAATTATTCTTGTTAGATCCTATGTCTATATAAAAAATGTTGTCTTAGTACATATTATTGTTCTTATATTATTACATATCACATCCATTGACTTCATAGCCTTAACTTGTAAATGCAGATGATTTTCAAAACAGAACTTGTCTCGAAATTAATTTTATTATTCTTTCAATTTCTTTTTTACCGGTTATATCCCCCAACAGACACACACATCCCAACAGAGACACACACACACAGGTGTATTTTTATGTTTAATAGGTAGAAGTACTAACTCAGCAAACTGTTTGATGAGGGAAGCCAGCTCCTCCATGGTAATATTTGGGTAAGTGAATCTGGCCTTCAGCTGATCTGAACACCTGCTTAGTGTCATCTGGCACACCATACTGGACAAGTTCACCACTCTGACAAAAAAACAACAACACATTTTAAAATTGTGTTTATATACATCCATTGTACAGAAATGCATGTACAAATTTGGAAAGAAAAAAAATGTCAATTTTGTTGTTAATTTGCTGTATACATACCTGGCACTGAGGTTGTAACAAAGGAAAGAGAACTTCGCAGACAGCAAGGGTGTCAAAGAAATTTGTCTTAAGTCGTTACTTCAGCTTGAAATGCAGCGGAGCCGTGGATGAGCTCTGCAGAGCAAAATATATATTTGTTTACAATGTCAGGAAGAATGCTTACAGAAGGCACACTTTCCACTCTATATAATAACAGCTTATTTTTGTATGTAGGATAAATTTTAATAAAAAAAATATGTAAAAATATTATGGGTATCATCAATCAAATTTAAGACTTCAATGGTGTACAGGAAAAAATACAATTTATGAAAAATATCTATTCTTTTAAGTTTTATAATAAAATGTATGGAAAGACTATATGAAGAGGAAAAGATCGCATAAAGATATCATTTAGTAATGCAAACATAGTCTGAGAAAAAATACCTTGTAAGCTATACCAGCATTGTTGACAAGTACATACAGTACCGTAAAGTACTCCTTTTTAGGAAATCTCTAAGTTTTGGCGATACTACTGTGGTCATTCCCGTCAAGCTGGTGCAAGGTGGAATGTAAAGCTTCCTTCTCTAATTCCTCCACAGCTTTCTTGCCTAATTCTATGCTGCTGGAAGCTATTATAAAATAAATCTAACATTCATCAGAACAAGATTACAAATACATGTATATGCAATCTAGCTAAGTTTTCAAAATAATAATTTTTTTTAAAAGTATTTATAAACAAATATGCTGACTGTTTATAAACCACTAGCAGAAAACTTATTTACAATTAATTTTTATTTATTGTATACTAATAAAGTTACAGAACAATTAATGTAGTCAAGTCTCATTGTATCGTTAAGGCTAACAGTCCTGTTACCAAAATGATATATGCCACATACTTATCAATTGATTTGATTTATGTTTGGGGGATTTTTCAAAGAGTGAAACAAGAATTTAAAAAACTGATCCAAGTCCTTAAAAGACTAACACTGTGAAGTATAATGATCTGATTTTGAGAATATTTCGAGATAATTTCAGAATCATTTAACTATTTGTAAAAAGTTATGTTAGATTTTCGGTAATGCCCTTGCATTATTTATAACATGCCTAAGCTGACCATCTTTTAAGTAATCTCAAGATGAATAATTTGATAAAAATCAATAATGCTCTGAATTTAAAAAATTTAACAAAAAAAAAACACCAACAGAAAAAAGTAACAGTATCATAAAATTTTGAAACATTTTACATTTTTTTTACTGAATACTTAAAGTAACCAGAGAGCACTAGTGTTCAGCTTAGCATGGGCTGAAGCACAGAACTAAATGACTTAAGTAATGCTAAACCCATATTAAATAAAGTGATTAAAACTTTACCAGTAAGTAGCACATCTCCATTAAACTGCTTACATAGTGCTCGCACAATGCCAAATCCAACACCTTTGTTTGCTCCTGTCACCTGTGTATAATAAAATTTACATATGCATTAAGGAACAATTTATGAGTCATGACAGAGGATATTTTACATATTTCACATTTTTGCACTATTACAGTTATATTCAAAGTTTTATTTTATTTGTATCTAATCTATCTCTTTAGGAGACGATAGTCATGGGGTATAGGTTCTAGACTGTCAACTTGAAGGTCCCGGGTCAGATCCTATCTGAAAAACAAGACATTTTTAATGTCTTGATGAAAATTACGAAGTTCACCCAGCTTAAATGTGTACCTCAGTGGCTTTGTGCTAGAGACGTAGGTATAGGAATCCTGTGGTCCACCCATGGCCATTACACTCTCTGTTAAGGTATGGTGGGGTTAAAGGAAGGGCACCATAAAAACCCTTTCATTACTGCACTGTTTCCCAAAGTGTGCCTACAGGGGGTAAAGGAAGAGTTTAGCGGTACATTCTGCAACGGGCTGATAACTTTTGGTTAACTGAAACATGCACAGCTAGAGCGAAAACATTGAGGGTGAACCATGACCGATTAGAACTATTAGAAGCTATTAGTCTAGACTCTAGAGCAACAAAAATATTATTGTTAGGCTTATGTTATTATAAAAATCATTTTTTAAACCGGTTAATTTTAGCTTATTTTGAATAAAAGCTTACCACTGCAACCCGGCGACTCATTTTATTTATTTTATTGGCAAATTTAACAACACACGATTAATTTCAACTAGTCTGTGACTGTGAACTTCGTGAACTTTATGTAAAAAAAAATTAAACCAGAGCTGCCAACTCTTTTCCACAAAAATACGCAAAAATAGATAAAACATCTAGAATAACCTAAATCTAAACTAAAACATAAAGAAAATTAACTAAATTTATTATATAGATTTTATATAAATGGAGAAAGAGCATTTTATTGAATATATGCTGTTTTTAATATCTTAATTATTTTTTTGTGCTAACTTATAAATCGAGATTGAAATAATCTTGTTTTAAATTTTCATGGGTGATGTACCTTGACATGGCATACCATTCAAAGAAGACTCCACATCAATAATTACTGAGACGAACTATACGATAAATAACAGCTAATTCATTTTAGTTAAGCTACTATTATGTCTCTTGATTCTTGGGAGTGTGTGGCATGTGGGACATTGGCAACCTATAATCGGAACTCAATCAACAAGAAGGCATAGGAATTTTATTAATTATTTGTATATGATGATAAGTATATGTAGTCACTTATGGTGTTTCTAAATGGGGAAAATGGTTTTATTCAACATAAAATAACATTATATTTTTTTAACCAATATCTTCCCTCTATTTTTCCCCTTTATTACTATTTGTGTTATATAAATAGTGATGGAATAAGTAATGTTCCCTTAGCCCTTAAGGACTATCGGGGCAGATGAAGTGTAGAATTAATCCGTTTCAATAACTTCGGCATATCAAGGGATTGTGTGGCTAGCACAACGCCCAGCCGCCTTTACTGCCCCAACTTAAAATCAGGTACCCATTTAAAGCTGGGTGGACCTGGGGAGTTACACCAGGACCTGAAAAAATCCCAAGTGTCTCACTGAGGTTTGAACCCAGGATCCTCCGGTCGACAGTCGACTACACGTCACGACTACCCTATTAGATAAGGATAAAGTAAAAAAAAAACGAGTGAGTCCTCATCAGTCGCGCCCTTTTGGGAGTAGCGACCGGGGCATGATACCCCCGCCCCTTTCCCACCCCTCTCTACGCCACTGGTCATCATAGAGATATATTTAGATATTTCTATATGATGTAAATTACTGGGTTTTTTTAAAATTTATACATTAATTTCTCAGCTTATATCTAGAGTAGATATGTTTTGTAAACAAAAGGCCTGTATTCATCGAGAATGTATTTTTTCTTATAGATTATTCTGGAACAGTCTATGTTGCACCTGGGGCCATCTGAACGTGCGGTACCGCCTGAGCATAGGGTTTCTAAAAAAAAAAAACCGACTTAAAAAAAACCGGTTTTTCGCCGCCGGTTAAAAAAACCGACACCCCCCCCCCATACCTGAGCAATTGCTCTAAGGTTTGGGGTAACGGGGTGATTCAAAGTATTTCTAGCAGACTGACCAACTAGGATACTGTCCAAGTCTACCCCTGTTCAGTATTAATCTCTATTAAATCTGGTGCTAAGAGGGGGAGGGGTATAGTTACTTTTTGTTTAAAGCTTGTGGTGGAGGAGGGGAGGGCATTCATAAGTCTGGAACAAGGGCGCAATTAAACCCGCTTTTCTTGATCCATGGCACCCGGTTAAAAACATGCGCTACAAAACGTGAGACAACCCATTACTGGCACTTCGGCCCAGGCCCGTAGCGTGCGGGGGGACAGGGGGCCGGGCCCCCCTGCGTTTTGTCTGGCCCCCTCTGCTTGTTTGCTCTACTTAGTAAAATGTATGTCCTGCCCCCCCCCCCCCCCGCTATTGCCTGGCCCCTGCTGTAGAATGCCTGGCCCTTGCTGTAGAATTTTCACGCTACGGGGCTGCTCCGGCTGTTTGGCTGTACTGAAGTTTGTTAGCTTGCAGGGTGTGATGTTGGTCACAAAGGTCAAGACCCACAGGAGCGCATCATGAACAGGTCAATGACCTACCTACCTTAAAAATGTTATCTTTCAACAGAAAAACAAAATCTTTTCTTTTTGTACTGTGTAGGGAAAAAGAGAAATGAATAACATGCACTCACCCAAAAGAACAAAGTAGACCCACCGTTGATTGAAATAGAACAAAGTAGACCTATTGTTGATTGAAATAGAAATAACTTCCATACATCGTCTGCCCGCCAGTCTCCGCCATCTTGTTCCACTTATCGATTTGACATACATGTAGGCTTACAATGTACATGCAATAATCTTTTTGTATATCTGCAGACTGAATAAAATGTCCTTCATCTTAACGAACCAATGGCTGACATGCAGACTAATAGAATAGTTTTTCATTTTAAAATAAAATGACACAGTCATTCAGTGGATCTCAAACTGTTCTTTTTGTTTGTTGATTTCATTTTGAAAGTTAAATGTTAACAAATATCAGCTTTTAAAATAATCAGTCATATTTTTAAGCCAACGATTTCTTAGTGCTATTATTAATTATTGATCTATCTGGTGACAAGAATAAGACAACCCTAATGGGACGTTCACTTAGTCATTAGGTAAAGCTTTTTCGCATTCTCTGTCAAAGTACGTCACTCTTCAGCAACATCTCCCCTCCCCCTCCCCACCCACACACGCACACAAACACACACACACACACAAACACTTCCACGTTAAATAAAAAGTGAACTTCCTTTTATTATAAATTCATATTCCTTGTATTCTAGAAATTGTGGCAACATTTTTGGAAAAAAAATGATGTGAAAAAAAAATGATTTGGTTACTTGTTTTTTAATAAAATAATACACTTTTCGATTTCTAAAAGGTGTCTAAATTAGGCATTACAATGATTGATATGGCGTAAAATTATCAAACGTTTAGAACCGCTGTTATAGGGGGTTAAGATATGCAATCAAGTTAAACGTTCTAAATACTGACTTCGCTGATAAGAATATGTTTCCTTCATATTTTTACAGCATTTTCGAAAAAAAATGCTCTATTGTCCCCGTTTTGTCTGTCTGTCTGTCTGTCTGTCCGTCATCACCCTAGATCTCAACAACCATAAGTCCTAGACCCATGATGTATATATCATTTTGTAGGTCTTAACCTGCTAAGAAATGACTTTTTCCATTTCGCGATCTGACCTCTGAAGGCCGTAAAAGGGCCGTAAAAGGGGGCTTATAAAGTACCGTTTTTACTATATAAGCTATATGAACAAAGGAGCGCCCTAGATCTCAGCAACCATAAGTCCTAGACCCATGATGTATATATCATTTTGTAGGTCTTGGCCTGCCAAGTGTACGCGATAGGACCTCTGAGGGCCGGGCTTCAGGGCTCCTAAGGGGCTTATATATTATATATATAGCCCCATTCTACATCTTGTACGTTCAATAACCCATTCATTTGGTGCGAAATACTGCAGCACGTAGTTTCACCAAGATTTATTAAGAAACTCATCAAATGAAATAGTAAGCTTGTGTTCTGAGTTTAATTGAAAGTATCAGAGCTATGCAACAATTGACGGAGTTTTCGGACGATTAAATGACCACAATTTCGAATGTTTTCAATTATGAGTCCTATTTCAGTAACCACAAACCACTTGTAGTTAGATTTTTTTTTCAAATATGAAGAAACGTCTTTATAATATTATTTTTTACAGATATATGCATTACAAAATTGAATTTATAAACATTTCCAAAATTTACAAATATTTACTGAAAGATAACAAACGTACTGATACATAACATGAAAATGCGCTAACACGTCCTGTGTCCAAAATGGAACAGGCTTAATTGCTTGTTTTCATTGAGTTTGATTGGTTGGTATACATTTTCCGATTTTTTTCCTTCTAATTTTAGCACGTAACACATTTTACCAGCTGGTCATCAAAACCCTCACATTTTGTTTTCGTCACCATGACCTTTCTTATGTTCTGTGAATAGACTTCCAGAGGAATTTCTGGCCCTTAGAATATCTAGGGGTCCTCATAGCAGCTAATTTAATTGTAATTTATACTTAAATGGAGGGGAGGGGGGTGAAGCTGTGACAGAGGGGTCCTCGGTCTGTCGCCCAGTTTGCATATCCGTAGGAACGGCCCTGGTGCAGATCAGCCCCCACCCAACAGGGCATTCAACCCTCAGTAGGTCATGAATACAGGGGCCCTGCCAACTGTTTTTTTTTCTTTACATTAGCATTTATATCGACGACGTGACCCATCTCTCATAAGAGTTAAGGTTATCGCCCCCCCTCCCCTCGTCCATCCCTTTTCGAGCCTGCACCCAACCAAAAAAAAATGGATCTTTAAGATTATTGACGTGGGTAGTAAAGTCTGCATAGATTGCCAATATTGTTTGGCCTGCTAAGTTTCTAAAGCCTGGCCTTTCTGTTTGTTCATTTATTGTATCTCTGTTATCCAATCAGTTATCAGAAAAACGCATGTAGATAACACGCGTGTATGTGTGGTTAATGTTATGTGTTAACACATATTGGTTCTCTCCCGCCGTCGTACCTTATTTTACGTCTCATGCTAGGCGTGCATGTGTTTATCAACTTCTGCCGTGTTGATGTCTAAATATAGTTGGCGGCTAAATATAGTTGGTGGCTAAATATAGTTGGTGGTTTTGTCTCCTATTAGTAAAGAGTGCCAACAGTCTGAGTTTCATTGCTACAGGGGTAGGGGCTATTGTATTCAAATAAAATGAAATTAAAATATATTCATGGATGTATATATATATATATATATATATATATATATATATATATATCATGTGGGCTTTATGAATATATCATCTAACTGGGTACATCATGTGGGCTTTATGAATATATCATCTATCTGGGTACATCATGTAGGCTTTATGGATATATCAGTTAACTACATCACCGGACCTTCATTCTGGCCAAGTGAAGGTGAGGTAACATCATGGACATCTCGTGACATCACGATGTACGTGCATATCTCATTTAAACACATGACACTCAATGGAAAGCAGCCGAGATCCGCAGGTACAGAAAAGAAATAGACACTGACGCATAAAAAGGGTTTAATAAATATATATTATTTTCGTAAGAATAATAAATCAAAATCATCAATGAAAAGGTTTTTAATAAATTGTGAAGTCTTTCAGTTGTCATAGCAGACTCATTTTCCGTTACATTTTCCAGTCTGCAATTTTCTTTTCTCTAATAAATTTTCCTCTCGGCGATTCCACGTTTGGTGGCAAAAGAGCACAATAAACTGGAGTTACGGCCCCTGTGTGGATTAAAGTAAAATATTTAACAGACATGGTCGCCAAGGAAGGGAAAGAGCTCAAATCTTGCTATATCGGCAACATAACAAAGATATCATGTAAAAATGTTCAATTTTCACGCTACAACTGCAACAATGTCTACCTTCATCAACTGTCAGCGTCCCCTGGTGGCTGTTTAGGTCTGTATCGACGTAACCAGGACAACACTGGAGATAAAACACGAATTATTCTTCATTAAAAATGTATTGTCTTTACTTTTTTTTGTGCGTCAGATAATCCTGCTTCCCCCCATCCCCCGCCCCGACAGTCTCCGCCAGCTGGGGGGTCCCTTTGACCAAATCCACCCACCAATTACAAATACAATGTATGATAGATTACTTTACTCAATGGGCCCCACCCCTGGCGTGCGTTTGAAGTGCCCCCTACCCGTTACGCAACCGTAGAGTCATTGATATTTCTCGAAAATGTTTTGAAAGATGAATGATGAAATGGTCTTCAGACCAAAAAAAAAAGTTATCAATGGGTTTAATGAAATAAATAATCAACAATTAAAAAAATGGAGATGGGTAACAGAAACGCAAAAGCTCACGGCATTGACGATGACGTCATCAGCTCTTGATCTGTCCAGATCTCTCTGTTGTATCATTGACATGACTGTGACACCGATTTTGGACATGAAATAAGAAGAACCACAGTAACCAGCTTCCGTGTGTTGGTTTTCTTTAGCCAAACTTTAACGGTATGCAAAAAAAAAAAAGTGAAAATTATGTTACATTTGAAAAAGTTACCACCAACGATTTAGTTTGTATTTGAAAATTTTCTTATATAACCACCGGAAACATGAAATATTTTATTACGTACTCGACAAATTTCTTGATCAAGTCAGTAAGTTCTTCCATTGTGATATGTGGGTCTGTAAATTTGGTTCTAAGAGCTTCAGAGCACCTGGCCAGTCCAACTTGTGACGACATACTTGACACATTGACTACCCTGAAAAACAAAATAATTCATAATTCAAGTAAATGAAATGAAGTTTTTATCATATCAATAAATAATTCTCCTACTGGTGTTTGACGCATGCCATGAATGAAATGTGTCGCAAACATAACGTTTTCTCCCTTAGGCATTTAAGACAATCAGGGCAAATGAAGCGTAGAATTCATATTTTGTCTGTAGTAAAAGCACATAGAAGGTGGTTGCCAGTATTGACATGATAAGGCAGACAAGAGCCGCATCACAGTAATGTTATCAAGATTGAGTCAACGAAAAGTAATTCAATAAACAATGGCTCATTGGGAGCCGCATAAAAGTCACGAAGGGGCGTAGGGTCATAGAAGAGCCTAACAAGTCATCGAAGAGCAGTATGAATCATCGAAGAGTCCCATGAGTCATAGAAGAGCCGCATGAGTCATAGAAGAGCTGCATGAATCATAGAAGAGCCGAATGAGTCATCGAAGAGCAGCATGAGTCAACGAAAAACAGCTCCAAGAGCTGCATTTTGCCATAATTGGCATGCAAGTATTGTGTGTGCCCTCACATAGTAACTTTCGCAGTCAATGTCCGACCGCCGTTTTGTTTGGGTTTTTGATGGCTGGATTTGATAAATGTACAAATAGACATTTTAGTCTCAAGGCTGTGGTTTTATTAACTTACCTGGCGTGAGGGCGTAGTAAAGGAAACAAAACATTGCAGGCATCAAGTGTACTGAAGAAATTAGTTCTGGTTGTTTCTTCGGCTTGTATTGCGAATGGTACAGAGTCATCCTGGCAAAGCATACACAATGATGTCACCAGAGCTGTTCTTATGGATGGTCAGGTCAAGAGTCTGCCTAGTCTTACCTCCCTGCACACACACTCACACTCACAGACACACTTCTTATTGAGGGGACTCCATGTCTGGACTAAGATGAATAGCAATCTTAGCACTTGTCTGTGGCCCAGAATAAAATTTAACATTAAAGGGAGGGGGGTCAGAATGGGCCCCATTTTTTAAAAGATTTTGTCTAGGGCCCCCACATGTACCTTTGCCTAGAGCCACACTAGTTTGTTTATTCTGTCAGACTTTAACCACAAAACATGCTACACTACAGTGTGTTTATGCTTTCAGACTTTAACCACAACATGCTACACTACAGTGTGTTTATGCTTTCAGACTTTAACCACAACATGCTACACTACAGTGTATTTATGCTGTCAGATTTTAACCACAACATGCTACACTACAGTGTATTTATGCTGTCAGACTTTAACCACAACATGCTACACTACAGTGTATTTATGCTGTCAGACTTTAACCACAGAATGCCTTTTTTGTCACATAGAAACAAAAAGTATCACAGTTTTGCCAACTTATGATGTAACGAAGGAAGATTCAAGATAATAAATCAGAGTCAAATATTGTCATATCCCAGGCATTGATTTAAAATAATTTAAATAAAAAGCAAGAAATATGTTAGAGAAATAAATAGTTACGTTAAACACTATTCCAGCATTGTTGACCAATATGTCCAGTCCACCATATTTTTGTTGAATGAAATCTCTCAGGCGTAACAAACTGCTGTTATCATTGATGTCTAACTGGTGAAACATCGGATGCAAACCCTCTCCCTCAAGACGTTTAACGGCCGTGCGGCCTCTTATTTCATCTCGAGCTGAAATGATGTAAAAAATGGCTGAAAATGTGTATCTAGTGGGGCCAATTTTGAGCTTAAAACATTGACCAGTGCTCGGTACACTCCCCCATATAGCCGCATCTGACCTAGATATTTATATATTAGTACACAAATAACTCACACTGAACCAGTGATAGAAACTCTAAGTCCCGATACAAATAAGCAGAGCCGTTAAAATGGATAGGCAAACTTCGCGACTACCATAGGGACCCCCACTGCTAAAGTGGTCCCGTTTCTTTTCTTGGTGGCCCCCATCCTATTGTAGTGGCCCCATTTTATTATAGGTGCCCTCTTCCTGTTCTAGGTGCCCTCTTCCTGTTCTAGGTAGGTGCTCCCTTCACATTGTAGGGGCCCTTTTCTATTCTAGGCGCCCCTCTCCCAGTTCTAATTCTTATTAAGTCTGTTGCTATCCAGGACCCTGGGAGAACCTCTACCACAGGCTTCCAAATCTCTCAGAAAGTCTTCCCAGCCCCCCCCCCCCCCCCGCGCCCAAGACATTAAACGCCACTGCAAATGTTTGGGTTGTACAATTTATACAGTGACCTACTAGCATACGTACATTAAGTGTCTGTCATTTACCTGTAAGTATGACGTCACCATCGAACTTTTGACACAAGGATCTCACTATAGCGAAGCCTACACCTTTGTTGGAGCCTGTCACCTGGCATGGGGGTGGTGCGGGGGGGGGGGGAGGATAATCCACGTAACAAAAATATTACATAAGCTTTACTCTGAACATGCTTTTTGTTAATCATTTAAGGAGATGATTATTGCTATACTAAAAGACTTATTTTGATTAGGATGATTTTTTTTTCTAAAGTAACAGAATAAAAAAAATTAAGCAGAAACATAAATAAATGAGTCAAAAAAAGTTAAGAAGAAAATGAAAATATCGAATATATGTTTACATTTTCTTTACAAACGGATTGCGACAGATATAACAATAAAAAATTATATATATATATATATATATATATATATATATATATATATATATATATCCCTATATAATATAATATAAATATTCCTCTTATAAAACATATTTCTTTTCTTTTCTTTTTTAACCGGCACAATTAAAAACACATTGCATATTTTAAACAGAAATATTCACAATTTCCCCCCCCCCTCCCCCATGCTATTTTTTTTCATTGTTAACTTACCAGAGCCACACGTTTAGCCATTGCAGAAATTGAGGAAATATAACTAAAAACTTTGTGAATGCTGGAGACACAAATACTGTTGACGTACTCTTTCTTGAACATTACGTAGCAAACCTAAGCCAGTAATACCAAGGTCTCATATTGATAACTGAATACCAGCAAAGGGAATTTAAAAAAAAAAGTGTAATCAAGTTATTTAAAAAAAATATATTTTCCATTGAAAAAATACAACTGTTAGATAAGACTTAAGAGATAGTGTCGGCGTAGCCATGATAAAGCAGTTTAGTCTTGTACCGGGAAAAGTGGTCCTCAAATTATAACCTGCCGGGAAAAAATGTGGGCCACTGTCAATATATTTAAAAAAAACAAAAATGAGGATCCTTCAAATAGTTCCCATTGCTGATGAAAGTTTCCAAACTAAAAAAAAACACAAAAAATTTCACCCAAGATGTTTAAAACTCAAAAACACAATTATTGTCGAAATGGGCCGTAAAGCGGAACAGTTTGAGAACTACCTGTCTAGTAGCCCTACTACTAAAAAAATATAAACATTTGTTTTCGTCATGCACCGACGGGCACAAAAACCAGGTAAAGATTGGGTCAAATCCGGCAGAATGGGGGCCAGTCTGAGGTCAAATCGGTAGAGAAGGAAAGAAGAAGTGCTCTGGTTATCGGATCAGTTGGAAAGTGGATGTCGGCCCTAAATGAACCCACGTGATTGGATCAAGGAACATCTTCTGGGTTTTAAAAAAAAAAAAGCAATAAAAGTTACTTTAGCCCCGAAGGGCCATGGTGTGGGGGGGGGGGAAGGGGAGGGGGAGCAGATGAAGTGCACAATTCATCTGTATCTGTAGCCACAACACAGACAGACATTGTTTGGTCAGCACAACGCCCAGCCGCCTTTACTTCCCCACACCTGAAGTCAGGTGTCCACTTAAAGCTGGGACTTTTAACCAACTTCTCACCGTGACATGGATAAAATTCCCTTTGATTCTCACCTAACATCGAACCAGGGGGCTCGCAGGTTGACATTCTTGCGATCTCCATCAATAGGCCACTCTTCTCCAGAGGCGTAACTAGGGTGGGGGAGGGGGGGTTCCCTATTCGAAAGTTCACCCCGGGCCCGAGCTTGAGGGTGGGGCCCACAATTTTTATTTTACATAAAATATTAAGTACATTAACTCATGTCATGGTGTCGAATGCAAGGGCCCCAAAAGTTTCGGGCACTCCCCGTCTCTCGCCTTCCTGTTTAGTAATAGGCAGATGGCACAGATTCTCAAGATGGCTAGACTCAGTGATCTTCCAGGTCAAGTGCAGGGCCACAGACAGCCCCGTAGCGTGAAAATTCTACAGCAGGGGCCAGGCATTCTACAGCAGGGGCTAGGCCAATAGCAAGAGGGGAGGCAGGAAATAAATGTTCCTAAGTAGAGCAAACAAGCAGAGGGGGCCAGACAAAATGCATGGGGGGCCCGGCCCCCTTGGTCTCCCGCAAGATACGGGCCTGGCTATAGATAAAAAAATCTGGGGCTCCAAGTAAAAAACGTATATGCCGATGGCTAATTGTTAAAAAAAATAGCCTAATATTGAGAACAAAATGTAAGATTAACTGGTGAACGAGGGCCGATTATTTTAGGGTCTAAGGCTTACAGCCTAATGAGCCTTATGGCCTATCCACCCGTGCATATAGCAGTAATCACACAATTATAAAATTACGGCTGTTAAGAAAGATAAATCAAAATCTTACTAAGATGAATATAAATAGATCGATTATTTCCCTTTATATTTGTGTGTGTGTGTGTGTGTGTGTGTGTGTTTGTGTGTGTGTGTGCTAATGGTGTATGTATACTAGGTATATGACTTCAGAACAACACTTGTATGGCATACCATCAACAGATGAGTTTTTATTGTAGAAACACAAAACCATAACAAATTTATTAAAAAAATTGAAAAATGTCACCCACCAAACATTTTGAAGTTTTAGAAAAATTGACATTTGTTAATAATTTCAAGTATTGTTTCATAAACTTTTATTTGTAAAAATAAAACGTAATTTCAGTTTCTCTGGTGAGTGGCAAAGGGGAATAATATCTTGCAGAACTTTTATTGCTCTTTCTGCACAAACATTGCTATATTGAGTGAGTATTGGAGATGTACTTTGAGACCAATGAGTTCGAAGACAGCGCAACCCTTTTGGATAATCATTAACAGCATGGAAAAGAAGTTCATATTGTTCAGCTTTGTAATGATGATCACTAAACCAGGCATCACTCCAATGTCCACATATAAATTCACACAATTTCTGAAGGTTCTTTAGTTCATCAGGCAATAGTATGAAAGCCAACAATGCAAAAATTGCTCCAGAGTTCCATCGGGCATTGCTGAGGCCAGGCAGTGCGCTAAAATTAACTTTCGGCATTTGTTGAGAATTCTTAAAATGCTTAAAAACGCAAATTAGATGGTGCAAAAATTTCATATCATCTCTCCAACCTATTTCCTGTTTTTCTAAAGTTGGAGCACATTTCTTTGTTTTACTTTCAAAATCTTTTTTTAACATTTCATAATCTTTAAGTATCTTATTTACAAATGGATAATTTATGTTAGGAGACTCAGTTGAATCACCGAGCAATGCATCACACACGTATCTAAGAACACGATCAAGTATATGGTGCTGACAATCCATAAAGACTGTTGCAGACTCACCATGTTGAACAAACAATTTCTGAAGTTTCACCACAACACCAGACTTCGACCCTGTATTAACATTTGTAGTGTTTGACACTATCATCTTTATAGCTGACCATAAGTTATATTCATCTAAAACTTTTTGAATGGCAGATCCAATCGTAGCAGCTTTGCCATCAGGTAAAACTAAGACGGATAGCCTCACTTCTTTTGCTTCATTTTTTAATACAACTACTTGGTGTTCTTTTTTCTTAATAATTTTACCATCAAAATGTAAACTCCATAAGCTATTACGCAAGTCTTTATTAATGTTTCTTTTAGTTTACTTGCTTCTCTGAATACAGCTCGATAGACACCTGACTGAGAAGGAGTTGCTATTTTTACGCCGGACTTATGAAAAACTTTGCTCACTAATGCTGCTCTTCGAGCTGGTAGTTTCCCAGATTGAACTAATGAAACTGCACTAGAAGTAGATTGCTGTGATTGTTTCTTATGTGTGCTTTGATCCAAGCTTTCTGTTGATGGCAGCATTGCATCAGCACCGTCAGGGCTACTTTGAGAATTCTCGTTATCACTTGAATCACTGGAACTTTCAAAACTGCTTTTTTGTTGTTATGCCTCATTAATTTTGCAAACAATTTTCCGTTTTGATGGATGAATTGTACTTTGACTAGCAATTTTAGTTGTAGTATATCCCATCTTACCTCCACTTTGAATTTGTATTTCGTAAAGTTTTTTGTCCTCAGCACATAACCATTGACCAGTTTTGTTTGTGACATCAAATAACTTATCAAACTGCTCCCGTATGTCACCCACAGGTTTTTTCAAATGAACATCATACCTTCTAATTTAAGTTTCAATTTTTCTGCTCACTGATCGCAAAGACAGTATTGGGAAATTTAAAAAGCTCCATAATAGCTCTACTTCTTTCCTGAGTGCTGCAACTCTTCTCAATCTGGATTTTTCCATAGAGGCCAAGCCCATGTAGCGACCAATTGTCATCCACTCTTTTGGCATTCTAGAATATGAAAGCAATGGCTAGATTTCGATTCCAATTTTGTTTCTTTTCTTAAGAGTGTTTTGAATTTTTTTCAAATTACTCGCCCATTTGTCCTTATTTTTAGCAACGGAAAGTGATGGCTTTTTTAAAGACATTTTTAAGAATAAAATTAGGCAAAATTAAAATAATCATTCAAACTCAAGTATAATTGAAAAATCTAACATGGAGAACAGGAAATAGAATTTTAACGGTAAACAACTGGAGTAAAAGTAAACTTCAGTAAAAAGAGCCAAAAAGATTATTTTGTAAACTAAAAAATGTTTTGGTGGGTGAACTTTTTCAACAAAATTGATGATTTTTTGTTGTATTTGTTATTTTTATATAAAAGCTCATCAAAATCTGGCACGCCACTTGTAAAATTACAAAATTTGTTTTTCAAGTCATATACCTAATGTATACATACATTTTGCAATGGGTGTACCAGTGTTTTAAACAGTATTGACTGTGCTTCCATGGCAATTAAAGCCTCACATATTTTGTGTGTATACTTGTTACATAAATTTAAGTAATTCATTCACAAACTTAAACAAAACCAATTTCTAGTGGGAAGATCATGTGATTAATGAAATGCGAGCACTTTTCTCTTTTCGCCACAAAGTAAACAAGTGAGAGCGAGCTAGCGAAGATAGAGAGATGCCCGAAGGCGCAGGTCTAACCACTGGGACTAAATTTGAACACGCACATCTAGCTCACTGGGTCATACATTTACCATAAGAAAAAAAATACGTTCGTGGCAAAACTTTAAATTATTGTATTATTGTTATTTATCTCCTTCACCCATATGTTTAAAATGAAACTGTATACTTTACTGCCGTGGTCCAAACAAATGTCAGTGAGAGTTCTCCAATGAGCAAAATTTACTTTGCTTCAATTAGCATACAGATCTGAAGTTGGCTATTATTTGTCACACTGTCTTCTCATATGTAAATACGATATATCGCAATAGCGGAAGCAGGACTGCCAAAGTAGTATTTTCGATTGATACCTTTATAAAATTTGCAAACACAAATATAATACATGCTTAAGTAAGTCTGATGCACTTTTTGTGTTTTTATAATTTGATTATAAATTTAACCAGAAAATGTAAAAACAATGAGATTTATACCAGAGGTTTTCAACCTTTGTTATGCTGCGGACCCCACAGACATTCCAACCCCGGGTCGCGGACCCCCATAGCCCAAGGCGCCCAGAATATGTCTTAAATTCTGCTAAACTGTAGTCCTAGCCTAAGTTACGTGCAAAACATGAACAAGTCATTTCACATATGAAATATCTATCTATCCAAAAAATAAAACTATCACCGAGTATTTATTATAGTGGAATGTCTGTTACACAGTTTTCTGTTCAGTGGTAAGGCTGTGCCTGTTTTGCACTACAGCAAGATCTTCATTCATTCACCGATTGTGCGCCCCGGCAGTGACTTGCAGAATAAAAAGTCTTCCATGACTTCACCTTCCCAGCAATATCGAACGTAAACCAATAATAGGGCTGCATTCGCAATGTCTGTAATTTCGTGAAGCTGAATTGCGAGTCTGATATGCTGAAGGCGTGCAATCAGTTGACAGCGAACATCTGAAATGTCGGCAATTCGTTTGCTCACTGTGTTATCAGACAGTGGAATGGCTTTCAGTTTTTGACTGTATTCCTTTCTTAGAAAGACTTCGCACATATCACTTGCTGCCGGTATAATTAGATCCTCTGCAATTGTGTGAAGTAGTGCAGGCCATTAGTTTGCCTTTCTGTTTCAACTAGAGCTCTTTCTGCCTCTCAAAGTATTCCTTCGCTTTACTGGCAAGATTCGAATGTACTGTGGTCAAACGGCGCCTCAATTTTGCAGGCTTCATCGCATCGCTCGATAATGTTTGCATTACACGGCACAAAGAAGTTGGTCAGCATCGATCCCCACTGCGGTGAAGTCGAGTGGTATATATTCTGGATAATACTTGCACCGTTTTCTTTTTCGTTCGTCTTTGGCTGCTTGATCATCAGAATCTTCCAGGTTCTGGTCAATTTTCCTCTTTACAAATGTATCCATGCTACTAGGCTTGGACAGTTTACTTTTAAAAATATTGATAAACAAAAGACCAAAAACAGTTTAGTCCCGTTGACTCAGATCTCACAGGAAAAAAAATTAGAGACAAAGATTCAGAGTAGAGAGTTTTAGAGGAGTTAATTATCTGGAATAATATTTCAGATTCTGATGACGAAAACTCACATTTTAAAATTAAATCGACTACTTTGATAAAACAAATGTTTTGAATTGTTTACTAAAATTTTAAAAAGTATTTGTCACATAAGCTAGTCACATGGCAACAGAAGAGCATAATAGGTTCATTGCTAGAATTTCGCACCGTTTCATCGATGTTAGTGAAAAATTCTTATTAACGCTCGGGCCTACTCTCATATTAAAAATGTACAAAAAATCTACATCCAACCAAAACAATAGTGGGTGTCATTTTAAATTAACATGCGGTGTGTATACCAGCTATTTGATATCAAAAACTTTTGTCTAAGATTATTTCTAGGCCAATTTAGGCTAATAATAATTGTAACCACTGATTAACCAAACTATTTATCAACAATACACACGCTTGCGCAGATCCGGATGTTTTAAGAGCGATGTCAGACCTCAGTAAGTAAGAAATATTGCCAAGATACCAAGACTTAAAAACTCACTGCATAAGTACATATAGGGAAATACCAGCAAAGTTTTTAATTAAGCACATTGTTTTCTGTGCCTGAAACATTGGCATTGCTAGTATTTTTGTTTAGCTTAAAGCTAACCAATCAACCAAACCAAGCAATATTTTATACAAGTAAAATCACTACTCTCCTTGACTTGCTCACGGACCCCCTTGAAGCTCCTCGCGGACCCCCAGGGGTCCGCGGACCACAGGTTGAAAACCTCTGATTTATACGATGTAAAAGCAGTAAAAACGTATTTTTAAAACATAATTTAGGCCCACATTGCCCGCATGCATATTTACAGGCCCGTAGCCAGGTCAAAGTAAGCAGGGAGGCACCAATACCCAGCAAGGGGGCACCTTCTCATTTTAGTTACTTTTTCTTTATTTTTTCCTCTTTTTCTTTTTTTTTAAGCGGGGGGGGGGGGGCACCACACCTAGCGGGGGGCACTGCACACAGTGCCCCCCCGGCTACGGGGCTGCATATTTAGATAAATATTTTTCGCAATCAAAATGCTTTTCAAAACTTAATATGTTTTTAATTAATCTTGTTGTAATAATGTACATACTCGGTCTAGAAAATTTGTAAATAAGCCATTATTATTTTCATTTTCATTATGACGTTTGAATTTTTCGCTACTTTTAATACGTGTTTTAAATAGTCCGCTTAGGCGGACTGTCATAAACAATTACCGCGTGATAATATTTTTTTTCAATTAATTAATGTAAAAAAATATGTTTAGTTTATTATTACTTTGAAAATATTTGCTTATAATTATATAATTTATTATTTTTTCAACGAATCAAACAAAAACGGTAACTTGGATTTGGCAGCACAAAGCGGAAGTAATGTTTTTTTCTCTCGAAAGCAAGTATTTTTAACCTCGCTGATATTTTGGTTACCACTTGTTTTTCTTATTAGGAGTGACTGTTAAGCATTTCATAGGATATTCTAGAAACGGTAAATACAATATGTTATTATCTCATTTTAAATAATAATATGTGATATAATTTAAATTCATAATGCATCGGCGTATGGCTTAAACCTTCTGTTGCTAACTCGTTTGACGTCTGTTTGTGCCACCTGCTGAACTGAGTCTATCATCTCTATAACTTAATGCTGTAACAGACTCGACTGTAGTAGCTGATATAACGTTGATGTACCGATACTAAATACCACAGCTCTTTGCAGGTCATGTTTCTAGATGAATTTAATTTTTTTTGATTAAATTGGAGTGGTATACATTTATGCGATGTCACACTTAAAATATATATATAATATTTTTATACAATCAAATACACAGCTCAACAAAAAAATTTTTTTTGCGAATTGCCAAGAATGTTTGAATGAATTTATAACAATTCATGGGTGCTGATTTCAAAACTGCCACGGCTTTTGCTAAATTGGTTCTAGTTTCTGAGATATTGGACATCCTTCAAAATATGATTATACCCTTTGTGTAAAACAAATGCAATAAGTTTGGTGTCTTTTGTTTAATTTAACTATACCAAGTTATAACTTGGTTTATTTTTTTCTCTTTTATGCTGCTTTCTAAACACATCATGAGTTCATCACGAAGATGCTGCAAAAATAATCCGAATGTATTCTGTTACATTTGTGGAGAATACATGATTGAAAAGCAAAGAAGAAATATAACTGACTTTGCGCAGCAGGCATATTTGGCTTATTTCATTGTGAAGCTGGGAGACCAAGACAAGTCTTGGGCTCCCCATAAGGTCTGCAAAAACTGTGTGGAGATCCTACGGCAGTGGACAAATGGTGAGAAGAAAAGTCTAAGTTTCGGTGTACCAATGGTATTGCGAGAGCCGAAAGACTATTTTGGTGATTGTTATTTTTGTATTGTGAAAGGCTTCAATCGCCACAAGAAATCTAAGTGGGATTATCCTGATCTTGAATCTGCAAGGAGACCAATTCCACATAGCAGTGAAGTTCCTATACCAGTGTTTACTGGATTATTAGAGTTTTCACCATCAGACTTCGACGGGGGGCAAGATCTGGAGTTTTTGGCAGGTGAAAACAGTGGAAGCGATTATGAAGGAAGTTCTTCAACACCTCAACCATTCAGACAAGAAGAACTCAATGACCTAATACGAGACCGAAATCTGTCCAAGCAAGCATCTGAGCTTTAAAGCGTCCAGGCTCATTGAAAGAAATTTTCTCAAACCAGAAGTTAAAATAACATTTTATCGGAAAAGAGAAGAGTTTTTCTTCCATAATTCAGCCAAGAGGAAGATCTTGTTTACTGTAATGACATCCCTGGACTTCTGCTCCAAATGGGACTACAAGCTTGAAATGTGTTCTGTTGCACAATGGTAACCGTTATGCATCTCTTCCCATTGCCCACTCAACAAAACTTAAAGAAGAGTATGAGAATATCAAAATACTATAGCAGAAAGTCCGTTATTATGAGCATCAGTGGTCAATTTGTGTTGATCTAAAAAATTGTAAACTTCTTGCTTGGGCAGCAGTCAGGATACACTAAATATTCATGCTGCATGTGCCTTTGGGATAGCAGGGCAAGGCAAGATCATTGGACAAGAGTGACATAGCCTGCAAGGGAAACCATGACTGTAGGTAAAGAAAATATCAACAAGGCACTGGTTGACAAAAATAAGATAATTCTCGGACTGCTTCATATCAAATTATGTTTAATGAAACAATTTGTTAAGGCTTTGGACAAATATGGCGATTGGTTCAAGTATATTTGCAGATCATTTCCCGGATTGAGCCTGGAGAAACTGAAAGCTGGGATTTTTTACGGTCCTCAGATTCGGAAACTCATCAACGATCGAAATTTTACTAATTTCATGGATCACCTAGAAGCTTCTTCATGGAACAGTTTTGTTTCAGTTGTCAGGAACTTTTTAGGTAATAACAGATCAGAGAATTACGAAGAACTGGTGCAAGATATGCTCGCTAACTTCAGAAACATTGGAACGAATATGAACATCAAGGTACGTTACCTGCACTGTCATTTAGACTAATTTCCAGGTAACCTTGGGGACTTCAGTGAGGAACAATGTGAGAGGTTTCATCAGGATATGAGGGTGATGGAGGTGAGATATCAAGGAAGATGGGACATACATATGATGGCTGACAACTGTTGGAGCCTCCAGCGCAATTGACCCAACGACACACACAAAAGGAAGTCGAGCAAACAGCGATTTGCTAATGCATTACCATAGACAATAAACATATTAATTAATTAATTAGACATAATTAGTTTTTCAAATGAAAATGTTTTCCTCTAAAACACTATTACACATATTTTTGAACAAATTTCTGCATGACCATTAGCAGTTTCACTACTATTTGTTAGTATACTATTTTACTTCATGCAATTCTTGACAATTTTCAAACATGGTGCATACATTATTTCATTAATTTTAATTATCTCGAAAAATAGAGCCAATCTAGCAAAAGCACTTACATATTCTAAATCAGCATAGTTTACTTTGTATAAAATGATTCAAATATCACTGGCAATGAATTCACTGTTTACCAGTGATATCAATGACGACAATGATCAGAATGTTCAGTCGGCCTAGCATTTTATTTATGTTCTTGTTCATTCATTGCTTTTTTAACTACTTTGTAGTCATTCTGAATGAAAAAGTATTTAAAATGCTGCTTAATCGAAATCATTATAGTCAGCACAGTTTTTATGTATTTTTATTTCCTTCATATCTGTAACTGAATGATAACTGATAAACATTTAGATTGCAAGTTTTTTTTCAAACTTTAATCCTCTGTCCATTTTGTGGCCTATGATCATTGCTGTTGAATGTTCACTAAATATGACTGCGGTATTCTGCGGTAAGGATTACTAAATCAATACAAAATATCAATTAAGATTGCAATATAATAGTTTTTATATAAACTATAAAATAAACCAGCAATTTAAAAGTCAATTTATCTATACCAATTTTATCAGAGATTAAAATTTAAATTCATAGTTTTATTATATCGATATACGCAGAGTCAGGCCAACATCTATTGCCGTTTTGAAAAAGCTGAAATTCATAACCCTTTTCCTGTTTACCTATCAACACCCTTTGAAAAACATGGTTGGCTCGTTTAATTTGGTGCTGCATATTCAATTTAGCCAGCTCCGGTTATAAAATATCGCTCATCTGCAATATTTTCCTTTCATTGACTGTCAAATGTTTTCACAGATGCTGAGGTGATTAAGCTTTGCATCAGTGGGCTTATGTTTGATGCTCACTTTATATTCAATACCTTAAGGCAATGGTTTTCAAGTGTCTACGCTTCTTGACCCACTATAAAGTCTGTTTTGATTTTCACAACCCTTCTGTATTTAACACCTAAACCTAAAAGTGCACTAAATTTTACAGAGATTTTTTTTTTCCTCCTTTACTTTGCTGAATGAAAAACTTTTAGAGAAACATAGCTCTGATAATGTGCCTATTGGATTCTCAACTCTTTGGTTATCAGTTTGAATCCTTGGCCACAATTTTAGAACCTTTGGTGTATAAAGCCTTTATGAGTGGTGACTAGGTCTCCAGTCTGTCTTATTAGCCTATCCAGAACTATGATTCTGATCAATGGTGGGTACTTCGTTTCCACTAGCCCACCAGATTAGACCATTGTATCTTATCTCTATACTTATAAGACGCATTTGTTGTCTGTCTGTTCCCTTATAGCTCAAGATCCAGACAAACAAATAACGTGAAATTTGTTACACATACACATAATTACATGGGGAAGGTTATAGGACATGTTTCGTTTCATCTCGATGGGTAGTTTAATTGTAATTAATTTTTTTTTATTTTAGTATTTTACTATATTAAAGTAATCTCGACGGCGCCATAAATAAAATTCCTCTGTGACGTCATTTCCCGATGATCGAATAGAACTTGCGCGCTGGTGCTGTATTGTGCCTTTGTGATGCAAAGAATTGTTGATGTTTTTTCATGCTCTCTGATTTGTACAGTTTGAGGAAGGTAAAGGAATGAAGAAGGATTTTAGAAGTGTGAAGCCATAATAATAAGTATATATATATATATATATATATATATATATATATATATATATAGAGAGAGAGAGAGAGAGAGAGAGGGGCAGGGAGGGAGAGAGAGGGAAGGAGGGAGGGGGTGGGAGAAATGGGAGGAAGAGAGAAAGAGGGGGCAGGGAGGGAGAGAGAGGGACGGAGTGAGATGAAAGGGAGGGAGGGAGAGAGGGGGTAGGGAGAAAACAAAAGGTAAACAGAAAACCTTATTTTAAATCCGGGCAAAGCCGGGTACTTGCAACTAGTACAATATAATAAAACCTGATGCCTTCCTCATGAATTGCCACTGCCCATCATTTGATACATCGTAATTGCTCTCTCCTTTCTGTCCCAGATTTTCTTTCATATCCTTATTTGATATGAGAAATAAACACATCTTTTTTTTTAAAATAAATTACAAATTTGAAAATGAAGCGAATATTTTATGATGCCACAGCTTTATTCACATATTTTTATAAAAAAAAAAATCACCTTTAATATAGCTCTTTACTGGGAATTTATGTAATTTATTGACATGTTTTATTTTATCAATATCAAAGAAATTGGTCGAATTATTAATTAGAAAACTATGTGACTTCATATGCCTCCCCCCCCCCCCCCACTGTAGAAGGGCTCCATTCCAGTTAAACTGTATAAGGAAGTTACTTTACCCCGACAAATACGATTAGCCCCCGTCCCCCCTATTAAAGTCTATCGCAGGATCCATCCCTTTACAGCTTCTGACTACTGTAATAATATTTTATGGATTACTTTGTCCCTTTCTTAAGGATTTTGCTGCATGTTTTGTCTGGTAGAGCTGGCAGACGACTGGTCCATACTGCATCCATATATTGTCTACAGTTTAAATACTTTGTGGGGAGGGGGGAATCGCCAGCATTTGTCCGCTTTGCATCTTAGGAAGAAGAAGTACAACCTTTGAACAGGGCCAGATTAAAGATTTTGTAGGCCATAGGCACTATAGATTGATTATTTAATTGTAAATTTAAAAAAAAAGAATGTATTTTTCACTTTTGTAGGCCCCAGGCACTGTGCCTATAGTGCATAGGCCTTAATCGGGCATTGCCCTTGAATATTTGTATGCAGTATCACATAGTAATAGGCACTGCAAACTCTGCATCATAGGTGACCATTGGTTTTGGCAGTAGGGGTGTGTGTGAATGGGACAACCTCATTAGGACCGGTGCCTAAGCGGCGCCCCCCCCCCCGAGGGAAAAGCTCTTGCGAGCAGGCGCATAATTCTAATGCCGCCTGTCGTTTGCACACTGACCTGTCTAGAATATTTAATGCAAAACTTGTTAGAAACCGAATTACTCAATTCAAAATTACCCATTGCCTCAACCGAGCTCCGTAGCTTAGAACATGTGCCTCTGTTCCGCCCACCGTATAAGAAAACAAGCAATTTAAGCCTGTTCCATACTGGACACAGGACGTGTTAGCGCATTTTCGTGTATGTATCAGTACGTATGCTATATTTCAGTAAATATTTGTCAATTTTGAAAATGTTTATAAATTCAATTGTGTAATGCATATATCTGAAAAAAGATATTAAAAAGACGTTTCTTTATATTTGAAAAAATAATATTTTCTCTTAAATCTAACTACAAGTGGTTTGTGGTCACTGAAATAGGACTCATAATTGAAACATTCTAAATTGTAGTTATTTAATCGTCCGAAAACTCCGTCAATTGTTGTTGCCAATCTTGGTGAAAGTAGTTTAATGTTGAAGTTTCGAAGAAATTTTCAATTTCTGCCCCGGCCTCTTTGGAATCTTGATTGAAGTCCCAACAAATGATGACTTTGGTTGATTGAGCTGTGCTGCAAAGTTGTCATTGATTATGGGTTTTATATAAAGTAAGGGAAGTAAGTCATGTTGAATAACTGTTTCAAAAATAAATAATGATTTCGCCCCTTTGTTTAGCTTATAATCTATATATAATATATAAGCCCCTTAGGAGCCCTGAAGTCCGGCCCTGAGAGGTCCTATCGCGAAATGAACTTTTGATGTACACATGGCAGGCCAAGACCTACAAAATGATATATACATTATGGGTCTAGGACTTATGGTTGTTGAGATCTAGGGTTATGACAGACAGACAAAACGGGGACAATAGAGCATTTTTTTTCGAAAATGCGAAAAAAATGCTCTAAAAACAGGGTAAATGAAAATAAACACGTTTGGGTGTGAATAGCAAATCTAAAAATAAGCACCGAAGTTAGGAAACGGGTTGCTTAAAGATTATCACAAATGAAGGTTACCGTGAGGTGTTGTCTTATTATATATTTTTAAATTATTTTTTTAGTATTTATCAGTTTGTACTTTAGAAAGTGGAGCACTGTTTCTTTTTTAATGAATAAATTGATTGCAACGTGGAATCAATTTGGTAAAAAAAAACGTAAATTTCTGACCATTAAACCGGTAGGAATATGACACGCCTCCCCCCCTTCCGGTCGCAGGCCTTTGATTCTAGTTCCAACTGGCACTCTGGTGGATCGCTAAAGTCACCCGTCGTTCGTGGCGGGTTCAATGGGAGCCGCAGTCCCCCCATCCTTTTTTATGTTTGTTACATAGTAAACAAACAAAAAAAAAAACAATTTTAAAAAGAGCCACACCTTAGTCCGGGGGTGGGCTAAACATCTAAATCGCTGGCCACATTGGTCTTTGACCTTCGGGGCGGACAAGGGGCAAATGGTTGATAGTGTTGAACAGATGCAAGTTTTTTTTAGTAAACGTCATAACGTAAAAGGTAAGCGCTGTGCTTCACTGTGATACGAGTAGCGGGCCTATTGAACCTTCGGGCGGCTCGGGTTTGATCCGCGGGCCTTAGTCTGCACCAGCCAATTTATACAAAAGAATGTAGTCAGCGCACGCACCCTACCATATTATTATAAAAAAAAAGTATTTTGATTAAATTATGACAAGTTGATTATTGCTTATTGTAACATGAACATAATAACCCTGTCAGACCAGAAGGGTTTAACTTTCCCCCGTTATGAAAACAAAAATAATGGAGAATTATTTTGACACCATTAATAGTTAATGAGTTCGATGATTTTCTTAGACCGATTTCCGCTCGGTGTAAGCTCTTAAAAAAGTAAAAAAAAATTCTTATCCTGACTAACATCGTTTCACCTCATTTACCATCTCTCTTTCTCTCTCTCTCCCCCCCCCCCCTCAATCTAATGGCTTCCTCGTTTGTGTGAGTGCGCTGTAAGGAAGTGAACCGGTGCACACAGCATACTCACGGTGGAAGTTTTACAGTCAATGACCTAGTTTCCACCTGCCTAGCTCTATGTTTGTGTGTGTGTGTGCCAACCGTTGAAAACTGGGTGGTACACTAGTGTCATTGGTGATGATGACGATTGGCAGATGGAGGTTATCGAGAGAGAGAGAGAGAGTGCACTCAGATAAGTACAAGTGTTTGTCATCAAAGTTCAACCAGAAAGTGTGTGTATTTGTGCGTCTGAACAACTCATTTTTGTGTGTGTTTGATATTTTATCTTATCCATATCAAGAAGAATTTCAGATAAGCCACATACCGGTGGGAGGTCATTGTCCATTTTTGAAAGGGAAACAACAATTAACTTCAATAACTTTGTGATGCTGCGTGATAGAATAGAAATAAAGGGCCGCTTGAGTGAACTTGAAAGGTTTCAATCTCTCCTCCCCCCACCCCATGGTCCCTAAACAAAAGTCTTCTCTTGTGAATAAGTGGTAGGGGCACACTGTTTTCGCTTGCGGATCCCCCACAATTATTACCCCATCCATGGCTAAATGTAAGTAGAAGCGGACCCCCCCCCCCACTCTTGCAACGTGTAAACTGAAATTTTGTGCATTAGCTGGACTAGTGACACATTTACTTGCCACGCCCATTCGAAATGGGGGGTGTCTCTCTCTCTCGGCTGTTGTGAACGTTTCCCGGTTGATGGTTATGGTAGTTGCACCACGGGATGGGCGTATTACAGTTTGAATGTCGGGAATAGACAGAATATAGCCTTTTTTTTTCGATCATAACTAATGATTTACTTTTTTTCCCCCACGTACCGAGTGTTCCGTCATCACCTTTTCCCGCAAATCCGTTGGTCCTCACTAGAGATCGAACCAGTGAACCCTCCCCCCGGTCGACAGTCGAGTGCCCATCCCCCACACGCCCTCGGCATAGCGGGGGGGGGGAGTCGTTGATTTACATAACGTCCACTTACAATGAGGTACGGTTCAGTGGTATTTTGGTGACCGGTGTGTCATCTGTATTTGCGCCGTTTAAAAAAAAAACACATAATCATCCTTGGGTTGTTTTTGACGCAATATGGGTGGACCCCCCCCCCCCCACACACACCCTCTTCTGCACGTGTATCGCTGTTAGTGCAGCGGTTCTCACCCTTTTTTTATTTTGAGACTGGTGCTCAAGTCTGTCCGTGGGTACCCCGTCACAAGTAAGTTCGCGAATACATGGAACTATTTTTTATACTGGACTGTGCTAAGTTTTCCAATGCGATACTTGGGCACTTAAAAAGACTCCGCGTGCCCTTGCATAAACCTTTCCCTTACCCCTTTGGGGGGGGGGGGGTCGCGTGCCACCGGTTGGGATCCGCGGTGCTGGTGTGTGAATTCACAGCCCATGCAGACAGCTTTTTTCACTTTATTCCCCTCCTCGTACGGCTGTTTTATAAGTCGGGGATTGAGTTCAATAACACCGGGGTCACACCATATCCCAGCCGAACCTGTTATTAAACCACGTGACCTGCGATGTTGATGCGCGACGTGTGTGGTGGCTGGTATGTTAGCTTGTCACCTTTTGATTTCCTTTTGTTGTTCTTTCTCTAATCGGTCTGTCATTCCTCTTAACCTTCCCTGTGTGCCGCGTCTGTCCATTCTTTTACCTTTGCAATGATGCTTCAACCTTTGAACTACACGGTACCTAGAAACCAAATGGAACCGATTTCATTATAGTACCGGTCTCTGCCTTGGAACTCGAATACCCAGAGTGTTGTTTGTGTATATTTTAGTACTTCCGCTGCCGCACGTACCACCTACAAGACTTCACATTGTGGTGAATACATCTGCTGTTGTTTTCTTTTAAAAATGTAACACAACCTAATGCGTTTGCCATTGAAAGATTATGTTTCCTTTTGCCTTAAAATCCAGTTTATTTACTTCAAAAGGGATTCGATCCAAATTATGTAGTTTAAAAGAAAAAAAACAGTTTCGGAACAAGCATAAGTTCACGGAGCATATTCGGGGCTGTGGAACTAGCACGACTTCATGGGACATATTCGAAGCTATGGAATAAGCACGACTTCATGGAGCTTATTCGGAGTTATGGAACAAGCACGACCTCACGGAACATATTCGGAGCTATGAATGCTTGATGACATGTCTTCGTTCCCTCTGTATGTCCATTCCTCCATATACCTGTTGTGTATGTCCATTCCATTTGTTACAGTCTCCGCCCCTCCCTGTACACATTTTAGGTACATTTCAAAACTGTCACTGTCCTATTACTTACAAATAACGCAACGTGCGTCTAGGACGAAAAAAAAAAGAATGACGATAATCTTTTCAGCCTCCCTATCCCCAGCCCCGTGTCTGACCGATCTGGTGTCACCTTCCTTCTCCCCCCCCCCCCCTCCCATTTTTTTAACCGGGCGTTTCGTCATGACGATTTTCATTTCTCGCCGTTTCAATTATGGATGGACATCCTGGCCAAACATGTCCAGTGTATTAGCTGGTGGTGGTTAGGAGGGAATAGAGGTTGGGGGGGGGGTGTAAACGGGCGAAATGGATCGTGTTCCGTGGAAAAGGGAAGCGACTGACCTGCTGGCCCTAATTGGAAAATACACCTGTTGCGCCCATGGCTTGTGTAAGGGGGGAGGGGTGTGTATTTTTTTTTTAGGTTTTTGCTCATTTTCTTTCTGGGTTTACACATATCTTCACTATTATAGGAAATAGGCGTGATGCCACGTGTCCTGTATAATGAGAACGCTTTCTCATATTTGCGTCATTTATTTATTTTCACACACGATATAATTCATTTCATGTACAGGACTCACATTCTGAATCCTGGTGCAGTTATGTTCTAGTCAAAATCGTGACCTAATTACAGGTGCTCTTGGCAGCCGTCCAACAAATACAAAAACACAGCGTTCGATTAGCCCAGGTACTGATGCGCATCAATGTCATGACCCCCCCAGGAGGGCAGAAATGGGCGCGCAACCGCATTACGACCCAGGGGCACATGAACTTATGCGCAACTGTTTCGCGACACAGGAGCACTGAAATTGGTACGCAACAGTGTCAAGACTTGGGGGGGGGGGGGGTATCTCAAGTCGCTCTATTTCGGACGCATGTTCTACAAAGCGGGAAATGATCGAATTTGGCACACGTGTAGATTCGACATGACAAGACACGCGATTTTTGAGTCCATGGGTGAACATTTTTGAAGAATTACGTACCGCATTTTTTTTTTTTTCAAGTTAACAATAACCCAAAACGTAGAGTGTCACACATTGCTGTTAGATTTTTTTTCGTGTAAACAATAAACTGTGTGTTTAGCGGCATCATTCCCAATTGATTGGCCAGTGTATATTGATGAAGACCCGTGTATGCAGATACCTACTGAGTAATACATGTGTCAAGCGTGTGTGTGTGTTTTTTTGTTTGTTGTTGTTGCTCTTGACATATGGGAAATGAAATGGTTATCCCCCCCCCCCCCCAATAAAACTCATTGTTTCCGCTCGATGTTAAATAAATCTCTTCTGACCGTCTCTTCGGCCATTAATAATTATTCATGTTCGGTTTAATACTACAATTTTATCATCAGCACCAGGGCGCCGGTGTCGCGAGTCAGAGTGGTTGTCGACCGCCCCAGCACGGCTGTAGCTGAAAGCCGGTTGAATATTTCATGGAGTGTCGCCGCTGTTAAAGAATAATTAAGGTGACTGGCGGGCGGCCCTGAAAAGGGGGTGGGAGGGTGAAAGGCTGACCTAGACCACGTGACTTTCATATTCAGCCTGGTCAACGGTGACGTAAATGTACATCGCCACCTTTCGATTTCGCGCCACTCAGAGCTTGCGCGGTGTGTGGAAGAAAAAGTCGACTAACCCCATACGCGATATTTCGTGCTTGCCGTTTGTTTGTTGCCGTGGTGCTACCCGACGTGATTTCTAGAGACGTAGTCGATGTTACGGACAGTTACGGTGTAGAGATTTTTGTTTGGTGCATTTCGTGATAGTCGCCTGGCAGTACAACGAACCCGTTTCTCGCCGTAGGTTTATTCGTCATCAGCTGTAGTTTGCAGCCGTAGCCCACCGTTACTTCTGATGGGATGTCTCCGCTAAGAACCAGGGCTTTGGTAGGAACTATTGTCCGTTAATGGGATTTCCCGCACAACGCCCCGCGGCGTTGATCAGTTTAGTAAATTGGGCCGTCATTGACGATACATGCTTAACCGATCACTGGGGCTCGCTCGCACGCGTCAGCATGGCCATTTGTGATATTTCTGATCTTTGTCTGTGATCGTGCATCTTGTCCCCCCCCCCCTTCCTCCCAGTCATGGGCGGATTTTTCTCGGTGGGCTCACCATGCGCTTTGAAGAGCCTTAATTAGCCCAACTTTGTACTTTTTAAAATGTCTTTTTTTTCGTTAATGATTGGCTCAGGTTTTCCTTCTGCGTCTAGTGCCTCAGCTAACCCAATCCTCCCCTGCGTACAATATAGCAATATAACAGTGCTTCTCAAACTTTTTGAAGTCACGGCCCCCTTGGAACGCCAATCAATATGTCGCGGCCCCCCTATTTTTTTTTTGGTTTAGATTGCTTAAATTTATAATTTTAAACTTCTATATGCAAACTTTTACTAGTCAATACATGCTTTTTCTAATGTTAACAATGAAAGAGTGAAAGGATGCAACATATAAAATAAGATAAACTAGATTTTATTTTAAACATATATTAATACTATTTATATACAATACATTAGGCTAATTATATTTTATGTGTCACATTTTCGAAATTCCACGCCCCCCTCCGGACAGTCCACATGGCCCCCTAGGGGGCCGAGGCCCACCACTTTGAGAAGCACTGGTCTAGAAATAATCCTCTCCTACAACATTCTCTAGTCCCGGTGTGTCCATTTAGCGACTCAGAAAGTTTTTTTTTTTTAAAGAAGGGAATGGGTTATGTCAGTATGTCGTTGATCGGCTATCACGCACTTTTACGATCGCCGAAACGATACTGTATGCCCAGTGTTTGTTATGATGACGGGAGGAGACATTGAGCGGGCGATAACATCTAAACTATGTCACGTGATGTCTTCGAAGGATTTGTCTAGCCCCCCACCCCCTTCCCGAAGTTCTCAATTAGGATGACACTCAATAACCTGGCTTGACCTTAAACTGACCTACATTCTGTAACTGTTGTTTTTTTTTAATCATTTTCTCAAAATGAACGTTCCACAGTCTACCTACCACTGGGGATGATATCATTGAGTTTATTAAGTCTTTTTCTATATCACTGTAAATGTTTCAGTACCAACCTGGTGAATAGTTCTTATTTTGACCCCCCCCCCCCCCGAACTGTATGCGTGTTGTTATTTTTTTGGTGAATTTTTGTGTGTACTTGGCAGACATTTCTTACAAAAATAAACATCGAGCCTATATCTGGTTTAAAACTGTGCATTTTTGCTGTGTTTTTTTTTATCTGTTTATGATAATCAGTGACAGCTACAGCAGCACATTTTATTTCTGTATGCCGACAAGTGATCTCAAATTTTAGTGTTCCGCGACCCATTGATAAACCTTGTCGGTTTTCGCGACCCACCTGCATAGACAGAAGCCCAGCATTAGTTTTAAACAGTCTCGGTTAAGTGGTTATCCCACAATTTTGCGGCCCATTTCGAATCAGCTGGTGACCCGCCGGTGGCCCGCGCGCCACACCTAGATAGCCATTGCCGGAAAAAAGGAACATGAAACAGTTCCCGCGTTGATTCATCTTCAGATGATTGTATTTGGAACTGGTGGTGGTGGTGGTGTCGTTGGATGGTTGGCCCGAGCCACGGGGTCATACAACACGGAACCGCACAGTGCAGCATCATCTCTTCACGTCTACATCATACGACCCTTGACCCCCTGACCCACTTTACTGCACAGTCATCCTTGAGCAATTCGGCTTCAAATCACGTGGCGTCATCTCGTGATGTAACGAGCGAACGTAACCTACTAAAAATATTTGACCCCTTGTAGTGTGTGTGTGTGTGTGCGTGCGTTCGTATGTTTATTGGTGTTGTAGATTATTATTTTTCACCTCTCTTTACCGCGTCACCAGTGAGTGATTAAATTTTAATAGCCTTCAGTGTACTGTGTCTTTAGACAAATTAAGTCTGTTAGTCTGGTTAAAATAATTGTAATCACTGCGACACATTTTATTGGTAGAGGACTGTTTTGAGGTCATGTCCTTCCACCACGTGAAGGGCACAGGATAGTTGGGGGATGTTGACATCACATGGCCAGGTCCGGCAATCACTGTGAGTGTTTATTTTCGTAAATCATTTCCCATCGGGACTCCCCCCCCCCCCCCCTTTTCCAACACACCTCCACAGACTTATCGTTGTCAATTGTTAGTTATAGTCTTTATTTGTACCTTTCACTGTACTTATTTTTTTAACATTAATACTGTCTCGTTTTTAATCATACGTATAGGCGAATGGGCGGTATATGTGTATGTACAGGTGTATGTACATGTATATTACAGATATATGTGTATGTATGGGTAAATGTATATGAACATGTATAGGTATAGGTTTATGTACAGGTATATGTGTATGTATAGCTGTATGTGCATCTGTATGTCTATGTATAGGTTTAGGTACAGGTATATGTGTATGTATAGCTGTATGTGCATCTATATGTCTATGTATAGGTTTAGGTACAGGTATATGTGTATGTCTAACTGCTGCCGTTGTTGTGTTTTCATTTATTCCATCTAACTTTATATCATCCACAGTTCAACCTATATTTTATTTACCGTCATCCTATTTCAGTGACTCACACAATGAGACATTTAACTGTCCAGTGTGTGTGATATCTAAACAGAAGTAGAATACTTGGTCAGCTCCGTGTCGTATCACACAATGAGACATTTAGCTGTCCGGTGTGTGTGATATCTAAACAGAAGTAGAATACTTGGTCAGCTCCGTGTGGTATCACACAATGAGACATTTAGCTGTCCGGTGTGTGTGATATATAAACAGAAGTACAATACTTGGTCAGCTCCGTGTCGTATCACACAATGAGACAGTTAGCTGTCCGGTGTGGGCGTGATATCTAAACAGAAGTAGAATACTTGGTCAGCTCCGTGTCGTATCACACAATGAGACATTTAGCTGTCCGGTGTGGGTGTGATATCTAAACAGAAGTAGAATACTTGGTCAGCTCCGTGTCGTATCACACAATGAGACATTTAGCTGTCCGGTGTGTGTGTGATATCTAAACAGAAGTAGAATACTTCGTTAGCTCCGTGTCTTATCTCGATGTTGCCCCCCCCCCCCCCTCCGACCCCTGGTTGCTTTTAAACAATTTATTTCCGAACCCGATGCAATGAAACGTTGGGTGTTCAATATTGTCTTCATTCCTATTGTGTTGAGATTTATTTCCTAGTCCTAGTCAATGTTCCCTCTAAGGCAGAGGTTTTCAACCTTTTTTTATCCTGCGGACCCCACAGACATACCAAGCTCGGGTGGCGGACCCCCAGAGCCCAAGGCGCCCTGGCCTTAACTTTTCGTACCTCAGGTTGGACCCCAATATGTCTTATTAAGTTTACGGACGCAATCTACTTAAATTCTGATAAACGGTATGTCTAGCCTAAGTTACGCGCACATCATGTAAAAGTCATTTTACATACGGGAATAGCTATCTATCCAAATAATGAAATACTCACCGAGTATTTATTCCACTGGTATGTCCGTTACACAGTTGTATGTTCACTGGGAAGGCTGTGTCTGTTTTGCACTATAGAGTTTGTCCAAACATGGTGGTATGCGTGATAAACATATGCGTATTTCATGTTCATTGTCCGGTCTGGACCTGTACTTGGTCTTCATCGCAGTAACAGCAGAGAATGCAGTTTCGCACAAGTACGTCGTAGAAAATGGTAGCAGGACATTGATGGCTTTGTCTGACAGCAGCGAGTACTCCTCTCATAGTATTCCTACAGTTTACTGGGAAGTTCCTAATGCATTGTGGTAAAATGGTGCCTCAATTTCACAGGCTTCATCGCATCGTTCGATTATGTTTGCAAGCACACGACACAAAGAGGTTGGTCAGCATCGGTCCCCCCCCCCTGCTATGAAGCCGAATGATATATATATATATATATATATATATATATATATATATATATATATATATATATTCTGTATTATACTTGGGCCGTTTTCTTTTTAGTTCGTCTTTGGCTGCTTGATCATCAGAATCTTCCAGGTTCTGGTCAGTTTTCCTCTTCAAAAATGTATCCATGCTACTAGGTGTCATAACTATTCGTATTATTAGTTATACATTGTGCGTTATTGTGATGATAAGTGTCTGTTTTCACTTCTCTGGTAGCGATTTACACTTTATCTAAGCGTGTACTTATTCACAGACATCACAAATAAATGATTTAAACTGCCAAGTCCTATTCATGTACTTTATATGACGATTACACAAAATATAATTTCAAAATATAAGTAGCATGAAACTATACACTCAAAGATACAAATTCACTGAAACATCACTACTCAATCCTGTGGGCTGCCTATTTTTGTCGAACTGTATGTCTGTACCACTCTGTTCTCATCCTCCACTCTCTATCTCTCTTCCAATCTCTATCCCTATCAACAGATCTGCTAACTTCTTTTGTAAGACCCTGATTACTGCGTCTTCTCACATATGTTATTGTCTCTGAATGGTCCGTCCATCATTGGGGATATTATGTTATTTCAGTCAAAACAGCAGTAACCCTGAACCTTTGTAATTTAGTGACAAACTAATTAATTCTCATCCATGACCCAATGATACATATTTTTGAAAATGCAATGTTTGACATATATTCTTGTAAATAGGCCTACAATTCTCAACCTAGAAACTTTGGGACACTGATTCTTTTTAACATTAATCAAGCCCATGTGGAAGTTCGGCGCCATACATACGATGCCAGACATTAGATAATTAGCTTATCACACAACATTTATCTCTTGAAAACACAAGGCGCTATGCCTTGCTTTTAATTCCAGCCTAACCAGGTCATCTTTTTCCCAGGTATGTGTCACCTAAAAATGCAAACTCTCTCTAAACATGACCGACATTGTAATCTCATAGTACCTATGGCGCATTTCTGCCCTTCCAAAGTAGGCTATGTTGTTATAAAAACATTACGGAATGATCAACCAGACCATTTATCAACAATACACGCGCTGTCGCACTTGCGGATGTTTGAACAGTGACGCCAGAGCTCAGCAAGTAAGAAATATTGCCAAGATGACAAGACTCAAAACTCACTATACAAGGACATGTAGTATGCACTCTAGTTCATATTTCAGACGTAGCATAAGCCAGTACTAGCAGAGTTTTCAATTCTGCATATTGTTTTCTGTACCTGAAACATTGGCATATCTTGTATTTTTTTTGCTAAATGCTGACCCATCAACCAAATCGAGCAATAATTTATACGAGGAAATCCCTAATTTCATTGATTTGCCCACGGACCCCTTTGAAGCTCCCCACAGACCCCTGGGGGTCCGCGGACCACAGGTTGAAAACCTCTGCTCTAAGGTGTGGTATGAAGTGAGACGCGCTCAGCTTAAAAGGGAACATTGGTCCTAGTTAGTATGGTTTTAAATGGGTGAAAAGCTCATCGTGAATTGGTGTTTTTTTATTAAATCTTTTATAAATATTTGTAGAAATAAGCCTATAACACAGACTATATAATAATAGCTGTACCCTGCAAAACATTTGCATAGAGTTAAATCCCCTTAGGCTTGATCGGCAGGCGAGGTTATTTTTTAGTTTCGGGCAGGTCCGATTTTTTCATGAATGTATTTTAAACTGGAATACTGTTGTATTCATTCTTTACTTTCGATTTAACGCACACTGGAAATGAGTATTATTATATATGATAATAAATGAAATCATATGTGGGGCTATTCTTGTTTTAATTCTCCGGTTGTATGATTTTGACATCTTTGGATATTTCCCGTTTTCAGTAATTGGGCGTGTAAACGGGACTCCCCCCCCCCCCGCCCCCCAATTTCTGATCCCCATTTCTGTATGCGTTATCAGATCTGCTGCATGAATAACACGAGCAACAATCTTGGAGCGGACGTGCAACAAAACAAACAAAACACCAAATTGACGATTATCGATTCGTCATAAAACGTCCGAGAACGTCCCCCAAGACGTTTATTACAGCGGAACAACAATGCAGATCTGGTATGCAGATCAACATGCAACTAACTCAGCACAGCTTGCTTTTATTTTTTCTTCTTTTGTTTGACTGAAATACCATCCTCCCCCCCCCCGCCTCGTATTTCACGAGATGTGTAAACACTTAAATTGATTGGCTGACGCGTATTGAACAGCGATTTGATTGGGTGAGCTCGACCTGCCAGCCAGCTGAAGTCATCTCTTCCCACCCCTCCCCCACCCCCTATTTCAACCTTCCCCATTGATTGTGTCTCCAGACAGCCCCCACCACCCATATTCTTAAGGTCTCTCCCCCCCCCCCCCCCCACCCGCGTGTCTTTGTTATGATATGTTCCTAGTCGGATCGACTGATTCGATTGAGATTCGGATCTGTACCCATTCTTTTCTATTCAGATGAAAGTCTATTGGATGTTTACGGGTCGTGCCCCCCTACCCCCCCCCAACCACTTGTCCCGTCGATGGATGATGCAATAGCCGCCCCGTGTGTGCTGTAAGTTGTTGTTGATGTTTTCTCTAACCGTATGTACTTGACTACAGTGAATCGCATAGCATTTTAACGTTGAGTATTTCTGAAAATAGTCAAGTCTCGTGGGTCTGTCGCGGTGCCATGAAGATTGCACTTTCGGGCATGGCAAGATGCAGAAAGGGCAATAGCAAACAGCCAATATAACTGTCGGAGTGATGGGCAATGCTAAGAAGAGATTAACGTCCTATCCTCTAGGTCTCTCTGGTAGCATGGGTGTGAGCCAGTTTGAACGTGTTTTTGTCCCCGTTTTGTCTGTCTGTATGTCTGTTCGTCATCACCCTAGATCTCAACAACCATAAGTCCTAGATCCATGATGTATATATTATTTTGTAGGTCTTGGCCTGCCATGTGTGCAGCAAAAGTTCATTTCGCGATCTGACCTCTGAGGGCCGTAAAAGGGGGCTTATAAAGTACCGTTTTTTACTATATAAGCTATATTAACAGAGGAGCGCCCTAGATCTCAGCAACCATAAGTCCTAGGCCCATGATGTATATATTATTTTGTAGGTCTTAGCCTGCCCTGTGTACATTAAAAGTGTATTTCGCGATAGGACCTCTGAGGGCCGAAAAAGGGGGCGTATTAAGTACCGTTTTTTTTAACTATATAAGCTATATTAACAAAGGAGCGCCCTATATCTCAGCAACCATAAGTCCTAGACCCATGATGTATATATCATTTTGTAGGTCTTGGCCTGCCAAGTGTAGATCAAAAGTCCATTTCGTGATCTGACCTTTCAGAGCCAAAATATAAGAGTTTTTTATATACCGTTTTTGCTTATATTTTAAGGCAGTGGCTACGGTTCGGTCCGACCGAACCCGTATTTTTTTTACTTAGGGTACCAGCCATAGATAATATTGCTCCACACCCTAACCCTATCTCTAACCCTATCCCTAACCCTAATCCTGAAAAAAAAAATTCTGAAAAAAAAAAAAAAATTATGTTGTTATATAGTTCAGTGCAGCGACTCGGCCGCTATGCAATAATAAGTAAGGCTGGTACCCGAAAAAAAAAAATACGCGTTCGGTCGGACCGAACCGTAGCCACTGGGATATTTTAAATATAAATAATAAAAGATAATCAAAGGGGCGTAATCATCATTTATTTTTGTAATAGTTATTCAACATGATTACTTCCCTCTCTAAATTTATCAAAATCCATTCGCGTGGAGCAATATTTATGGCTGTAACCCGGAAAAAAAAATACGGATTTCGTCTGAAAATGCTCTAAAATGTCCTTTGACCGAAACGGAAAAGAGTTAAATTGCTTGTTTTTTTTATTACGAAGCTGTCGTGATGTCTTTCGCTGTCCGAAGTTCATTGTTTCACAACTTGTTTTATTCGGGCCTCTTGTGTTTGGAACAGCTCCCGCAATGGCGGACCTTGTTTATATCTCCTGCCTGGATCCGGTTCAACCTACTGGTCTGCTTAAATTATTTAAGTACACATTTTTCACTTTCATCACTAGTTATTCTGAACTATGTCTTTATTTTAGCGATGCGATCAATTCTCTCTCTCTCTCCCTCCCTCCCTCCCTCCCTCCCCATCCCCCGGTTCATTGACCAACTTTGTGTATAGGATTACATAAATTTAAAGCCCCCCCCCCCTTCTTCCCGAGCTCAAAACTGACAGCTGGCGACCAGAGTACTCCGTCGTTAAGGTTAACAACACCAGGGAGCTGTTTGTTTGGGTGAGGCGAAGGAGGGAAGAGGTTAAAGACGTTTAGAATGTCGTCTGCTTGGTCAACGGCCCGATAAAAAAACAACAACAACAACCAATCAATCTCCGGTTCTTTACCGGGCTGCCGAGAGTCTAAAATGTATGAAATTTGCCAGACCGACGGGGAAGGGACTCGCGTGACCCAGCAAGTCCTGTAAGGCCGGTTGTGGTGCCTGATCAGTGGCGGGTGGGGCTGTGACGGGGTGGGGGCGGGGGCGGTCGTCGCGTCTGTCTAGATGCGCATTTCTTCAGGGTCGTTCGTTAGCATGGGGCGACGGGCGCTCTAGGGTCCTCACTGCGTAGTGGTTCCGATGTCGGTATAAATGCATGTTAAATCTGAGGCCGTGTAAACACAGAATAACGTAACAGGCGATTCTCAAAATGCGGCGCCTACCAGACGAGCCGCGACGGCGTTCATTGCTGTACCGAGAATTACTGCTACACGATGTGCACAATTACAACTCTTATTTCTCCATGTTATAGGAACCTGCAAGCTTTGTTTTTATCTGATACATACAAACAAATAATGAACATCTGTAAATGAGATTTGTGACGCTTTTATTGTCTTTCTTCTGCTGTTTCACTGAACTGAAGACTCGAAAAAAATAAATAAATAAAAAAGAATAAATAAATAAAATTCACTGTGGCTTTAACTGTGGTTTGAGAAGCCTTGAGTTACAAATGTCGTGCCTCTCCGACTGGTGAGAACAAAACCATTAGTTTTACAGATTTGTCTCCGCTCCTAGCATCAATGCCCCCGGACATGCCTATAGAGACCACACACTTCCCCACTCACTGACTCGAAACATTGGATGAGACAATGAACCGTGGTTGTAGATCGAGGCCCGTCCACGAGGTTGTCATCGAAGCCCCCCCCCCACCCCACTCCTAAATGTCAACATGTGGATTTGAACCCTTATCATGCGCTGAATAATTTGCTCTCTCCCTCTCTTTCTCTCCCCCCCCCCCCTTTTTTTTGTTTTTACTTAAACCAGCTTTTAATTATTTTTTTTTACTCGAACGTGTTTATTTATAGATCGCCATTCACTGCAAAAACATTTTTTTTTATTACAATTTTTTATAGAATACTTAAACCAATCAACAACGAAAGAGCAGGAGGGAAAAGAAAAAATTTCCTGAATAGATTCTTCACATCCCTATTAGTTTTTAGTTAATATGTTGTCTGTCGGGTATGTGTTGTCTGTTGAATGCATTATAGAGACTGTGTCAGTGAGGTGGAGAGAAAAAATAGAGATCCAGAGAGAGAGAGAGATCATATTCCTCTAGAACAGAGGTTTTCAACCTGTGGTCCGCTTCAAAGGGGTCCGTGGGCAATTCAAGGAAAGTAGTGGTTTTTTCTTGTATTTAGTATTGCTAGGTTTGGTTGATTGGTTAGCTTTTAGCTCAACGAAAATGCTAGCTATGCCAATGTTTCAGGCATAGACAGCAATGTGCAGAATTAAAACATTCGCTGGTATTTACTTATATTTTCGTCTGAAGTCTGAACTAGATTGCATACTACATATACTTGTGCAGTGAGTTTTTGAGTCATGTCACCTTGGCAATATTTCCTACTTACTGTGCTCTGACAGCACTGTTAAAACACCCGGATCGTCACAGGAGTATGTATTGTCGATAAATAGTCTGATTAATCAGTGGTTACAATTATTACAAGCCTAAATTGGCCTAGAAATAATCTTAGACAAAAGTTTTTGATATGAAATTGCTGGTATACACTTCGCATGTTAATTTAAAATGACACCCACATATTGTTTGGTTGAAAGTAAAATTTTCGTAATTTTTTAATATGATTGCACGCCTTCTGCATATCAGATTTGCAATACAGTTTCACGAAATTTCAGACATTACGAATGCAGCCCAATTGTTGGTTTACGTTTGATATTACTGGGACGGTGAATTCGTGGAAGACTTTTTGTTCTGCAAGTCGCTGCTGGAGTGCACAACCGGTGAAGAACTTTTCCATTTACTTGATTCATTTTTTTGAAGAATCAGGACTGGCCTGGACACAATGTGTTGGCATGTGCACGGACGGCGCTGCTGCGATGACTGGTCTCGTTTAGTCGCACAAGGGAAACAACCAGCGCCTCACATAGTATCAACCCACTGCGTGATTCACAGCGAGGCCTTGGCGGCAAAGGACATGAATGAAGATCTTGCTGACGCGTTTTGCATATGTATTAAAATTGTTACCTTCATCAAATCCAAGCCGCTCAATCACCGTTTGTTTTAAAACATGTGCCGCGAAATTGAAGCCGAACACAAGCATTTATTGCTGTACAAGGAAGTCCGGTGGCTATCACGCGGTCGCGTTGTTCAGCGTGTTTATAAATTACGAGACGAGCTGCTCATTTTTCTAAACCAGCATAACAATTCGATGGCACACTTCTTTACAGACGAGACATGGGTTGCCTTATTAGCTTATCTTGCAGACATTTTTAATATTTTGAACAGTTAAAATCTGTCATTGCAAAGATCTGAAAACAAAGTCAGTCGATACCTTCAAAAAGAAACTTCGCATATGGAGGGGAAGATGTGAAGAAGGCACATGTGATATGTTTCTGTTGTTGGCTGACTTTCTTACAGTGAACAATATTTCGACAGGCGTCATTGCAGGCACCACTTTGAACCATCACAGCATCTGTCGTATTACTTTCATCAGTATGTCGGAGATGACGATATCAGCACATTTGATTAAATTCGAAATCCGGGCTAACCGTTTTAACTGGTCGCGGACAAGAACAGTTGGTCGAATTTTCATCTGACAGGACACTGCACATGCAGTTCAGCAGACTGCCACTTTTATCGTTCTGGCTAGTATGTTTCCAGGAGTACTTGCTGCTGTCAGACAAAGTGATCAATTTCTACAATGTACTTATGCGAAACTGAATTCTCTGCTGATACTGTTACCAAGTACTGGTCCAGACTGGACATTGAACATGAAAACCGCATATGTTTATCTCGCATACCACCATGTTTAGAAAAACTCTATAGTGCAAAACAGACACAGCCTTACAACTGAACGGATAAATCTGCGTAACAGACAAACTAGTAGAATAAATACTTGGTGATTGTTTCATTTTTCCGATAGATAGCTATTTATGTATGTGAAAAGACTTAAACATGTTGTATCCGTTGGACTATGGGGGTCCGCCACCCGAGCTTGGAATGTCTGTGGGGTCCGCAGCATAAAAAAGGTTGAAAACCTCTGCTCTAGAACAGTGCTTCTCAAAGTGGTGGGCCGCGGCCCCCTAGGGGGCCGTGGACTGTCCGGAGGGGGGGCCGTGGAATTTCGGTAAATGTGACATAAAATATAATTAACCTAATGTATTGTATGTAAATAGTATTAATATATGTTTAAAATAAAATCTAGTTTATCTTGTTTTATATTTTGCATCCTTTCACTCTTTCATTGTTAACATTAGAAAAAGCATGTATTGACTAGTAAAAGTTTGTATATAGAAGTTTAAAATTATAAATTTAAACAATCTAAACCAAAAAAAAAAAAATTAGGAGGGCCGCGAATATTGATTGGCGTTCCAAGGGGGCCGTGACTTCAAAAAGTTTGAGAAGCACTGATATAGTATATCTAGAAAGAAGGACCACGTTTTACGTCGCTCTTGACAGGAAGGATTGAAAGAAAAAAATAAACTTCTTCCTTTTTCTCCATAAACAAAAATATAGCTTTTATGTTGTTGGTTTGTTTTTGTTGTGACCCGTGGAATAGGTTGGGGAAGGGGTGTGTGTGTGTGTTTGTGTGACCATAATGGAATGCTCCGTTGGGAGTCCTTGTCTCTCATCGCTAACTTTGTTATGTGCAATCTATGTTTATATTGTTCACTGAAGATGGATTTTTTTAAAACACTTTTATTATACAAATTATACTGATGAGGACCCCCCCCCCTCTTTTACATACACAACACACACACCTCCCTCCCCATCTCAATTTGCTAAGTGCACATTATTGTCATGATTTGTCGGTTAACGGATATTGATGTGTGTGTGAGCTGAGAAAAGAAGGAAAAATAAACCCTCCTTCCTATAGTTTTCACTCATTAAGTGATTAAATGGAGCTTCGGTATATTTTTTTTTAAACTACCGGCTGCCTTGATATTAAAAACAAACAAAAACACTCTTGATATCGCCCAATCAATACTCTTCCCGCCACTTTTCATATCGCTTAATCAATACTCTTCCCGCCACTTTTGATTCATTAGTTGAAGTATTTCTTGTTTTTTTTTTCTTTGTATCTTTTTTTAAATTATTTTTATATTACCTATTGTTATATATATATATATATATATATATATATATATATATATATATATATATATATATAAATTCATTAATGCTTGCATGCCACAGTGGTTCTCAAATTTGTGTGACCCGCGGCCCACAAAGAAACCTTTTTCCGGTATCCGCCAGCCACTTGTTGAGATATAATTAAAAACCCTGACATACGATTTCGATTCGGTGTCCCGCTTCGCATTAACTCGAGACCCACACTTTGTGAACCATCGCTGTGCATATTTTTATCATTTTTTATCTATAATGTGTCGTCGTCGATAGATGGTTTTGGTTTGAGCAGTTCGTTTATTAAGCAGAACTTGTGAAGAAGGGTACATTACTGTGAAATTAGTTCCTCATTGAAGGGGAATCTGATATACCGACAGCGACGAGATGTCGGTTTAAAACAACAACAGCAAACAATAAAAAAATAAACAACTTTCAAAACACAGTGACTTCTTAGAGGCGCTTCGCTTAGCCAGCAAGGGCATTGAACCCACGGCGACAGACTTGTTCACACGAAGCGCCAACTAACCGTGGCCTGTTTACTTGATTCATCTTCATTGCAGGGGTTGGGGGAAAAAGGGTGGGGGGGCTGTTAAACAAGTCCCCCCTTTTCGGATAATAACCCTGTGGTGGGGGGGGGGATTATTTGCTGGGACAATACCGCCCTGACCGCAGTTGCCATACCGGGTTCGTTATCAGGAGCGATCACTTTATTGCAGGAGAACTCTTCCCCCCCCCCCCATCACATACTCTTAAAATATTCACCGGTGTGTACGGATCTTAAAAGTCAGGTCACTGTGACCCCCTCCCCCACACAGGCACACCTTCCTTTCCGTAATGTTCTTGTTTTGCAATAGTTGAGCCCAGATGGTGGTCAATTACAAAGTTTGTCCTGATTTCTAAGTTGACCAATGTTGTTGTTTTTTTTTTGTTAGCCTCTCATTCAGTTCTCTTTATGTTGGGCGTTTCACATTTCCTCATGTTTTTTTTTTTAGGTCTTTTACGTTATACTGGTTTTGCTTGACTTAATGCCGAGTTATGTGGTTTTTAAAATACTGGTATGGTTTTGTTACATTTGAGTGGGAGAAACATGTCCGGGGCGGCGGGGTCGTTTTTGGAGGAGCTGGGGGGGGGGAGGGGGGGTCGTTGTGGTCGCCAATGGCCGCTACTGTCGGCAGAGCATCATATTAATATCGCGCTGTTCTTTTTTTTAAATTAAGCTGACGAAAAATGTTTGTTTCTACAGTTTATCCTCATTCCTACCCCCCACCCCCACCCTCGGCGGGGTAACGGTAAGTGAACTATAACCGCCGTCACGTGATATGGATAGTTACCCTCGCATTCGCCCCATACCTCACTCCTGCCATGTCTTTTTGTTTGTTATGCACAGTTTTGTGAATACTGAACGACTGCTGGTGTGGTCCACAGAATATTCTTGGTGTAGTCCAAGTCAGTGGTGCAGGTGCTCCCTGTCTGCCAGCTGATCGACACACATTTGTGATCATTACTTTAGTTCGGGAGGTTGGGCAGACTATTTTTTTTTGAGTCCCGGGCCACACTGGGCGGGCCAGACGAGGAGCTAGATGATGGAGCGCTGGCATGTGCATCAACAACTGAAAGGTAAACCTCCATAGTCTTGTGCTGAGCATGCACTACAACAACTGAAAGGTAAACCGCCATAGTCCAGTGCTGGGCATGTGCATCAACAACTGAAAGATAAACCGCCATAGTCTAGTGCTGGGCATGTACTACAACAACTGAAAGATAAACCGCCATAGTCTAGTGCTGGGCATGTGCATCAACAACTGAAAGGTAAACTGCCATAGTCTAGTGCTGGGCATGTGCATCAACAACTGAAAGGTAAACCGCCATAGTCTAGTGCTGGGCATGTACTACAACAACTGAAAGATAAACCGCCATAGTCTAGTACTGGGCATGAAGTGGTTCTCGAGCTGGGACAATGGGGTGAACGGAAGGAATGTCCGTAAGTTTCTGGAGCGGCCGTCCAAAACCGACCCGTGGTGGAAGCTTAGGAGAGTCGAGCAGGCGCTAATTGCCCAGTTCCGTACTGGGCACTGTCCTATTGGCGCATACTTTGGGAGGTTGAGGCCCAATGTCGACATCCTTTGCAGACACCGCAGGGAGGTGGAGGAAACCGTAGATCATTTGCTATTCGAGTGTCCCGGACTGGCGGAGCACAGGGTGGACCAGTCCGGAAGCTTGCTGGCCATTGGGCTCTATGGCAATCTCTCAGAGACACAGCAAGTCTGATCTCACTTCATTCTTTTAGCTTTTATTTCTTCTATCCCTTTTTTGTTTCACTTTTTCATTACAGGCGGGTCTCAGATCGCAAAAAAATGACCACTGACCTAATTGATTTTTCTGACTCGGTAGAAACACACACACATACATTTGAGACACACACACTCACACATACGGAGCTTTAGAATATTAAACACACTCACACACACACATTTGAGACACACACACACTCACACTTACGGAGCTTTAGAATATACAACACACTCACACACACACATTTGAGACATACACACTAACACATACGGAGCTATAGATATACAACACATATACACTCACACATACGGAGCTATAGAATATACAACACACACACACTCACACATACGGAGCTATAGAATATACAACACAAACATACACACATACTCTCTCATATCCACCCATACACAGCGACGTAATGTATTGGATGAACTATTCCAAGTATACCAGACTTCTGAATATACGTGTGGGTGTATGTTAGCGCGCGTGTGTGGGCGTCATTCATGTCTTTGCGCTGACACACCAGCCGATCTCTCTCTCTCTCTCTCTCTCTCACTCTATCTCTATCTCTCTATCTCTCTCTCACTTTCTCTCCCCCCCCCCAACCCCCCATGACGATAAAAATGATCTTAATATGTTTCATCATTGGGCCTTTTTTTTTTTTAAATGTGTGGTTTATAGTCTTGAAATCTCGAACAGATAACTCGCCGAGAGATAACGTTCAAATAATGATACACACTTGATTGGGATGTCAGCGGCGAGTTTCAAAGGGAAACAGTGGGCGCTTTGTTTCCGGCCCGAGCTAATTCGTATTACACGTGTGTTGTTTTCAGAGCATTTTCGAAAAAAAAAATGCTCTATTGTCCCCGTTTTGTCTGTCTGTCTGTCTGTCTGTCCGTCCGTCCGTCTGTCCGTCTGTCTGTCCGTCCGTCTGTCTGTCCGTCTGTCCGTCATCACCCTAGATCTCAACAACCATAAGTCCTAGACCCATGATGTATATATCATTTTGTAGGTCTTGGCCTGCCAAGAAATGACTTTTTTCCATTTCGCGATCTGACCTTTCAGGGCCGTAAAAGGGGCCTTATAAAGTACCGTTTTTTACTATATAAGCTATATTAATAATGGACCGCCATATATCTCAGCAACCATAAGTCCTAGACCCATGATGTATATATCATTGTTTAGGTCTTGGCCTGCCAAGTGTACATCAAAAGTCCATTTCGCGATAGGACCTCTGAGGGCCGTAAAAGGGGGCTTATAAAGTACCGTTTTTTATTATATAAGCTATATTAATAATGGACCGCCCTATATCTCAGCAACCATAAGTCCTAGACCCATGATGTATATATCATTGTGTAGGTCTTGGCCTGCCAAGTGTACATCAAAAGTCCATTTTGCGATTAGACCTCTCAGGGCCAAAATATAAGAGTTTTTTATGTACCGTTTTGATTATATTTTAAATATAAATAATAAAAGCTAATCAAAGGGGCATAATCATTATTTATTTTTGTAACAGTTATTCAACATGACTTACTTCCCGTACTTCAACATTGAACTACTTTCACCAAGATTGGCAACAACAATTTATCAAACAACAATTGACGGAGTTTTCGGACGATTAAATGACTACAATTTAGAATGTTTCAATTATGAGTCCTATTTCAGTGACCACAAACCACTTGTAGTTAGATTTAAGAGAAAATAATTTGTTTTCAATTATAAAGAAACGTCTTTTTAATATCTTTTTTCAGATATATGCATTACACAATTGAATTTGTAAACATTTCCAAAATTTACAAATATTTACTGAAAGATAGCATACGTACTGATACATAATACGAAAATGCGCTAACACGTCCTGTGTCCAGAATGGAACAGGCCGCAGCCCACCACATTGAGAAGCACTGATATACATGACGCCTTTCGCGGTGTTTTGAAGGATCCCGTGAATTTGGTCTCAACCAAGTCTTTTTACGTTTATAAATATCAGCGGTTCTCAACGTTTGTTTTGTCAACTGTACCCCAAAAGTTTGCGAAAGTATGCCCGCGGGTACCCCTCAAACGTAACTTTGCTAATAAATATACCTATTTTATGCGTACCCCTACATTCCCTTTCCCGTACCCCCATGGGGGTTGAGAACCGGGGGCTCCAGGTAGAGCCCATGAAATAAATGGGAGTGTGATGGTGGAAAGGGGGGGGTTGGGTCACGCTCTCTATATCGTCAGATGTGTGTTGGACTTTGTATGGGGAAAGAAGCCCCCCCCCCCCCATTACGCCCCGTGTGTGCGTTAGTGGTTCCCCCCCTGCGGCATTACCTAGTCGACCTATTCATTAGAAGGTCTTTTCTTCAGATTATCTCTATCTCTGTACTACGCCCCCGTCCCCCAGCCCCCCCCCCACTCACTGTTTACTGTTATAAAGTTATATAACATGAAGTAAATGATTCTGTGAGGCCATTGTTGTTGTTGACGATTTTTGCTTTCAGGTGACTCATCTTTTCATCATCAGCTCTTTTCTTTCCCCTCTTCACATTCAAGTTATTATCTGTTAATCATTTGCAACATTCCGTTGCAGGAGCATGCTGGACTGGGACCGACCACTCATCATGCGCCCCCCCCCCTAAACAAAAAAAAATATTGCGATTATATTTTTTTGAAATGAGAACACTATTTAACTCACAATCTGTACCATGCAAAACCTTTACATAGAGTTATATCCCTTTAGGCTTGATCAGTAGGCTAGGTTATTTTTGGTTTCGGGCAGATCCGTTTTTTTTTCATGATTGTATTTTAAACTGAAAGACTGTTGTATTAAGTCGTTACTTTCGATTTAACGCAGAACCCACACCGCTATTATTTATATACATGATTCACATTAACTAGACGAATCCGCGCCCAGGTCTAATGTAAACAGACGAAAGTGTCAGAAAAAAAACAGCCAACATTGATTCACATTTTGGGCCTTTTTGACCTGGGCCCTTTTAATTGCGATGGGTGTTTGGGGGAGAGGGGCGCTAGTGGTAGGCGGATGTTTACTTCAACTTTTCTTGCGTACTGTAGAACCAAAAAAAAACTTTGTTCTCTGGCACTAAAGCTTTGCACTCTTGGTCCAAACGTTTCACTCTGGCACTATACCGTTTAGTATCGAAACGATTATCTGTAATCAGATCCCGTCGATTTCCTCCTGACCACCTCGTTGCCTTGATTTATCCATTGGCCAGATTTTTCATCTCCGCCACCTATCCAAAATAAATAAAAAAAAATTCCTCTCGTGAACCAATACATAACCTTAAATGACCGGCCGCGACACCCGATGCGGTCATCCTGCAACGTTCACCTTTTCCTCTTTCACAGAGATAACCCCCCACCCCCGAGACAAGGGGCATCAATTTTGGCTCGGCTGTCGCTTCGATAAATGTCTTACTCGCTTATCGCCCTTTCTCCTCCACCTCCCCCCAACCCCACTCGCTGATTAATAGCTGGAATAATGTAATGACAAAAAAAAAATCCGTCCGTTCATGTTCAACTTTTTGGATTTAAAAAAAAAAATCAAAATTGCACTAGTTGGGACACATAGTGCTTTAGGATCGCGGCTCTCAACCGGCTGTACTCGTACCCCAAGGGGGCGGGCGGGGGGGGGGGTCTGGGAGCGGTTATGCAGGGGTACGCGGCGACATTTTTTTTTATAAATCTTTTCTATTTTTTTTTCGTTTTAAAACAAACCCAAGAGTTTGAAGAAGTTGCGTGTGAGGTGTACCGGCGGACATACTTTCACGCCCCCTTCGTGAGTTACAGTAGCGGGGAAAAAAAATGCTGAGAACCGCGACTTGAAGACCGACCTACCTAGTGGCTTGATACGGTTCAAGTACATTCTTGGTTCACGTTGGTCGCCAGCGGTATTTTTTTTTTTTATATTTACCTTCTTTTTCCCCCCTCTTTCCATTTGAAGTCGTCCGGGCGCGTCTTCTGTTGTGTGAATCGGTTAGTTACTCCCCCTCCCCCCACCCACGCACCCACCTCCCCCCGGTGTGACGGTCAAATACCGGTGACATTGATAACTTGACCCCCCTTCCCTCCCTCCCCCCTCCCCGGGCATTCTGCACTGGGTTGTATACGAACACGGGTTGTCCCCCCCTCCCCCCTGTTAGGTATACACTATACCGTGTCTATTTGGGTGCGAGGATTCGTCTATTTTTCTCAGGACTCGCTTGAGTTGGAGAGTTCATCCGTATATCGTGTATGTTTTCAGACATTGTTCACTCGAGCGTGTTTTTGACACATTCGCAAAAACCCACTGTCGCGCTGATATTGTTACTATTTTTTTTTTGCCCGGCATGTAGGAAAGGGAGTATAAAGAGAAGCGTGCATTGTTATTGAGTCGTTGCTTACTTTTGTCTGGCCTGCATGGACTACTACAGGTAGGCTGATCCTATTATATATATATACATATATATATATATATATATATATATATATATATATATATATATATATATATATATATATATACTTATAACAGTAATAACATTTCTTCTTGAACCGTACAAAGTATAAGTCTAGGAGTTGCCAACTATTTGTGTATTTGTTTCTTTTTTGATCACATTTTCCTGTCACCGTCAATGGAAATAACTGTTTTTTTTTTCACTAACCACCTCTGTCAAGCCAGCTTCCTCACTGTAGTGAGATTATTAATGACGCAATCGGTTTACATCGTACTTAATAATAATAATAATAATGGTCATAATACATACAGTCTAGACACTTTAGAATTCCCTAGGGGAAGGAGGTTATTAAATGATAGGCGAGTGTTTACAACCCCCCCCCCCTCTTTTCAATGATGATACGCACACGTTGTACTCCAATCCATGCTGGGCATGCATCAAACACATGCTGTAACACCATCGACTTGAAGACCTGTGTGTGTTTCTTGATAGAACCGATTCGAGGAATTTCATGGAACTGGTTGGGCAATTGGTTGGCATGTGACAAGATCTGGCATCTATAGCAACATGGCCGCCCAAGATCACACACTTTTACTAATTACGTCATTAAACATGAATGAACAATGTCGAGACCTGCGGATATCGGGTTCAAGGCCCCATATCCGGCCCGAAGTTACCGCGGAGTCCTCCCAGCACAACAAAGAAAGGCTACCGGACATTAGCCACACACACACACACACACATACACACATACACCTCCTAAAATAGCTGTGGATTCAGAAACAGATGATTTATCATATTGACATATCGATCGGTTGTGTTTATTGGGAGAAGGCAATCTTGAGTGCGTTACGGGGAATTTTCGACCAGTGGCCCGCAATCTGTTCACTTCGGAGTGCTACGACAGACGCGGGGCAAAGTACGTCCCGCGGGCTACGTTTGGCTCTTCTCGCTGCGTGCGCATATTGAACAATTTATGTCTGTATGCTGTTCTATTTAACCTCTTTCATGCTTAGGTTTTCAAAAATCATCTTCATTAAGATTTAAGGCCGACCGTAAACAAATTGACCCACTCTCCCGCCGGTTACGTCGACTAAAGACAGAGGACTCTTAATTATACTTTATTCACTCCCGATTGGCTCCATGATACTTTTATTTTATAATCTGTGACAGTTTAACCGTTGATTTTGTGCGTGTGTGTGTCCGTTTTCTTCTCATTTTGAGTAATCTACATCGGCCTTCACTACTACAATAGTTATCATTGGTTACATTCTCTGGTGTATCGGCCATCACCACTACAATAGTTGTTATCATTGGTTACATTCTCTGGTGTATCGGCCATCACCACTACAATAGTTATCATTGGTTACATTCTCTGGTGGCGACATGCGCTGATACAGTGTGTCCCAACTGACCTATAAGTGGGTGTAGTATAATGTGTCCCAACTGGCCTACAAGTGGGTGTACGAACGGGGATCTGTTCCACCTGACGGCTGTGTGATGCGCGCACAAACACACACACACACGCTAATGTAGGTCACACACGTCTCTTAAAACTGACTACCGATACAAACAAATCAATATCTACACCCATATGGTGGTTTTTTTAAATCTCTTTGCCTTAAACCACAATGTTGTCATAGTGACATTTGTTTATTTGTGTATGTGGGAAGGGAGTGCGATATAACTGTTCTAAGAAAAATGAATGTCACATTGCGCATGCGCAGACTTTTTTAAAAATTTAAAACATTCATTATCTGGTCAAAATGAAAGTAAAAAATCCCTTGTGTGAATGACAGCCCGTGTGTGAATGACAGCACCTGTATGAATGTTAGCACCTGTGTGGATGACAACGCCTGTATCTCCTCATTGTTTCATAATGACAGCACTGTAACAATTTGTTTTTATTCTAGGACCCACTCACTGTGCTCGTTACCAGATTTTTTTACTTCGGTACCTGACTTGATGTGCCAGTACGGTGTATCGTGGGGGACGTGCATCAACTAGTAGTGTCTCCTAATCCACCCCCCCTCCTAAATTACTTGTAAGCTTGTTAATGCAAAATTACCACCCCATTCCCATGCACGCTAAAGTTTTTACTGGACCCCCCCCCCCCCCCGGTCCGAACTAAACTTTCTCTGGATCACACCTATCCTTTTTTCAATCGCTTTTCTACCCCCCCCCCCCACACACATCCCCGCAGTGTGTTAATGCTTTTCTCGTTATAGTTTACTGTGGTAAGGTGGATATCAATTTGTGTAGGAACTGTAACTCTGAAAACCTTGACCTTATCGTGCCACGGGTTGCGATGATTTACCTTATCGACACATCGATCGGTTTGTGTTTATTGGAAATAAAAAAACAACAACCAGTCTTGAGAGCGTTCCGGGAACTCCAGCCACCTGGACCGGTGTCCCCCCAATGTGTGTTCTCTTAAGGAGAGCTACGGCGGACAATGGGACAAAGTGCGGTGCACCGTTAACTCCAGGCCTATGTGCAGATATTAATTGTAACGATTTGGGAGGTTGTTTTTATATAAAGATTAGAACCGCTGGTATTGAAACATTGTCCCGCGTAAATTGGGGGGGGTGGGGGGGGGGGGCAAGTGGACAACACGATACAATAGGCCCGTGCTAAAAAAAATAAATTAGTATCGATATTGCAATCCTGGTTATTATGTGTGTGAATGTTTTGGTCTAGGAGCGTGCCAAGTTTTCTGCGATGTTTTTTTTCCCTCCCACTCTGGAATCGATCTAAAACTAGTATCGATATTTATTATGCATAAATAAAAAAAAAGAAAGTCGCGTAGTTATCAGAATGTGACAATTCCTCGTTTGGTATCAAAGTGGTGAGGGGAGCGAAGGTATTATATGGGGGGGGGGGGGAAGCACATTTGTTCTGTGGGAGTGGAAATTTTCACTGATCTAATATCGATCCTGTGATCGAAGGCAGCCACCTCAAAAAGTTTAAAAAAAAAAAAACCTTCTGGGATAATCGCTGCTAATCTTGATTCTTGGAGAAGGAAAGAAAAAAAAACTACCTGGGATCTCATGAGGGAGAGGGGGTGGGGGTGGGTGACTACGACTACGAGTTGGTGTCCAGACTTGCCTACTGGATCTCCTGGCACAGTAAACAGTCTTGACTCTGCACTTATCTATACAAAGAGGTTTAAGCATTCTTTCGGCGATTGAGCTCATTTCGAAATATCGTCCACATTTAGTGGAGAAATTCCTACACTGGCATATATATATATATATATATATATATATATATATATATATATATATATATATGTATGTATGTATATGTAGAAAGTTCAAACAAACTAAACAACCTTGACTGAGCACCGATGAACACAGTACCGTCTTGAGAGCACTACTACCCCCCCCCCCCCGTGTTGTTGGGGGGGGGGCGGAAAGGGAAAGGATGGGGTTGGGAAGGCTCCAACGACAGATGTACATTCTTAATGGCCCGTTTGATTTGCAACACTTTTTAAAATTACTTTTACACAAAAAATAAGCTTTTTTTCTTTGTACTTTAGTTTTTTTTGTTGTTGTTGTTTGCCAGCCCTTCACAGTACATTGCCATAAGCAGAGCGTACCTATATCACCCCCCCCCCCCGCCCACGCAATTGTTCCATGGTTTTTAAGTTACGGTCCACACGTCGCCGGGAACAACACACAAAAGATTTACATTTTTAACCAGAGCTAACAGTTCGCGTGTTGCCTGCCATTCCATTCGTCTTTCAACCCCCTACCCTCGTACACCCCCCCCCCACGTGCCCGTCAGCTGTTGCTAAAATGACCAGGATGACCTGTGAGGTTCTGTGTCACCGGGGGGGGGCTGCCGATGGGAATTTAAAAAGAACAACAAACAAATAAACAACGTAAGGCTGAAAAAAAAACCGTTATCCAAAAATCAACAAAAAAAAATGTAAATCCTTTTACTACATTAAAATAAAGAATGATAAACTGACATCTTAAATAAAATAATGAGCTACGCCGATATTCAGTATATCTTCACCCCATCCACACCCCCCCTCTCCAGTTATCACTTTTACTTAATTGATCTTATCGTTTTAACCGACTGCGCACTCAAGATTTGCGCGTTTCATTTTTATCGCGGGCATCGGCATACTTAGAGCTGGCCATTAGATGAGACAAATGGGGGGTAAAAAAAACAACTTTGTCTTTTCTTCACATACGCTCTCTCTCTCTCTCTCTCTCTCTCTCTCTCTCTCTCTCTCTCTCTCTCTCTCTCTCTCTCTCTCTCTCTCTCTCTCTCACACACACACACACACCTACAAACGCACACACACACACATTTTCTCCCAATAGGTTAGTTAGACAATAAACAAAAGTGTCTATCCGTAGCTAGCGGCGCGTCAGAATTGTTGGGTGTGCTTATTGTTTCAGACCTCGCGTCTGTCCGTGAGGTCACTCTCCTGAGGTCATGGTTAATAATAGACCACTTATCTCCCCCTCACAATACAACAACAACAACGCGTATTATTATTTTTGTTTTAAAATGGTGTTTGTGGGAAAAATAAACAAACAGCATTCGTCAGTTGGGTGATTGGGTGAACACGTGATTGTGTTTGGATTATGAAGAAACAAAAAAAATATTGTTTACCCGTCTTATCTATTTTTTTTTTTTAATTCTGCCTTTTGTTTAGCGGGTCAAAACGTGAGAAGTTGATGATAGATAAACATTAAAATTAAGATAATTAACAAGGGAGAGTATTCACAAATATTTTGGACCCCGTGTTGGGAAGAGTTGCTCATGATTCGGTGTTTATTTTTTTTTTTCATTACAGTGTTGTTGATTAGGACACGTGTTGTCTGTGTAGCTGGTGGTCGGTACGAATTGGTGTGGTGCGTCATTTCACGGAATTGTCATGCGTCCCGTGCTGTGTGTCCAGCTGGCCTGCTCGTGGGGCAGTCGCTAGTGGTGGTGGTGTGTGCGTGTGTGTGTGTGCTGGAAACGGCTGGATTGACTCCTTGGGTATATTCACTTTGCAGCTATTCTGAACATGGCGGAGAAGCTCTCAGGTCGTGGTGACGGGAGCAATTTGATCTCGCTGGCCGAGAACAGGTGAGTGCTCCATTACACTCAATCCTCTCTCCCTCCCTCCCTCTCTCTCCCTCTTTCTCTCCCTCTCACTCCCCCTCTCTCTCCCCCTCCCTTCCCTCTCTCTCCCCCCTATCTCCCTCTTTCTCTCCTTTTATCCCCCAAACAAGACCGCTCTGAAGCAAAGTTTTTAATGGGCTGTGGGCAGACAAATGGGGTAAGGAGGGGGGGGGGTTCCATGGACGAAAAGTAACATGCAAGGACTTGTCTGCTGCTTAGTTCACCTGTATGTTTCATAATGTCTATGAACTATTAGATGCCGACATTGATTGTTTTTTTCCAAGTCCAATTTATGGGTATCAGTGAGTCCACTTAATTGTGTGTGCGTGTGTGTGTGTGTAAATATCGATATAACTACGCCCATAATCTGTCTCTGTCATGTCTGTGTGTGTCCCACTGATTAGATTTTATACAGGTTGCCCAAGCCTCGTTTTGAAAACACTTGTTTTCATCGCCGCCATTAATGATATTTTCACTCATCAGTCCCATTCATTGAATAGAAATGTTTACTGTAAAAACCCCATGAACTCACGAATTAAATAATGTATTGTCGCTTTTTTTAAATATATATTTATAAAGCAAACTGAAAGCTTTTTTTTTTTCATTCTTATTTCGTGTCTTGAAAAGAACAACAACAAAGAGGTGTAAATAGGTCTGTGGGTTTTTATGAATGGAAAGCGTCATTGGAAACAAAAGCGAATAACAACAATGGCGCGAGAGTTTTTAACACAAAACCGAGGACTGTTTATATAGCGATGCGCTATCTGTATAATATATAGTCTGTGGTGTGTCCGTTCGTCTCTATGTCTGTCAAAGCTGTGTAATCTTGTGATCGTCTGTCCTTTCTGTATGTCTGTCTGTCTTGCCTGTATGTCTCTTTGTTAAATCTAATATAGAACGATATCACATCGTAATTTTTTTTAATTCGAGTGAGAAAACATTCAGAGTTAAAACAACTTCAGTTAAACTCAGTCTATCAGTCTATCAGTTAAACCTTCCAGTCTATCAGTTAAACCTTCCAGTCTCTCAGTAAAACCTTCCAGTCTCTCAGTAAAACCTTCCAGTCTCTCAGTAAAACCTTCCAGTCTCTCAGTAAAACCTTTCAGTCTCTCAGTAAAACCTTTCATTCTCTGTTAAACCCAGTCTCTCACTTAAACTTTCCAGTCTTACTATTAAACTTTCCAGTCTCACTATTAAACTTTCCAGTCTCACTATTAAACTTTTCAGTCTCTCTGGTAAACCTTCCAGTTTCTCTGTTAAACCTTCCAGTCTCTGTTAAACCTTCCAGTCTCTCTGTTAAACCTTCCCAGTCCAGTGTTCCTGTGAAATCCAAAAAAAAAATAATAAAGTTGCCAGACATTTTGCTGTTCCATGTAGTAGTAAATAACGTGTAACACAAAACGGGTAACATTGTTGCACACACACACAGTCGTATGCAGCGCATGTGTGGGTGTGTGTGTGTGGACAGGTCACCATATGTAACATGACAGGGTTTTAGAGTAGACAAAGTAGGTCACGCGCCATGACTTAATCGTACATCTGCTGCCACCTGCGAAGATAACCACATGGGGCCATAAATAAATACAAACATGGCGGGCCAGTTGTAAACGCCGACATTGCACATCCCTACTCCTCCTTCCGCCAACTGCCCCAACCGAATGGTCATCTGTGTGGGGGGTCGGGTCACCGGGTGGGATGAGGGTCGAAGGGAGGCAATGTCAGCTTTGACAACAAAAAAAAACACGAGGCCACATGTAGGTTGATATGATGCATGCCGATTCACACCGACTTATTTGCATATAGTCTGATGAAAGATGGGGCGCGGGTGGGTGACTTATCGGCCCCTACCGCCCCGCCGCCCTACACCCTGTAATCTTATGTTTGAGGGAGGTGGAATGGGGGGGGGGTGAGTTGCTTAGTAAGGGTCCTTGCCGTGTTCAATCTGGTTGACAGTCCTGCACTTGACCTTACCCCACTCGTGCATACGCTTCATGTTGATGGAGGAAAATTGGGGGGAAAGGGGGGAGGGGTTGCTTTAGGGCAAAAAATTCGAATTACGAAAGAGCGTTTTAATAATAATTTCAAAGGAAACAGCTTCATGTATAAGGGTATGTGTTTGATGGAAACAGCTTCATGTTTAAGGGTGTGTGTTTGGTGGAAAACAGCTTCATGTTTAAGGGTGTGTGTTTGGTGGAAACAGCTTCCTGTATAAGGGTATATGTTTGGTGGAAACAGCTTCACGTATAAGGGTATGTGTTTGATGGAAACAGCTTCCTGTATAAGGGTATGTAAAGGTTGTTAGGTGTCTTGATGTTATGGGGGTCTGACTGCAGTTGCAGTCAGACTAAACTTGGAGGCGTTACTGTGGTAGCGTGTCACTTAATTTCTCACACACAAACACTGGTCCAATCAATGCACAATTCAATGTTGCTGATTCATTATTTTATTATCGTACGTAGACATTAACAATATTATCAAACCTTATACGAAAGTATATGACATAGGCACATCTTAGAAGTATCTAATAAACTATCACTTGCTAGTCTAAATCAAATCAATAACTTCTTCATAGTTGGATAAAATATATGTCCTACACGTCTAGGATCCAAAATGTCCCTCTATCTACAAAGTACATCTTATATGTTCATGAACTAGAAAGCAACTAACTCAATCTACCAAGCTTGTCTCTAAGCAACTTAATATGACGTCAACTAGAAAAAACTACGTCACATAGTAATATAAAAATTAACACTCTCTTGAGTTACTAGAAAAGTGTGATTAACACACATGCACAAACCAATATTAATTAATGAATACTTAAATCAACTTTAACTCCTCGACAGGGTATATGTTTGGAAACAGCTTCCTGAATAAGGGTATATGTTTGGTGGAAACAGCTTCACGTTTAAGGGTATGTGATTGGTGGAAACAGCTTCATGTATAAGGGTATGTGTTTGATGGAAACAGCTTCCTGTATAAGGGTATATGTTTGGAAACAGCTTCATGTATAAGGGTATGTGATTGGTGGAAACAGCTTCATGTATAAGGGTATGTGATTGGTGGAAACAGCTTCATGTATAAGGGTATGTGATTGGTGGAAACAGCTTCATATACAAGGGTATGCGTTTTGTGGGGAATTGTGACGTTCGGCCGCCCGAAGGTTCAAACATGTATGTTGATAATTTCATTGCTTAGGTAACATACTGTCTGTCTGTCTGTGTGTCAACCATGACAGTATTCTTACCCGTACAGTTTGGAACAAAACAATGAATCCTGTTGAATTCTTGCATGTTATATCCTGTTGTTTTTTTTTGGTTATTTGCGCTAATCGTTGGAATTTCAAACTTTTTTTTTACCCTGCAAGATTAGATCCATTTAAATTTCCAAATACCAAGAAGTTCAAGTTTTAAGAATTCTTATTTTTTTGAGGTTTTTATTGTATTTCATAATATTGGGTCGGACATCTAGGTTTGGTACTGTTGAAGCCTCAAGTTTTTACTTTAGGGGCCTATTGGTTTGATTCTGTCCTTGTCAACACTGTCTGGACAGTCTAGTAGAACTCCCGTCAATATTCCCCCGCCTTAGTAGACGCTGCTGTAGCCGTCCATGGGGGGGGGGGGGAGGGTTTCTTCTAAAACCATTTCACCATTGTGTGTGATCTGAAATATCTGCAGGGCGGTCGATCGTATTAAATCGATTCTGTCGGAAATGAAAACCTTAACAGCTCGCTCCCCCCACCCCTCCTCCCACTGTCCCACCTGTCGGCCATTTTTTCTGTTCCCGTTTGTAAACAAAACATCGCTCACCCATATAGGCTGGGGGCGTGTTAGCAGTTAACCCTGCAGAGACTGAAAAGATTCAAATCACGCCGTCTGTTTGAAATGCTGCGTTCATTTCGTTTTAATGGCAGATCTGTGAAAATAACCGGTACAATCCATGGCCCGTGCATAGTAAACCTTTGTGGTTCGCCATGGCCTGTGCATGGTAAACCATTGTGGTTCGCCATGGCCTGTGCATGGTAAACCATTGTGGTTCGCTGTTGTGTTGCTCAGTTACGAATTGGGTGATGGTTCACCATTTTTTGTGTGTGTGTGTGTGTGCGCGCGTGACGTCGTTTTATTGGATAAACAACTGAACCTATAGTAAGACCTCCCTTATGATTGGTGTCTCAATTGTGACGTTGTTTTGAACGGACCCGGTGATGTGGGGGGGGGGGGTGACTGGCGAGCTCGCGTTGTTTGTTTTTTTTTAAATTCTGTTTATGCTAACGCGCTAGATATTCGCCGAGTATTTTGCAGTCTTAGCAAAACACGAGGTCTTAACACCAGTGGCTCTCAAACGTGTGCGATTCGCGACCCACTTTTAAAGAGAAAGAAAGAAAGATAAAAGTAATAAATAAACCATAAATTAATTTTCATGGATATTCTCGATAAGTAATTCTTAGTTGTTTTTGTTTGGGAGGACCCACTTTTAATTAGATTGCGAGCCAGACCTTGAGAACCACTGCGAGCATCACTGATATATATGCCCCCCTCTTTTATGACATTTTTTCAAAATGTAGGGGGGCATTTGCCACCCCCCCCCCATGAATACGCCCATGGGAGTAAGCCAGTAAAACTTTTTATTCCAGCGTGCGATACTTTCAGCCTTGGGCCCCGACTCACTGGGACATATCACTTTTTCAAATGAAATGAAATGGTTCCCATCGAGTATAGCCTACTTGTTACACAGTCAAAGTAAAGATCGCGGGCATATTTAAAACACATTCAGTCGGTAGAGATTGGGATGAGATTTTTAAACTGTTGGACAACATGCGCACATGAAATCTTAAACTGCGCACCAAAAAAAAAACAACCGCAGGAGGTCTGAAATGCACACACAAACGTTTTGTATTTTTTTTTGTTTTTAACCATTCTACAAGTGGGGGGTAAACAACAACAACTAATAATAAACTGCCGTTTCGTTCACTGCCACAAAATTTGAAAACTTTTCACTCCTGTTGTCCACTCCACTCATTATCAGTGTCATTATTTAATTAATGGTATCGGTGCTCTCAGTTGCAGAAGAGCTCCGGCTGAACTCTTTTTTTTTTTATGGATAGGCCGACTGGGTGACGGCCTAGGGTCCCCCCACGCTGTCGAGGAGGGCCCCCATCTACTACAAAATTGTAAAGAACAAATGGTGTTATAGGGGCCCCGGGAGGGGACGGATGGTCGTGAGGTAAATCGCTCGACTGTCGACCTGAAGGTAACTGGTTCAATCTCAGGTAGTACCAAGGAAAAATTTTTTAGGTCTTGGCTCAAGTTCCCGATATATCTCCCGTGGTGCCCCCATGGCCATTGCACTGTCGGCTATGGTGGGGATGAAAGTAGGGCACCATAAAAACCGTCCCATCAGTGTTTTATATGATCTAAGAGATTTCATCTCATCCTTACATGGACATCACACATATTGGCCCCGGCGAGAATATTTTCCCAAGGCCCTCAAAAATCCAAAAAGTTTATGCCCATGGCCCTCAAAAACATGTAGCCCCCCCCCCAATAAATAAAATTTTGATTGCTGATAGTAATTCATTAAAAATTGACAAAAATTTGCCTTTAAAAACTTGGAACAGCCCCATAAAAAAAAAATCCTGGCTACGGTACTGAACTTGTATGCTCATCTTTCCAGCCCAACCTTACAAGTTTTTGAATAAAGCTAACAGATGGTCATTCGGTAAAGCGCTGGACTGTCTACCTGAGGGTCCCTAGTTTAATCTCAAGTGAGGACCAATGGATATTTCTGGTCATGGTTTAAGTCCATGCTCTATCTCCTGTGGTGCCACCAAGGCCATTTGCACTACCGGCTAAGGCAGGTTTATAGTGGTTTATAGGCTAGGAATAGATGTCATCACATACCACTGATTATCTCAACATTTTGAATATTTTGTGAATTTGTGCATTTTGATATGTATTTGTGCATAATAATAAAACTTTGGTTACAATGCTAATCTGGGTATAATTATATGCTATTCAAATAATGAACTTTTTTTTTTTATTCTTCAGGCTAAAGAGTGCACATCTACTGTGTCCATGCCCTCAGCTAACAGCTTACTGGACACCGCCGCCTTCCTGGCCAAGGAAAGTCTGCTGCTGTGAGACCATTTCCAAGATGTCCCCTTTTGGCTTCAGCGTCTTCAGGGATGCCAAGACTACTTCCATCTTCATCGGCCTCATCTTGCTGACCTACTACCTGATCATGGACATCATACTCTTCATGAGGTTTAAGACAGTGGACATTGTTGAGGACTCCAAGGCCGGTGGCCCAGATGAGCTGTACTCGCCCTTCACGCATCTTTCGGTAAAGGCTCTCATGAATGACCACACCAGCCAGTACATCATCAGCCCAAGTGCGGAGTACTTCGACACCATCACACAGTTCTCTACCAGGTTCAGCTTCATCACCCCTAACATGATCTCCTTCTTTCACCTCTTCCTGGGGTTTCTCTCTGGGAAATTCGTGGCGTCCGAGAACCTGCATGACCGCAGGGTTGCGGTGGTCATTTTCCAGTTGAGGACGTGGCTGGATGCTTTTGATGGTGTTGTCTTCCGATCTCAGTCTGGCACACACCTCCAGTTCCAGTCCGTTCGCTCGACACTGGGATACTATGTAGACACAACCTGCGATGCCTTAGGTGGAGTCTTCCTCTGTTTTGGAATACTGTTTTACCTCATTAAAAGATTTGACCCTTACAAGCAGGAACTCCCTAACTGGACAAAGTCTCAGGAGGCAGCATCAAAGACTGGGCTACTGACCAACGGCCACAGCGTTAGTGGCAAAGAGACATACAGTGTAAAATATTTATTTTGGAAGGTCTTCTGTTATGGTCTTTGTCTGGCTTGTGCCGGGAAATTCTGGGATTTAGTTGTTGGAGATTTCAAGGAAATCTTTCAGACTCCATTGAAAGATCCTAAAATGTCGGTAGGTTATTTATATACATTTTTTAAATGTTAAAAACCAATTTTTTGATCCGAATTCCATAATAAACTCAAATCTACTTAAGGGTACTGCCCTCATCACATTCGCCTGATCATATTCACCTGTTTCTATATTGTAAAAAACTACATTTTTGATTAGCCTCATTTATAGTAGCAGGTAACATGACGTCTTGATCTACATTTTTGAACTTTAAAAATTTCTTTTTTAGAAGTGGACTTGCTAGCAAAAAAAAAATATATATATATAGCTATCATTAATAATTATCGAAGTTACAAATAAAATTTTTTTTTTTATTGTCGGATCATTTCATTATTTTTAAATCTTGCTATAAAACTCTAAACACATCAGTGTTTGAAATGTAGCCTTTTTAAAATTTTCATTGTATGTGTTCATCATCTGCAGTCATTGTCACTTTTTCTAACTAAATGATATCACACTCCCAATATTGAAACCTCATAATAGAATTCTTCACTATCAGGGCACGACTAGGAGGGCTTGGTGTTTATAGGCACTTTATTCAAAGTTCTTTTTTCTTTTACTTGTTTTGGCTGTAAGCCTGATGTCACACGCTTGTCATTTGCTTTGTCATGACCCAGATACCGGATTTTAATTCTGTTTAGGAATTTGAACATTTTTGTGAATCAGCTCTTGGGATTTCTGTCTTGGAGAAGATTTATTATCGGTTGATTCACGTTGATAAAGGTGTGTCGTGATTAGATAAAGGGTGGTGAAAAAAACTGGCCTTATCTTAGAAAAGGAAAAAAAAACTTCGGTGCTCTGTTGTTGTTTTTTTTGTTTAAATTAAAATTTTTTATTCTTAGCTCACGTATTTTTTTTGAGTTCTCTCGAAAAAATATCAGTTTAAAAGTTTAATTTTTGTTTTACATAAATTTGTTTTTAATTTTATCAGTAAGAAATTTTTATTTTGGATTCACTCCAGGAAAAATGTTTTGAAATCATGGGGAAAAAAGAAAAGTTGAAAAATTTACAAACTATTTATACTCATCGACTGAGGTGGGAGAACTAATTATCATCCTGTCTGTAACCCCATCATGGGAGCAGTGTAGTGGTGGTCATGGACTCTCTACATCGCCCCGTGAGACCAACTGCATTGTGGCAGTATTCGCTGACTTCATTGATATTTAAAGCCATGACCTTTGTCCATAACAGTCATGTTGACCCCAGGCCGCCCTGTAATCATGATCTGACCAGGCCTGATATCTGGCTTGAGGGACATGACATTTGAGGGCTGTAATGCTTTGGCTTAGCTCGAAAAAAAAATTATGTTCCATTGTTGCTTTTTTTTTTTTGTAACTTTTTACCATGAACAAATAAGGACTCAAACTAATCTTCTCTCAATATTAACTGTGTTCCGAAACAGAAATTAATAAACTGTGTTCCGAAACAGAAATTAATAAACTGTGTTCCGAAACAGAAATTAATAAACTGTGTTCCGAAACATAAATTAATAAACTGTGTTCTGAAACATAAATTAATAAACTGTGTTCCGAAACATAAATTAATAAACTGTGTTCCGAAACATAAATTAATAAACTGTGTTCTGAAACATAAATTAATAAACTGTGTTCTGAAACATTAATTAATAAACTGTGTTCTGAAACATTAATTAATAAACTGTGTTCTGAAACATAAATTAATAAACTGTGTTCCAAAACATAAATTAATAAACTGTTCCAAAACATATATCAATAAACTATTCCAAAACATAAATCAATCAACTATTCTAAAACATAAATGACTTAACTGTACTCCAAAACATGAACGAAATTTATTTGGTTACATAAAATTGCAATTAACTTCCATTATTGCATTAAAACCATTACACTGCTACTGTGGCCATGTTTGTGAACTTTTTTCCAGAATTGTGTGTTTAAACAGGTGAAATAAAGGCAGATTTTTTTTTCCCCATTAAAATCTTTTTTACTAGCCATATAAAAAACAACATCCTCAATTCAGGTGAATCTGTCCACATTATATATTACACAACAAGTCGATAATTTAGTATCAAAACTTTATCTTATCATAATAATTAAGCTAACATTTACCACACCTGAAAATTAGCTAATGAAACTAATTATTTCTTTAAAATGATACCTACATTTCAAGCTTGGCGTAATTATGACTTCATCTGCAAAAATGTAAAAAAAAAAATTTCTTATTCATCATAAGATAAATAAATAGGTAGATGGATATTTCAATCAATAATTGCACCTTCTGCCTCAGGGAAAAAAAATACTTTCAAGTGATTTTTTTTTTAACCCTTCGTACTGGGCTTTGGACCAATGTTGACATTCGTTGATATTGTTTCAGATGTTACAGTTTGAGCTGTGCCATTCAACGACTACAGTGATATTGTTTTACCTGTGGAGGATTGTCGAAGGACAAGCTCTGTTGCAGTACATTCTAATTCCAATCATCCTAGACAAAATATGGGTATGATGCTTTTATTTTTTTTTAGAAAATTTCGTAGGCCAATATCTCCACAGTACATAGACAGATAAGACAGTTTTCAGTTTTTTGTTAAAATGATAATGGTGGTACTTTTGTTAAAATGATAATAATGGTGGTACTTTTGTTAAAATGATAATGACGGTACTTTTGTTAAAATGATAATAATGGTGGTACTTTTTGTTAAAATGATAATGGCGGTACTTTTGTTATAATGATAATGGTGGTACTTTTGTTAAAATGATAATGATGGTACTTTTGTTAAAATGATATTGATGGTACTTTTGTATCCTCTGTACCCACAGGACACATCATACTGGTAATTTTGTTATTTTATTAAATTGTTTGCATTTTGTATTTTCTTATTTTATGATGTTTATTATTATTTTTTCAACTTCAGTTTTGACAGTTTATTATTTAGAGATACATTTTCATAGTGATGCCACTGTAGAAGAATTACAAAGTATGCTCACTGCTATTTAGACAAATATTATCGATACATCATACTTTTTAAAAATCTATTCTCATTTTAGCCACAGAGATATTTTTCTTTTATTAAAGTTTTGTTTTTATTTCTGTCTTTACCAGGAGTTTTTAAATTACACCCAGTACGTACTTCTCTTCATAATAATTGCACTGTATGTCGTCTGCTTGATTTACATAAAACATGTAAGTGGATCTATGTCAAAAGGCATGTTACCATCTAGACCTAATTGTAAAAGTGATCTTTCATTGTTAATAAAAAAAAAAGATTAAATAATTTATTGGTATCACAGATTAAATAATTTTTTGGTAGCACAGAATATGCACAGATTAAATAATTTATTGGTAGCACAGATTAAATTATTTATTGGTAGCACAGATTAAATTATTTATTGGTAGCACAGATTAAATTATTTATTGGTAGCACAGATTAAATTATTATTGGTAGCACAGATTAAATTATTTATTGGTAGCACAGATTAAATTATTTATTGGTAGCACAGATTAAATTATTTATTGGTAGCACAGATTAAATTATTTATTGGTAGCACAGATTAAATTATTTATTGGTAGCACAGATTAAATTATTATTGGTAGCACAGATTAAATTATTTATTGGTAGCACAGATTAAATTATTTATTGGTAGCACAGATTAAATTATTTATTGGTAGCACAGATTAAATTATTTATTGGTAGCACAGATTAAATTATTTATTGGTAGCACAGATTAAATTATTTATTGGTAGCACAGATTAAATTATTTATTGGTAGCACAGATTAAATTATTTATTGGTAGCACAGATTAAATTATTTATTGGTAGCACAGATTAAATTATTTATTGGTAGCACAGATTAAATTATTTATTGGTAGCACAGATTAAATTATTTATTGGTAGCACAGATTAAATTATTTATTGGTAGCACAGATTAAATTATTATTGGTAGCACAGATTAAATTATTTATTGGTAGCACAGATTAAATTATTTATTGGTAGCACAGATTAAATTATTTATTGGTAGCACAGATTAAATTATTTATTGGTAGCACATTTTAGACGTAGCAGAAAAAAAATGACTGTCATTTTTAACATGTTCCAAGTTTTTGTCCTTAAAAAATATTTTCTTCTTTTTTTTTTCCCAGCTACGATCAACATTGGGTCTTTAGCAGTGTACAGAAACATAGGATTTCAATGCCATTACAATACAGATATTGATGACTGAGACCACACACAGGGCTTACGGTTTTTATCCTGGCATATGTCCGGACATGTCAGCTGTGTCTGTTGTCGTGTGGCGCCTCTTCAACGTCCAACCTTATGTGCCCACATTTCATCACCATCATAAGTGTTTTGTTATTTTTTTTTAAAAGCCCTCCCTCACAGCTTGAAGATTTTTTTTCTGTGTTCTCAAGAGGCTGCATCATTGAGGCTGCATTAATTCCACCACTTGAAGTGACCAGTCCAGGAACTCTTGTTACCACCTTGCAACTCCGTTGCACAAAAGTTTTTAAAGCTAATGTTTTGCATTACTCAAAATGTCAACTACTTTGCTTCGTAAATATTTCCCATCTTGGGTAATTACTAGTAACATAAACTAATTTTTTTTACTTTTAACCTATATACTAATTCTATCAAACAGCTGTATAGAAGTTCTAGCATTCATAAGGAAAATTGTAGCTTAATTGACTTTGACGTTTGGATTAAGCCCAGATGATTCTGTAAACTTTACCCACAAGAAATGCGGAAATATTTCTCAAGATAATAAATTAACTGTTAGACATCCTGAAAGAAGAATATTTCATAATTGCTCTAGCATAATGTTAGCAGCCATACACTTGGTTGTCGATACAATCAGATGTATAGTTTCAAATTTATTCTTAGAAATAATGCATATCTCATTAGGAATATTTAATTATTCACATTTTTTTTTTTTTAAAGAAACTGAGTCTGAGATAGCAGAAGTTTAAAGATTTAGTTTGAAACTCTTAAACCCATCTTTTTATTTTATTGTTTCAGTATTGTAGATATTGATTAGATAGTTTAAGAAACCATTGTGTTATATCTCCACCGAGAACCAAATTGCAAGCATTAAGAACTTAAATTGAGCAGATACTTAAGCTTGATAATTATACAAAATGTATACAACTCTTTTTAAATGTACAACATTTTTTTTTTACTTGGGTAAAAAAAAAACATCCTATTTGTATTACTTAAGACTTGAAAAAGTTTTTGTTTTTGATACGTCATTTTTCAGAAAGTAGGGCAAAAATTTTCATAGACTTCAAAAATTATGAATTTTGTTATGCCCAGAATATTTAGAAGTTAATTTTTTCCCTGGCTGTATTCAATCATATCAAGCTCAAATCAAATGCGCACATGATTTAAAAAAACTTAAGTGTTTGTTGTTGTTGATGTCCAATGCTATGTGTGTGTGCTCGCAGCAAACAGCACCCATTGTGCCCGCAGACAGTTTTCTCATATGTCTACTATTTCTTGTGGCTTTTACGTTTAAAATAAAAAAAAATTCTGCAATGCAGTGAAGGTGAAATAACCAAATAATGTCGGATGGGGGTATTTTGTGTTAAATATATTTTTCATGTACATGTTAACCATCACCATCATAGGTGTTGTCATAATTGTTTGTAACAGGACATTCTCATTGTGTGATTATGTGTGTGTTATGAATAAGATGTATAGACGTACGTGTCTGTCTTTTTTTTTTTTTTTTATGAGGTGAAATTGTGAGATTAACTAGCGTGAAGCTCGGTTCACAGTGACATTGTTTTTATGAGGTGAAATTGTGAGATTAACTAGCTTCACAGTGCTCTCGGTTCATAGTGACATTTTTTTTTTAACCGCAAAGTTTAGCATAATAGGTAACTTAGAGCTCAATTTGGTTTTATTTATATAAAATTCTGTAGAACGTTTCAAATATGTATCATATAGTAGTTTTTTTTCTTCTTCAGATTTACGCTTAATTTTTTGTTTAAACTTCTACTTTTTTTTCTAAAATTTCATGCCTCAAGCTTAATTTTTTTTTCCCCTTGGCTAACTTGGGTGCATTGATTTTCTCCACTTGGGTGCATTGATTTTCTCCTATTAATGCTGGTTTAACCACCTACACTTTGGTTTAACTTTGACATTATCCATAATCTTCAGGGTTGACAAATTTGTTCTGTTGTGCATGTTTTAACATGTTCCATCTACGAACAATTCTGAAAAAAAAACAATTATGCTCTAATGCTGTTCTTTTATTTTTCATCCTGAAGTGAACCACAAAAAAAAATGTTTACAAAGTTTTTTTTTTGAAGAACTAATGATCATTCTGTCCTTGTCACCATATCATGCAAGCGGTGTAGTGGCGCTCTTAATCACGCAGGTACTATGGTGGTCATCAATATCCCCCTTACATGAGTTTTTCTTTGAACTGTTGGAGTTGACTGGCGATGGCTTTCATTTTGTTTTTTGGAATGTTGGATGAAACAAATGTCAAGCTCATTTTGATAAGCTCGGTAGAAAACTTGCGACTTCCCCCGACAGGTCGAAATTTATTCATAACCTGAGTTCCTGAAATATATGATGTCATTATCTCATACGTCATCTCATTTCCTACTATAGAGCACATAGTTTGTAAACTTAGTGTTTCTTAAAAATTATGTTCTTTTTTTTTGGTCGGAAATAATATCATTGAGAATAAAGCACTAGAAATGGGCAGTATAGAATAATAATGTAATTTTTACAAGTGCTAAATTTAATTTCATAGATGCAGTCACAAAAATTATTGTCCTAGTCTTTAAAAAAGATTTTTTTATTTTGTACATCATCTCCATAGCGATATTTGACATGTGCATTTTTTCTGTTTTTAAGCATGCCAGAGAAATAGATGTACAAGCATAAATATTTCCAATACTTTATAACTGTTGAAATAAATTTGCACTAATTGTTATCTGTAGTGCAAAACAGGAACTAATGAATGTATACTGATGAATTCAAATATCTTTTTTTTTTTTTTTTTAAATTTATAACACTTATTAACACTTACTTTTTTCTAATGCTAGATGCAGAATTCGTTTAGAATAATTTTTTTTATTTACTTTTTTTTTGCTTTAATATGTCTTCATTTATGTTAACTTTGTTGCCAACTACTACAACTTCACTGTTCATTTAGTCTTCAAAACATTGCAATGCTGATTATTTTAACTTATTTATAATATCTACACAATTCAATGTCAAGGTGTGTATGGGACAGTGTCATATTATTTAAGGCAGAAAAATATTTTTAAAAAGTATCCGCCCCGCTCCTTATTTTAACTTATCCAATGTAGCCATTTTCAACCCCCCCCCCCCCATCTGAAAATTAATCAGTTTTATTTTATTGTTGTGTGTTTATTTGCACTTTATAGTAGACATTAACTCCTCCTCACAACTCCCTATATAATCTGATATAATTTATGAACACTCCCTAATGCAAAACTGAACTGCTGAATCATGAGTTATTACCATGCTTTTTTACTGCATGATTTGGGTAGAAGTGTCTTCACGTAAATGAGTTGTAAAAATTGCGCTTTCCTTTTGTTTTGTTTTTTTAAGTTTTTATCTGTTTCACCTAAAAAACTTCCTTAAGTGCTGCACACTAAACTTGTCAATGCTGTGTTGCTTTTCAGCAATGTTGTGGATTCATCTGAAAAGCACAGTTAACGCTGTATGTCTTTTTTTTTTTTCATGAAGCCATTCACAGTTATCACCGGGTTATATTGTCAAGTCTGGTGGATTAACGCAACTAGGTTGCCAGTTGGCGCACCGAAATGTTGATTTACAAAAAAAAAAAAAAAAATTAACCAAGTTTTTGTACATGTCAGCCGAATTCAGTAATGTTATTTCAAATTTATTGACGAATGGCATAATTCAATTCTAAATAATAAATTGTTTAAATGTTTTTTTTTTTATTTTTGTTACATTATCATTTCCTTTTCTTACAGCTTTTAGTTTTTTTAAACATGTCGAAAGAAATTATTTTGCATTTTGTTTTGAATTGTTTGTTCCATTAAAATATCATTATATATATATATACATGTATTTTTTTTTTTACTATATACACATTTATTAATTTTGTGTGTGTGTGTGTGAATGTTCATATTGCAATAGCTAAATGTTTCATATATTTTGCTACTCACTTAAATTATATTTAGATTAAGAAGCTTCGGAGCGAATTGTGATATCATGTTGATTTGTTTTTTTCCCAATTTTATGTAGAACTTAAATATGTTTGTTTTTTTTTTTTGGTTCGGCTAATTTAGACGAAATAATTATTAGTTTGTGGATGTGGCCCATTATTGAGAGGAGCTTTGCCTTAATTAAAAAAAATATGGTTATAGAAAATTTGGATGCTTCAGATCATAATGGTTAAAATTTTATCAATTTTCTAAATTAGCGAAATATAATAAAAGAATCCAAAATTAATTTACTTAGTAATGTTTACAAAAAAATGTTTGAATTTGATTTAAAAATATCAGTTTAAGGAAACACATCTCAAAAATTCCAATGTAAACTTTTTTATTCTGAGATCTTAAATTCCAAGATATTTGTTCAAACATGTAAAGACTATGTATCTCAGTCCCTACGTAGGAAAAAAAAAGAATGTAATATTTACCTGTAATATATAGAGGGATTCCTTTGGTGTTGTGGTAGAGCATTCAACGTCTAACATAAAGGTCTTGAGTTTGAGCCTCAGTGAGCGTCAGGACTTTTTTTTTCGAGCACAATCACTAAGTACACCCAGCTCACATGTGGGGAAAGTAAAGGCCCGTAGAATAGCCGTGGCTACAGAAACATGTGAACTCTACTTCATCTGAACCCCGATGATCAGTATAGGCTTGATAATAGAAATTTTACTTTTATACATCCATATATAAATATATATGCCAATATAGTATGTAGCCCTACAAAGTAATAATGTAATTCTGACTAAATTAAATTTTCTAATCCAATAGACGGCATGTTTTAATGTCATACTTAATTCAGCTGAGCTATATGTATCAAAAAATTATTTGACAAACAGCTCTTAAACGTCTTATTGAAAAATACAGAACTAATTAGTTTGTGTGTAACTTTCAAACAGTTTATTTGTAATTTAGTTTGTAAAGAGCAGCATAAACATAATATACAGGACCGTAATATTCAAAAAGACCTATCCTAGAATATTTTTTTTTTTTTTTCAAATTTTACTTTCTTGTTGAATATTTGATTCCCAGGGCATGTTGTTTTCCCAAAATACAGCAATGGAGGTGTTAAAGTTGGTTTTATTTTTTTCTGTATATTTAAATTTTAAAAAATTTAAATCTGTATATTTGATGCTATTTGTTGCTATTGATCAAGTGGGTTAAAAGCTGCTCATTGGCTGACAGTTTTAATCTTATACGTATGAAATTGAAGCTGCAGTGAATGTTGCTCGGTTCATAGCAGTTGACACACAGTTTTGAGTCTGTGAAAATTTGGGTACATAATAAATGCTGCATCCCCATTGTTCTCACAGAGTTTGTTGTTCGGTTTAAATTACTTCCTGTTTTATTTTTTATAAATCATTTACAACAATATTATATATTCAGCGTCATGATGAACAGTTTTCAGTTCATTGTAACTTAATGTCATTTCCAGCCATGTATTTTTAAGGCTTGTCACCTGATTAAATTTTTGTAAACTATCTGCCCTTGAGAAAAGGCTTGTCACAGAAAAAATGTTCAATGTATAATATTTTAAAGTAAATTTTTTTATTGCTTACTAATTGGTTTGTTTCACTCGTTTAAGCGTTATTTTTATTTAAAAAGTGTAACACTTGCAGTAATAATTTTCTTTGTGTCAGTAGAACTCGCATAATTCTATGCTACATAATTTGAAATACAAGTTAGCTCAATAAATCTGTCATGTCCGAATTTTTTATAAACAAACTTGGATAACTTGATAATTGTTTCGTTTGATCATTTTATATTTTTTTTCCCCACCCCCAAGCATATAGAGCTTTACGCCAGGTTGGAGAGGGGTAATTATAATGAATGGTTGAGGGGTAATTAGAATGAATGGTAGAGGGGTAATTAGAATGAATGGTAGAGGGGTAATTAGAATGATTGGTAGAGGGGTAATTAGAATGAATGTTTAAAAAGTATGTTCTTCTTTCATGCAGATGTAACCGATCATATTTTACAAAATATTGTTCATAATGCTTGTATACTTTGTATGTTTCTAGATATAGCATGGTTCTGATCTTGTTCAATTTGCCTTAATAATTACTGGAATCAAATTTAGTCTTGATCAGTTGATTTGATTTATTTTCAAGCAAGCTATTATTACGATCTTTTTTTTTTTGAGTTAATAAAAATAATTTTCTGCGAAAAATTGTTTCTTGAATTTCTTTTTTTTCTACAATTTTTATAGACAAAAATATACAAAGGAATTAAAGAAATAAGTGATGATATCGAGGGTGTTAAATACAAAGGGAATCAATATGACAAAACGAAGAGATTTGATTGACCCGTCATTTGATGTTTTATCTCATCAACCAGTGATACAGGTAGATCTTCGTGAAAACTTTTTACACCATGATGTTAGATAAAAACTACAACCAGGGGCAGATTTGTTTTGTGGGGCAGGAAAACCGTGCTTGTTTTGTCTGTTATCTGGTTTGTGTACCAGGGTATTTAGAGTTGACATGCATACATAAAAAAAATAATTGTATTCCTATAAATTGCTGTTACATTTCTGCCTCTTGCAGCATGTATTAGTTTATTAGGAATTGTAATGAAAGGGAGATAAACTATTAAAAAAATATCGCAGTGGCTACGGTTCGGTCTGACCCGAACCCGTATTTTTTTTTTCTTCTGGTACCAGCCATAGATATTGCTCCACACCCTAACCCTAATCCTGAAAAAAAAATTCTGAAAAAAAAAGTATATATGCCATGTTCCTTATACCCTAATATAATGGTTTTGGCTGGTGCCGGAGCCATTGCGAAAAAATATACCGATAATTTAAGTATGGAAGAATTACAGATGACATTTTTAACTCTTACGGTCAGTTATTGTTTTTAATCTATTTAAATCACGTTAAAACTGAAAAGAGAAAAAAAAAATAGACTAGTTTAGGGTCGGCAACAACAGGCACCCGTGACACACTGACTCTTGAAAATGGTCTGGCTTTTTTATGACGAGGGCTTAAGCTTCAATGGCCTAATTTGAAGTGACTGGTTTAAAAAAAAATAACTTGATTCTGGTGAGGGGAAGTCAAATAGTAAGGACAACATTCCCGCGCCCCCTCCCTATAACCAGAGCAGTTCTTATGGATAGGCGAACCAGGCATCTTCCTAGGGGTACCCGCTGCTGAAGGGGGCCCCCAAGGCCAATACTCAAATTTCCCCGCAACCTATTAAAAACAAGCAATTAAGCTTGTTCCATTCTGGACACAGGACGTGTTAGCGCATTTTCGTGTTATGTATCAGTACGTTTGTTAGCTTTCAGTAAATATTTGTACATTTTGGAAATGTTTATAAATTCAATTGTGTAATGCATATATTTGTAAAAAAAATAATTATAAAGACGTTTCTTTATATTTGAAAAAAAATTATTGTCTCTTAAATCTAACTACAAGTGGTTTGTGGTTACTGAAATAGGACTCATAATTGAAAACATTCTAAATTATAGTCATTTAATCGTCCGAAAACTCCGTCAATTGTTGCATAGCTCTGATACTTTCAATTAAACTCAGAACACAAGCTTACTATTTCATTTGACGAGTTTCTTAATAAATCTTGGTGAAACTACGTGCTGCAGTATTTCGCACCAAATGAATGAGTTATTGAACGTACAAGGTGTATATATAATATATAAGCCCCTTAGGAGCCCTGAAGCCCAGCCCTCAGAGGTCCTATCGCGAAATGAACTTTTGATGTACACATGGCAGGCCAAGACCTACAAAATGATATATACATCATGGGTCTAGGACTTATAGTTGCTGAGATATAGCGCTCCTTTATTAATATAGCTTATATAGTAAAAAACGGTACTAAGGCCCCTTTTACGGCCCTGAGAGGTCAGATTGCGAAATGAAAAAAGTCATTTCTTGGCAGGCCAAGACCTACAAAATGATATATACATCATGGGTCTAGGACTTATGGTTGTTGAGATCTAGGGTGTACACGGACAGACAAAACGGGGACAATAGAGTATTTTTTTTTCGAAAATGCTCTAAAAAATCAATGGAATCCTAATGAAAAAAGAGTTCCAGCGAAAGGCTAGAAGCGACCCGAACAATTGTCGAATGGCGTAGTTAGTGGGGGGAGGGACATCATGCCCCAGGCGCTACTCACAAAGGGGCGCCAAACGGTATATTTTACATATAATATAATATGGTTTTCGAATGGGGGGGGCGCTAAAAAGGTATTGTGCCCCGGGTGCAAGCTAAGCTCACTACGTCACTGGAGTTCACCGATCTGTTGTGGAGCACTGTGTCGATTTCAGTATTTTTATTTATTTAGCTGGGAAAAATAGGGGAGTGGGGTGTAGTGTGGCCCCCAGTTTGACGGGCGCCACACTAGAATTTTTGGCTACGGCCCTGAAATAAATGACTTTAAGTAGGGTTTAGATGGGCCCAACATTGGAATTCGCCCAGGGCAGCGAAACTTAATCTGCCAAGACGCCCTCCGCCTCCCCCCCCCCACCAACTCACTGCACATTTTATTACCCCCCCCCCAATTTTGAAGATTTATATGCCTAAATTGACACTACTTTCATGCAGCCCCTTAGCGTGAAAATTCTACAGCAGGGGCCAGGCATTCTACAGCAGGGACCAGACAATAGCAGTGGGGGGGGGGGCTACTAAGTATAGCAAATAAGCAGAGGGGGCCAGACAAAACGCAGGGGGGTGGCCCCCCCCGCACGCTACGGGCCTGCTTTCATGTAATTTCTGAAACCAGATTACAGATGCATGCGAAATCATTTGTCAATTCTAATAATAAATAAAACGAAATTGAATATTTGGTTCATCTCATGAATACAATTTAAGATTAAAAGTGGATGTTTGCAAACATACCCCCCCCCGCTCCCCCTTTGCCTCTTTCGCTCCATATCAATCATTCATTCATTCATTCAATTACATGTCACATACAAGTAATAAAGTAAATATGAAGCATAAGATTAATGCGCGCGGTGATAGGTACATGATATCAGTTCGCCTCTTAAAAATAAAAATGATGTAAGAATCATGAGAATTTAAATTACACCGAATGCGCATCGTAAATCTTTAATTGATTTATCAATATGCATCAATATTTTGGGGCATTTTTGGTCATTGATAGGGGACTTTTTAAATAGCTTTCTGTGTAATTTTATGTTTTGGTTCGAATACTGTAAACGAAGGGGAGTAATCTTTCATGATAAGGGGAGATAACCATCTTAAATTTATGGACTGGAAGGAGTAAATAAAAGCATTTCGGTAATGGTACATGTATTAATATTTTCGGGGTTAAGTCGTGCGGTGTAAAGCGCTCGACTGTCCCGGGTTTGAACCTCAGTCAGATTTTTTTTTCAGGTCGTGGTGAACCTCCCCAAGTCCACCGAACTAGAAATGAGTACCCGGCTGTAAGTTGCGGAAGTAAAGGCGGCTGGACGTTGTGCTAACCTCACAATTCCCTTCATATGCCGAGGTTATAGAAACAGATGAATTCTACACTTCATCTGTACTGGTGATTCCTTAAGGATTTACGGGAACTTTACTACTTTTTTTTATTAATATTTAAAATAATAATAATAATAATATTGATCATCAAATCAAAGGCAAGCAGCAGTAGCGTAGTGAGGTTGGGGCATCTTGCCCCGGGCGCTACTCAAAAAGGGGCGCAAAATATTACATTTTACATAAAAAATGGTTTTTAAATGTGGGGGGGGGGCGCTAAGAGGGATTGTGCCCCGGGCGCGAGTTAAGCTGTCTACGCCACTGGCCAGCAGTGACGACCCATGACGTATTCTATTGAGAATCACTGCAGCGTCCTTCGTGACATCACAGACAGTTTGACGAACGGTCACATGATTGGTTGTCTGGTTCACAGCATGTACCGTACGTTCTTTGGTCAATATATATCAATCCACTTCATTATCTGCCCCTTTCATGTAGAATGCCTCACACTTTGTGACGTTTGAATCTCATGTCGAAATATTGCTTTAGTAAGCCGCTGCTTGTAGCGTATCAATATAGTTCACACACATGGCTGCCCTTTAATCAAACACTTCACAATTGGAGAGAGATTCTTGCAACATAAGCTGGTCGTTTATCAATACATGCAACAACTCCATTACCTACTCTTGCATCATCATCATCATCGTCGTCGTGTCACAACATGAGCTGCTCTTTAATCTGAAATAAACAAATAAATAAGTCAAACCAATTACATCGTGTTATTTATTTATCTAATCAAACATTTAACAATAATACTTACTATAATGGACGTGAAACATGCAAGGGAGCGCATACGTAAGGATAGAGAGAGAGAGAGAAAGAGAGAGAGAGAGAGAGAGAGAGAGAGAGAGAGAGAGAGAGAGAGAGAGAAAGAGAAAGATTCATCTAGATGTGACAAGCCTACCTGTTGTGTATAGATGACCGTTATGACGTAGAGTGGTATGGTCACTGACAAAATGACCCAAGGCGTGTAATGTAAAAATTCCTAAAAGAGATGAAAAGATTATATAGATAAATAGATAGGTAGATCTATCTCTCTGACTATTTGTCTCTCTGTCTCTTTAGCTATCTATAGAGATATACTTTCTTTCAATCTGACTGTCTGTCTGTTCAGATATCATAATATCTAAGCATGCCACATCTTTCCACGTCTTTCTAGCTATCTACCTCGATGTCTGTCTGTCTGTCTGTTTGCCTGGAAAGTTATTGGTTTTAAACCATCCACTTCTACAAAACTACTATCATCAGAAGTAACACTGTGATGATTATTATTAATACTAATATCTGGCTGCCGTTACTGAAAATGACTTATGGGAAATGCTATGGGGGTTGGGAGCATGGGCGTATTCATGGAGGTGGGGGGCAAGGGGTGTCATTTCTTCGAAGGCCAACTGACACACAGTGACAGAATCACAAAGACAGACACCGAATGACTCACACATTAAGACAGAAAAAAATAGACACAACATAAAGACAGACAAACAATGATAGGCACACAAAGACACACAAAAAAAGACAATCAAAGAGAAACACAGACACAAACAGACATTCAAAGACAGACAGACAAAGACAGTCAAAGAGACACACACACAAGTCATAAAAACACTCAGAACCACATACGAGACAAACACAGAGACACTGCAAGACAGACACAGAGACACTGTAAGACAGACACAGAGACACAGTAAGAGACAGACACAGAGACACTGTAAGACCGACACAGAGACACAGTAAGAGACAGACACAGAGACACTGTAAGACAGACACAGAGACACTGTAAGACAGACACAGAGACACTGTAAGACAGACACAGAGACACAGTAAGAGACAGACACAGAGACACTGTAAGACAGACACAGAGACACAGTAAGAGACAGACACAGAGACACTGTAAGACAGACACAGAGACACTGTAAGACAGACACAGAGACACAGTAAGAGACAGACACAGAGACACTGTAAGACAGACCCAGAGACACTGTAAGAGACAGACACAGAGACACTGTAAGACAGACCGAATCACACCACGGACTCACTGCAAGTTTTATTTCTGTCCAGTGTCAACTCACCCACACCCTGTCCATGTAGATGGCTATCTGTGTGTAGGTCAGCACCGTTTGTCCACTCAGCAGTCTCCAGAAGAAGAAGATGACCAGCGTCATTGGCGTGTGGCTCAAATAGGACTGGAGCAACTGTACATTCCATAACAAAAACCAATTATTAGTTTTTAAATTAAAAAAAAAAACAAAAATCTAAATTAAGAAATTGATTGGAAATGATCAAACTGGAGGGAAACAAAATAAAAGCAGAACGAGGCCATGAAACGTCTTGCTAAAAATAAACTTCCATACACTAAATACAAGCGTCGCGTAGGTAGATTATATAACATTTGAGGGCGGGGCTAGTGAGGGTTGGGGGCATGGGCGTATTCATGGGGGTATTCATTTGCCCCCCCCCCCTGTTTTTTATGTTTTGTTGTGCTGTACATTGTTTTTATTTAGAGGGTGGGGCAGGACCGCAACCTAGTGAGTTCCTGGGCCCCACTAACAAAGTGAAAGTAACCAGATCCCCCCTCCTCCCCCCACCCCCTCTTACTCCTCCAAAATTAGCAGCGAAATAAAAAAAAAAAAATTTCGAAAAGGAACCTGGGTGGAAGTACTGACCCAAATCATTTGCTGCGTTTCACCAACAAGTAAAAAGAATCAGTGCACCGATTCTCAAATATTTGAATGTGGGCGGGGCTGGATTAATTAATTAGGTTAAAATTAGTCCAACTCTCATATAGTCAGACTATGTGACACTTAATAAACGGTCGCACAGAAAACGTTGTCATAAAAACACACACACACACACACACGCGCACACACTCTCACACACACATATACACGCACACACTCACACACACATACACGCACACCTCTCACACATACACACGCTATGACCTGGGGTGGGGGGGGGGTAGGTTAGGTGATGCAACAAAACAAAAACAAAACACCGTAAAACTGAAATAATTTCTTTAAAAGGGGGGGGGGGAAGTCTTAATTACATAATTATTTGGAAATAGGGTAAAAGGGGGAGGGGAGGGGGCTGCTGAATTTAATATCAAACGACTCCAGTCCGCCTCTGACCGTCTGTACAGGATTGGTTGTTTTTTTTCTTCTTAATCAGATTAAATTTTTGAATATATTTCTTCATTTCCAATGAGTAGGAGGCGAAATATACGGAACCGTAACTCCTTGCAAAAGATTTCAATTAAAAATATTTTTTTTTAAATGTTTAGCTTTTAATGAAGATATAAAAAAAATGAACGGAATCCCCCCAATTCCTTGTCTCCTACTAATACATGTATAAACATATTTTGAATATCATACAGCGATTTTAAAAAAAAAAATCGAAATATTTGACGCGTACATTTTTATGACACGGCACAATTTCCTCGGGATTTATGAGATGGCTCCTGAGACGGACACCTCCTGAGACGGATGTCTCCTCAGACGGACATCTCATGTACGGTATTGATCTGTTTAATCCATGACTCTTTTTTTAAATATTTTGTAACGATTTATAACCTCTCTCCCGTCCCTCCTCCTCCCTCCCCCCCCCACACTTTTTTTTTTGTTTTAATCAGGTTTTTATTACCTGTACTGCATACAACAGTTGCTATTGTTTTTTTTTTTAACACGATACCTTTATTGCAGCTTGAAAACGAGGTTTTGATGAAGTATTTGACCTAAATCATTTGCTGCGTTTCACCAACATGTAAAAAGAATCAGCGCACCGGTTCTCAAATATTTAAATATGGACATGGCTGGATTAATTAATTAGGTTAATTTAGTCAAACTCTCATATAGTCAGACTATGTGACACTTTATAAACGGTCGCACAGAAAACGTTGTCATAAACACACACACACGCACACGCACACGCACACGCACACGCACACGCACACGCGCACGCGCACGCGCACGCACACGCGCACGCACGCACGCACGCACGCACGCACACACGCACACACGCACACACACACACACACACACACACAGTCACTCACACACACGCTATGACATCCTTACACTTGGGAGTAAATTAATCTTAAACTTGTAATCGATAATCGAGTAATCTTAGCTTCACTTGATGAATAAATGTAATGAAAAAGTCGCCTTTTGGCACACGTCTATTATAGTATCGATATGATTTTTACCACGAGTAATCGATTCAATAATTCTCGTGTAGATTTACACAGTTAAAAAAAAAATCGATATCAAAACTGATGCTTACATTTTCCCCCTTTTTATGAAACTCCTCCCCCCCCCCCCGGCCTTAAACACCCCTCCCTATTCTTTACCAGTTAAACAGCCCTGCATTTTGTCTCAGGCAAACTTCATCTCTCTTGACTTCATGATTGTTTACTGTGCGACTAGACTGAGAACCAGACAGCGTTCTATATATATATATATATTTAATTTGAGCATGTAATGCTTGTAATGTAATAAGATCATGTTTACAGCAAGAGAAGACGGCACGGTTAATTTTGCGGGCTTTTAATCAAGGCAGTGCAGTATTGCTTCGATGTTTAAAGGTCACTACATGACCGCCCCCCCCCCTCAGATGTGATTAAGGGAATACAATTTCACCGATTGAGATACCAGATTTACAAAATAGCAAATGACCTTTTTTTAAATGTTTTAATTCCATTAATATCAACTTAGGAACATCACGAACTATGCATTAGTCAACAAAGTAGATCAGTGGTCCCCAACCTTTTACTCGCCACGGACCGGCCATCGTTTGATAATTTCACCGCGGCCCGCTCGAAAGGATGGGGGAGGGGGTGGTGGGAGGAGGGCGTTGATTATTTAATCACGAGATAAATAAATAAAAAGGAAACAATTTAATGTTTCTCGGGCGGCCCATTAACATTCGTCCCACGGACCGGTACCGGTCCACGGCCCGGGGGGGGGGGAGGGTTGCAGGGAACCACTGGTGTAGATGACTATTCACGCATTCACGATAATTAAGCTCAACAAACAGTAGCATACCGTCGTGGTGGTGTTATCAGTCAAGTCTGCCTGGAACACCTGCGTGAACCCCTTGACCGTTCTGTCCCAGCATACCCCAGTGACGGACAGACAGAGACCCAGTCCCAGCACTCGTACGCCGACGTGCTTGCAGCTCGTTATTTCTTGTCTCGTGTCCGCCGCTTGACCATCGGCCGGACGCGTGAGCCCCAAGCAGCAACTCTTGCCGTCCCCGTACACGGGCAGCAAGGGCGGGCATCCGTTGGAGATGTTTCTGCGTTTCAGGAGGTAGAACAGCACCCCAAAAGACAGGAAGACGCCCCCTAGGGTGTCGAGGAAGCCGTCTATGACGTACCCCGAGGAGGAGTACACGGAGTTGTACTGCAGCTGGAGGCCGGCCCTGTTCCGGAAGACGGTCCCGTCCAAGGAGTCGAGCCAGGTGCGGAAGAAAAACAGCAGGGCCCCGAGCTGGCGGTCGTGGAGGTTCTCGGAGGCGACGAGCTTGCCGGAGACGAAGGCGCATGCCAGGTGGACGAAGGAGATGACGTTGGGGGTCGCCACGGTCACAGCCGAGGAGAAGCCGGTGATGGCGTCGAAGTACTCGGCCGTCGGGGTCATGACGTAGTGGCGCACGTGATCGCTCAGCATGGCCTTGACCGACAGGTGGGTGAAAGGGCTGTACGTCTCGCCCAGCTGTCCGGCCCTGGAGTCCTGCGCCATGTTGACCGTGAGGTACCGAGCGAAGAGGAGAACGTCCATCGCCGCAAAGTAGGTCAGCGTGATGGCGGAAAGGGTCAGCCAGCACCCCCTGGTCAGGCTGAAGGCCAGAAAACTGTTCTCACACAGCACGCGACGCGGCCATGTTGGGGGAGGTGACCAGTAGGCTATCAGTCCGGGCAGTTGACAGGATGCTGTGGCACTTGTCTCTGGTCTAAAGTAAATGGAAGTTATTGAGATGAGGGACATTTATAATACTACGACTGCTTTACATAGACATTCTACACACACACACACATACACACATACATACATACACACACATACATACACATATACACACAAACATAAACAATACATACGTACATACAAGGCCGTAGCCAGAATTTTTTTTTTGGGGGGGGGGCTGTGCGGAGAGTTTTATATAAGAAAAAATTGGAACGCAATGATAAAGAAGTATATTGTATAATAGAATTTGATTTTTAAAATTAATTGGGGGGGCTGCAGCCCCTAGCCCCCCTGGCTACAGCCTTGCGTACATACATACATACATACATACATACATACATACATACATACATACATACATACATACATACAAACACACACACAACATACACAATACATACATACATACATACATACATACATACATACATACATACATACATACATACATACATACAAACACACACACAACATACACAATACATACATACATACATACATACATACATACGCCCATGAACAGTTCATTTCTTAACATGTACACAGATATAATCAAACATGTATAAAGACACAATCCACATGAACACAGACACAATCCACATGAGCACAGACACAATCAATATGTACATTGACACAATCAAAACATTGCTTCACCTATCCACCATTAATGTGATCACCAATATGATTTCAGCGACTTCAACCGTCTCCCTTAAAGTGCTCACAGGCTCCTCCTACCCTCCCCCCCCCCCCACCATAAGAGTTCACAGACAGACCCTTATCCTCCCCCCCCCCCCCACACACCCACAAGTGGAAGTAAACGGAGGCCTGTAATGAACCTTTCTGTAGCGAGACAACTGATAAATTGTAATAATGGGCTTGTGTTGTTGACGCACCCCGCGTATTTGCCCGTGTTTGCACGCGTTGGATTGACAGTTTATTTTAACGCTCCGGGAATCATGTCAACTGTGAATACTCACTCATCCCATCAGCGCCTCTTTAATAACCTCAGCACTCACTCACACACAATTTTACATACACACACGCGTTGTCACATCTGATCCTACGGCAGCGAAGGTGAAAGTAATTAGACTACACCGGACAGATCCAATCATACATACACATTGTACTCTCAAAACCATCATTTAAATCCCTGGGAACAATGACGTTGGTACATCCGATCCTACGAAAGGGAAGGTGAAAGTAATTAGACTACACCGGACAGATCAGACTGTATACTCTCAAAACCAAAAAAAACGTGAATGCAAACCGGTGTCTGTCTATCTAAATGTCAAACTACTTTCCTGTCCCCACTATTCACATAGTGCTAATTACGGAAACAATTGTTTGAATTGATTTTTCTTAATGCGCGGGAAAGTCGCATTTTTCAGTAGCTCAGTATGTACTGCTGCGAGTTGTTATTGTTCTTTGATATGTTGCATTCAAAATTTATGTATGTGCGTATTTTATATGGGGTATATTAATTTGTGTTAGAAGAATATAAAAAAAAAACTCTTCCTTATCTGTTTCAGTGCGATTGCCTAATACTACCATAATGTAGATAATTTATGTATTTATTGCTACATATCAACTAATATAAAGATATAATTGGTTCAATATATCGTTATCACCCACGCCTTTAAGTTTTAATAATTATTATACTAATTTTTTTTTGTTAATAAACACAAAAAAAACGCAGTGGCTACGGTTACGCTCAACGCGCATGCGCTCTAGCGCTCTAGACGGACTGTTTTTTTTGCCGAATTTTTTTTTTCGGGGTCGAGCTATAGATATTGTTCCTATCCCTAACCCTATCCCTAACCCTATCTCTAACCCTATCCCGAACCCTATCCCTACCCCTAACCCTATCTCTAACCCTATCTCTAACCCTATCCCTATCCCTAACCCTATCCCTAACCCTCACCCTATCCCTATCTCTAACCCTATCTCTAACCCTATCTCTAGCCCTATCCCTAACCCTATCCCTAACCCTATCCCTATCCCTAACCCTAACCCTATCCCTATCTCTAACCCTATCTCTAACCCTATCCCTAACCCTATCCCTATCCCTAACCCTATCCCTAACCCTATCCCTAACCCTATCCCTAACCCTATCCCTAACCCTATCCCTAACCCTAACCCTATCCCTATCCCTAACCCTATCCCTAACCCTATCCTTAATCCTATTCCTAGCCCTAAAAAAATAGTCCGTCTAGAGCGTAACCGTAGCCACTTCGAAAATAAAATGCATCATCTGTACTTTTATATTTATGAACTTGCACGTCAATAAATCATCTGTACTTTTATATTTATGAACTTGCACGTCAATAAATCATCTGTACTTTTATATTTATGAACTTGCACGTCAATAAATCATCTGTACTTTTATATTCATGAGCTTGCACGTCAATAAATCATTAGACCAGGACGAAGACAGTCGCCATTAGTGTGTGTCTGGCATTGATTGGTCCAATTATTTGAAAACCTTCATTTAAATTTATTTTTGAACTAAAAATGAACGTGGTTGAACTTTTTTTTTTGTATTTTTCATTCACTATCATTTAATTTTAGTATTACGTTTCATCAAAAAGAGGGGGGGGGGTGAGGTTTCCGGTTCTGATTGGGCGTTGACCATTAATGACCGGATATAGTTATGTGAATTTGGAGTTACAGACTGCTAAGGGTGTTACTGACTGCCTCTGGTGTATGGACAGGCGGGTGAAACACATTGTGATGTATATTACATGACTTACACACCATGATATACACACCACGACCTACACACCATGATCTACACACCATGACCAACACACCACGATCTACACACCACGACCTACACACCATGATCTACACACCACGACCTACACACCATGACCTACACACCATGATCTACACACCACGACCTACACACTATGATCTACACACCACGACCTACACACCATGACCTACACACCATGATCTACACACCACGACCTACACACCATGACCTACACACCACGATATACACACCACGACCTACACACCATGACCTACACACCACGATATACACACCACGACCTACCCACCATGATATACACACCACGACCTACACACCATGACATTCACACAAGATATACACATCACGACCTACACACCATAATATACACACCACGACCTAAACACCATGGCCTACACACAATGAACTATTCGCCATGACCCACATACCATGATATACAAACCACGACATAGACACCATGATATACACACCTCGACTTGCACACCAAAACCTGCACATCATGACCTACAAACTATGATCTAGACACCATGACCTACACACCTGAGTTTAATCTGATTCTGTGCAATGTCCGGCATTGACTTTTCTTCCATGGCCATAACGGTCGATGACCAGTCGGACCTCGGCGACATCTAGGAGGAAGTCATTACGTCATTTACTGGGGGAAAAAATAAACAACAGAGGTTGAGGGTGAAAGGTAACAAACTGTAATAATAATTTTCTGTTGGTTGTAACAGAAAACACTTGAATTTGCTCCACAGTAGCCATTACAATCACCATACAGCCAATCAAATCAAAGACTACATAGATGGAGACAAAACAGACAGAACTGGAAATACACAGATGCAGACAAAACAGACAGAACTGGAAATACACAGATGCAGACAAAACAGACTGAACTGGAAATACACAGATGGAGACAAAACAGACAGAATTGGAAGTACACAGATTCAGACAAAACAGACATAACTGGAAATACACAGATTCAGACAAAACAGACATAACTGGAAATACACAGATTCAGACAAAACAGACAGAACAGGAAATACACAGATGGAGACAAAACAGACAGAACTGGAAATACACAGATGGAGACAAAACAGACAGAACTGGAAATACACAGATTCAGACAAAACAGACAGAACTGGAAATACACAGTTTCAGTCAAAGAAGACATTCGGTTAGGGAGAGAGCAGGCAGATTGACCTAGTTAGACAGAAAAACCTGCCATTAAATAAAAGCAGATTTCACATTATTGAAAGTACATTTTTAATGAGATTAAAATATACCTAAAATATGGGATTATAAATTAAACCCTTCCCATGCAAAAAAAAAAACAACCTTCCAATACCCCCACCCCCCTCCCACACACACACAGGCCCACCGACAGAAATTTCGGGCCCCCGGGCAGGGCTGTCACGCCCCCCCCCCTTGCTGATAATAATATTTTAAAAGTTGAATGGCCAGCTCAGTCCGGGTCCCTAAAATTCGCCGGGCCCCTGGGCATTCCCCCGCTCCCTGCCCCCACCCCCCCTCTCGGCGGCATTGCCCCCCCCTCCCCCACACATCAATTTGCCATAAAAAAAAATGTGCTCGTAATATTTCTTCTTAAATTCGATTTTCCTTAAATGATTATCTGAATCTGTGTCTTACCAATAATAAATCAGCAGATATAAAATTTGTGGTCGGGAAACAAAAAAAAAATATCAGCTGCTCAGTGTTGACTGTTGTGCACACACTATGGCGGTCGTCGCATGGCAACCAGAAATTTACGCGCAGAAAGTCTCAGGGTTCTAAAATGTAAAATAATAATAATAATAAAGAAATGAAAATACTATTAAATGCGAAATAGCGACGAGGAGGAAAAAAGCAGTCCACTCCATAGCTTTTTATGATTGCAGTAAACAGAACGACAACCATGACGACAACCGAAATAACGGACCAAAGTTTGATAACTCTGGGTATTAGGGTGGAAAGGGGGGGTAACTTCTTGATAAGGCAGATTGTACTTTATATAATCTTAAGTGGCTCACCAACGCACATAGCGACCCGTGCGACAGTTACAATGAACACTACAGAGTCCGGCCAGTGTTGCCAGATTTAAATTAAAAAAAAACACGCCAAAGTTTCTGTGGCACCAATAATCAAATCTTTAAAGATGTATAGCCTACAACGGTTTTTTTTGTTAAATTATTATTTAAATTGATTACCAATATCATTATCATGTCAATAAGGAGATCTATTTATAGTACAAATGATGTCATGAATTGTTTGACACTTACGAGTGTTTTAAGTGGATGCGTCGAGAGTACCAACACAATTTTTGTTTTTATAATTTTTCTAGATTACCCAATCATGACTCACCAAACTTTATCGGTGGTAATGACGTCATATGAGAATTTTTTTACTCTTGGGATTTTCTCACAACGGGGAATATGCCAGTCATATTGGATACAAGTTTAACAAGAAAAAAATAAATAATAAAGTGAAAGTCATGCGGTTTGAATGACTCATATTAACTAGTGTGAAATGTCGCGTGATTCTGATGACTTGAAAAAACAAAATCTGATTAGATTTGTGATTGGCTCGCCCCTTCTCTACCCCCCCCCCACTTCCCCTCGCGGGGGGGGGGGGGGCTCCGGCCAGGTTCACATGCTGCCATAAATGAAAGGAATGAGTGAAGAACTAATTATCAATCTCAAATGTTCTGGATAAAAGGTTCTCAAAAATTTTACGATTCAAGATCCTGTAATAATACTTTTCGATTTTTTTTTAATGTTTTTTTTTTATGGCTTACATGTGAAGATGATCTAGATTGTAAGGACAAAACAAACCATGAGCCAAATACAACATATCTTTCAACATTATTTCATACAACATTTTTTTTTCAGCGGTTCTCACGATTAGATTATCAGGACATTAAAAAAAAAAACATCTATGTAATTGAGCAAACACACACACACCTATTCTCGATCAATAAATTATACATTAATTAATTCATAAAATTCTACAGCAGGGGCCAGGCATTCTACAGCAGGGGCCAGGCAATAGCAGGGGGGGGGCGGGCAGGTAATACATTTTACTAAGTAGAGCAAATAAGCAGAGGGGGGTCAGACAAAATGCAGGGGGTGGGCCCGGCCCCACTGCCCCCCCCGCAAGCTACGGGCCTGGGCGACACACGTCAATTGGGTTCACGCCTACCACCAGCGTGGGGACCCTTGTCAATGTAAAAGTGCACGTCACAGCGGAGCAGGTTAAAATAAAACAACAAGAGGACATGCATAAAGGGACATAATACTCGCGATTCATGTTTAGGAATGAATAATTAATTCCCCTTTGATTTGCTCCTTGTTAGCTTAATTTACAATCAATTTCAGAAATAAATACAAAAAAAAAAACCAGTGATGCAAATGCTGGTTGACCAGATATTTTGGTGCTGATTGCCAGATATTTTGGTGCTGATTACCAGATATTTTGGTGCTGATTACCAGATATTTTGGTGCTGATTACCAGATATTTTGGTGCTGATTGCCAGATATTTTGCTGCTGATTGCCAGATATTTTGGTGCTGATTGCCAGATATTTTGGTGCTGATTGCCAGATATTCTCTAAAAAAAAAATAAAAGAACGGGAATAATTGATTATAAAGCACACTCAAAACATTTCAGGATGGTTCAGATATTGCTACTGTTGCGTGCTGGGTTTAATTTTGGTTTGTTTGGTTACAATGATGATGTACAAACACCAAACAACAGAAGAGTCGAATGCAGGCTTTGTATTTTCCTTCTTTAATCTTAATGTTTATTTTACAACATCAAATCTTTACATCAAAAGTTCATAACATAACATAATCCAATAGTCTCTAACGCCTTCTATATATATATCTATCTACTGCTGTCTTTTACTACTAAAATTATGCTCTGACTAGCTGCTATAATAATAATAGACTATAGTGGACTTCGTTACATCTCACGACCACTCTCTTACGCTCGCTCACACACATACGCGCATGCAAACACACATGCGCGCGTACACACACACACACACATAATCTGGATTATCAGGAAACTGTCGGTGAAGCAACATATGCTTCTCACGTGAAAATGTAATCATATAGTTTTGACCTTTGTGTCATAACTTATTGATTCCCCCCCCCCCCACCAAGAGCATTCAACCGTGGCCTCCAGATGTTACGGAGTTATAATAGAAATAAATAAATTCAATACGTCAAGAATGTTTGCGAATAAACATATATGGCGAAAGGTTACCGGCTGGACTTACCGATGTCATTAGTTTCATTCTCAGGGGGGGGGGGGAGGGGAGATTGGATTTATACACATAACGTTAGAATCAACACATAATTTCAAAAAAAGTCAAAGCACTAGTGGAATAGATCTATTTCCAGTTGCAAGTAACAATTTTTGTAAATAATTAATACAGAACGACTTTGACACAAATTTGATCAGTTATAAATCACATTCATAAGTCAGAGTGTGGATCGATTAATTTGTTTTCCCATGAACGTAAATTTGTAGAGAAGTAGAAAGTAATCGAGGCACAAAGAATGTCAATAATAAAAAGCTCTAATCTACGAAACGAGATAATTTTAGAAAGGAAAAAAAAATTTTTTTGTTATCTCACACAAGCACACATACCCCCACACACCCACACAAACACACAAAGAACAAGCAACTATTACAACAAACAACAAACAACCACTAGAACAAACAACTACTACAACAAACAACTACAAACAACAACTACAAGATACAACAAACAACTACTAGAACAAACAACTACAAACAAAAACTACAACAAACAACAAACAACAACTACAACAAACAACAAATAATAACTACAACAAACAACTACAAACAACAAACAGCAACTACAACAAACAACTACAAACAACAAACAACAAGTGCAACAAACAACAAATAACAACTACAACAAACAACAAACAACTTATAGAGCAAAAAACCACTAGAACAAACAACTGCTACAACAAACAACTACAAACAACAAACAACAACTACAACAAACAACAACTACATTAAACAACAAACAACTACTACAACAAACAACTACAAACAAGAAACAACAACTACAACAAACAACAACTACATTAAACAACAAACAACTACTACAACAAACAACTACAAACAACAAACAACAACTACAACAAACAACAACTACAACAGACAACAAACAACTACTACAAAAAACAACTACAAACAACAACTACAACAAACAACAACTACAACAAACAACAAACAACAACTACAACAAACAACAACTACAACAAACAACAAACATCTACTAGAACAAACAACTACAAACAACATACAACAAACAACAACTACAACAAACAACAACTACAACAAACAACAACTACATTAAACAACAAACAACTACTACAACAAACAACTACAAACAAGAAACAACAACTACAACAAACAACAACTACAACAGACAACAAACAACTACTACAAAAAACAACTACAAACAACAAACAACAACTACAGCAAACAACAACTACAACAAACAATAAATAACAACTACAACAAACAACAACTACAACAAACAACAAACATCTACTAGAACAAACAACTACAAACAACATACAACAAACAACAACTACAACAAACAACAACTACAACAAACAACAACTACAACAAACAACAACTACAACAAACAACAAACAACTACTAGAGCAAACAACTACTAGAAAAAACAACTACTACAACAAACAACTACAAACAACAAACAACAACTACAACAAACAACAACAGCAACAAAAAACAAACAACTACTACAACAAACAACTACAAACAACAAACAACAACTACAACAAACAACAACAACAACAACAAAAACAAACAACTACTACAACAAACAACTACAAACAGCAACTACAACAAACAACAACTACAAACAACAACAAACAACAACAAACAACAACAACAAACAATAACAACAACCCACTTTTGGATATTTTTATTTCATCCAGGATCCCTATTAAAATGCGAACAGTGTCAAGTGAAATAAAAGTTTCAGATCGCTACCAAGCCATCCAAAGTGCATCTATAGATTCATTAACCCAGTGGTTCCCAAACTTTTTTGACCCATGGACCCTTTTTTATAATCAAAACTTGCCCACGGACCCTTAAGTGAAAAAGCTACAAAAATGCACAGGATATTTTTTTTCTTTAACTAATTGATTTGTGTCGCAAATCATTGTCTTAGCTTTACAGAAATATTAACACTAAATCAAAGAGCGCATAAAAATTAATTTAAACATGTCAGAAAGCTTCGAAAAGCCTCGGAATTTTTCAAACATTGCCAGAGCACCATCAGTAGCAACAGAAATGCTATTAGTCGAGGTTATAGCTTTTGTATTGAAAAATCTTTTGATTCAGTAAATAACGTTTCACCTTTTGGACCGGTTCCCGAACATTTAGCAAAATTTGTCTTCTTTACAAATCTTACATAAGCTAAAAAGTAAAGATTCGGTTCCTGGTAAAGTGAACCAGTGCCGTAGCGAGCTTAACTCGCACCCGGGGCACAATACCTTTTTAGCACCTCCCCCCTCTATTCGAAAGCCATATATTACAGGCCTATGTAAAATTTACCATTTGGCTCCCCTTTGTGAGTAGCGTCCGGGGCATGATGCCCCCCTTCCCCTCCCCCGGCTACGCCTCTGAAGTGAACTCGTCAAGCTGTATAGAAAATTCAGATGTTTTTAAGTAATCACATAAAGAATTTTCAACGGACTGAGCCATTTCGTCAGTCTTACTTTGTACTGTATTATTACTCAGTGTAATTCTTTTTATAATGTCGAAATGTGGTTTGTGCAAAACTGTGTGCATTACCTCACTTGCAACTGGTAAAAAAGGTCTTCAGCAATAATATACAGCTTTCTGGACTTTGCAATCATTAAGAAGCATGCAGTCATCATCATCTTGCTTAGATGTTGTCCCAATGAATTGTTGCAGTGACGCTTCTTGGCCTTTTGGCTAATATCAAAGTGTGGTATCTGAACTATTATGGATCTTACCCATTTGGCTAACCTGGTCTAGAAGGCATACCATAGTCTGTGGGTAAAAGATCATTGGGGTTCTCCTGGCCAGGAAAAAAAAATAGCGACGGTGGTGGTACTCTGGTAAATGAGGACAATCCGAGACAATGGTATTCACACCCTTCCACTCTGTCCCACTCAAGCACACCGTCGCAGCCTGCCATTTCTGGCGGGTAGTCAGGCACATTACACCCTCCCCTCTGCCCGAGTGGCAGGAAAAAAAAACGTTTGCACTTTGCACTGCCATTCTGGCCGACCAGCAGTACACACACCTTGCTGGTCTGGTCAGTCTAGGCATGTCTTAATAACCGTTTTCTATGCCGTGCCGACAGTTTGTGGGGAAACAATATAGTCAGAGTTTGATGACACAATTTCCACATACTACGATGCCCAAAGCTAGACAGTAGTTATCGTACTCCTTCTGAGTTCACCATTATATGTTAGTTCATGTTCATGCAGTTATACTCAAGAATTAAATATTAGTATTGTTACTTTCAACTGCCGTCGACTGCCGTGTTGTTCACTGGTGTTGGGACAACTAATACAAGTTTATAAAACAACCACGCAACATAAATGGATCATAATTTTACTTTTTTACTTTGAACCTTTCACGGACCCCCTGGAGTTGTTCAGGGACCCCCAAATGAATTTTAATTTCCCACGGACTCCCTGTATGCTACCGCGGACTCCTGGGGGTCCGTAGGGACCACTTTGGGAACCACTGCATTAACCCAACGTGTTACAATGTGTTACAAGGTTTGGTTAGAAAGCTGTTACAGATTCTGTTACGAAACGTGTGTAACATGTGTTTGTGTGAAAAAAAAAAACCCACCGATCAAAGGTGTTCACTCAACCGAATCAATCCTTGACACTCACGTGTTTTTTCTCTTTCCACTTTCATTCGGTGTCAGGCACATAAACACGCTTAGTGCATACACATTTTATTTTTGTTAAATCTTAGCATTAGGGCAGAGGCAGACAATGAAATGGTGCTGTTGTGGTTCCTCCTTTCCAGTTGCACCGCTGACGAGGTAACTACTTTAAAAAGAATCCACACAAAAAAAAAAACAATTTTTTATTCTGTATTTGTAAAGTATGGCCTCAAATGGTCATTACGTTTAACACATATATATGGCCTCACATGGTCTTTACGTTTAACACATATATATGGCCTCACGTGGTCTTTACGTTAAACACATATATATGGCCTCACGTGGTCTTTACGTTAAACACATATATATGGCCTCACGTGGTCTTTACGTTTAACACATATATATGGCCTCACATGGTCTTTACGTTTAACACATATATATGGCCTCACGTGGTCTTTACGTTAAACACACATGGCCTCACGTGGTCTTTACGTTAAACACATATATATGGCCTCACATGGTCTTTACGTTTAACACATATATATGGCCTCACATGGTCTTTATGTTTAACACATATATATGGCCTCACATGGTCTTTAGGTTTAACACATATATATGGCCTCACATGGTCTTTACGTTTAACACATATATATGGCCTCACATGGTCTTTACGTTAAACACATACATATGGCCTCACGTGGTCTTTACGTTTAACACATATATATGGCCTCACAAGGTCTTTACGTTAAACACATATATATGGCCTTACGTGGTCTTTACATTTAACATATATATATATATATGGCCTCACATGGTCTTTACATTAAACACATATATATGGCCTCACGTGGTCTTTACGTTTAACACATATATATATATATGGCCTCACATGGTCTTTACGTTAAACACATATATATGGCCTCACGTGGTCTTTACGTTTAACACATATATATGGCCTCACGTGGTCTTTACGTTAAACACATATATATATATATATGGCCTCACATGGTCTTTACGTTTAACACATATATATGGCCTCACATGGTCTTTACGTTTAACACATATATATGGCCTCACATGGTCTTTACGTTTAACACATATATATGGCCTCACATGGTCTTTACGTTAAACACATATATGGCCTCACATGGTCTTTACGTTTAACACATATATATGGCCCCACATGGTCTTTACGTTTAACACATATATATGGCCTCACATGGTCTTTACATTAAACACATATATATGGCCTCACGTGGTCTTTACGTTAAACACATATATATGGCCTCACAAGGGCTTTACGTTTAACACATATATATATATGGCCTCACATGGTCTTTACGTTAAACACATATATATGGCCTCACGTGGTCTTTACGTTTAACCCATATATATGGCCTCACATGGTCTATACGTTAAACACATATATATGGCCTCACGTGGTCTTTACGTTAAACACATATATATGGCCTCACAAGGTCTTTACGTTAAACACATATATATGGCCTCACGTGGTCTTTACGTTTAACACATATATATGGCCTCACGTGGTCTTTACGTTAAACACATATATATGGCCTCACGTGGTCTTTACGTTTAACACATATATGGCCTCACGTGGTCTTTACGTTAAACACATATATATGGCCTCTCGTGGTCTTTACATTTAACACATATATATGGCCTCACGTGGTCTTTACGTTAAACACATATATATATATATATGGCCTCACATGGTCTTTACGTTTAACACATATATATGGCCTCACATGGTCTTTACGTTAAACACATATATATGGCCTCACGTGGTCTTTACGTTTAACACATATATATGGCCTCACATGGTCTTTACGTTTAACACATATATATGGCCTCACATGGTCTTTACGTTAAACACATATATATGGCCTCACATGGTCTTTTCGTTTAACACATATATATGGCCTCACATGGTCTTTACATTTAACACATATATATGGCCTCACGTGGTCTTTACGTTAAACACACATATATATATATATATATATGGCCTCACATGGTCTTTACGTTTAACACATATATATGGCCTCACGTGGTCTTTACGTTAAACACATATATATGGCCTCACATGGTCTTTACGTTAAACACATATATATGGCCTCACATGGTCTTTACGTTTAACACATATATATGGCCTCACGAGGTCTTTACGTTAAACACATATATATATATATATATGGCCTCACATGGTCTTTACCTTTAACACATATATATGGCCTCACATGGTCTTTACGTTTAACACATATATATGGCCTCACATGGTCTTTATGTTTAACACATATATATGGCCTCACATGGTCTTTACGTTTAACACATATATATGGCCTCACATGGTCTTTACGTTTAACACATATATATGGCCTCACATGGTCTTTACGTTAAACACATATATATGGCCTCACGTGGTCTTTACGTTAAACACATATATATGGCCTCACAAGGTCTTTACGTTAAACACATATATATGGCCTTACGTGGTCTTTACATTTAACATATATATATATATATATATATATGGCCTCACATGGTCTTTACATTAAACACATATATATGGCCTCACGTGGTCTTTACGTTTAACACATATATATATATGGCCTCACATGGTCTTAACGTTAAACACATATATATGGCCTCACGTGGTCTTTACGTTTAACACATATATATGGCCTCACATGGTCTGTACGTTAAACACATATATATACATATATATATATATATGGCCTTACGTGGTCTTTACGTTAAACACATATATATGGCCTCACATGGTCTTTACGTTAAACACATATATATGGCCTCACGTGGTCTTTACGTTTAACACATATATATGGCCTCACGTGGTCTTTACGTTAAACACATATATATGGCCTCACGTGGTCTTTATGTTAAACACATATATATATATGGCCTCACATGGTTTTTACGTTTAACACATATAAAAGGCCTCACGTGGTCTTTACGTTAAACACATATATATGGCCTCATGTGGTCTTTATGTTTAACACATATATATATGGCCTCACATGGTCTTTACGTTAAACACATATATATGGCCTCACATGGTCTTTACGTTTAATACATATATATATATGGCCTCACATGGTCTTTACGTTAAACACATATATATGGCCTCACGTGGTCTTTACGTTTAACACATATATATGGCCTCATGTGGTCTTTACGTTTAACACATATATATATATATGGCCTCACATGGTCTTTACGTTAAACACATATATATGGCCTCACGTGGTCTTTACGTTTAACACATATATATATATGGCCTCACATGGTCTTTACGTTAAACACATATATATGGCCTCACGTGGTCTTTACGTTTAACACATATTTTTCTTTAACTACTGAAAATAACAAAAAAAAATAATTTAACAGATGTAATATTTTTTATTCACCTTTAACTATTAGATCGATCAGCGGAATCGATCAGACCCAATCACCATTTCACTAAAGTGCATCACCTGAGTTTGAATTCGTTACTTTGTTTTATTTATTATTGTTTTATTTCCGTAACTTCAATTAAAGCAGAGATTGTATCGCTTATAGGAATTTATGAATCAGGAGTCTTAATATTGCGCAAGGACGTGAAGACAAATTTGAGATAGATAGACGTACTGAAACATAGATGGATAGAAACATAAATATATAGACAGACAAATGGATAGGTGTACACTATTGTACACTCACGGATAGATAATTAGACATAAAAATAGATAAACAGACAAATAGTAAGAAAGATAGATAGACACATTGATTGATATAAAGATAAACAGACAAACAAACAGACAGACAGACAGACAGACAGACAGATAGATAGATAGATAGATAGATAGATAGATAGATAGATAGATAGACAGACAGACAGACAGACAGACAGACAGACAGACAGACAGACAGACAGACAGATAGATAGATAGATAGATAGATAGATAGATAGATAGATAGATAGATAGATAGATAGATAGATAGATAGATAGATAGATAGATAGATAGATAGATAGATAGATAGATAGATAGATAGATAGACAGACAGATAGATAGATAGATAGATAGATGATAGAGATAGTTTAACTGGTACATATAGTCTTACAGATTGCCATATAGTCACTCAGATAAGCATGTTCTTAGGCAGGCATATATATATATATATATATATATATGTGTGTGTGTGTGTGTGTGTGTGTGTGTGTGTGTGTGCGTCATTAAGTTAAAAACAATGTTAGACCACATGTAAGAAGTAAAAACTATATAAATGCCACAAAATGGCATCGTTTCGAATTCATTGGACATCCCCACCCCCCTCAAAACTCCCTCAGTGGCGCCCGGGACGGGACCTAAAACTGCCGCTCCCGTCACCATACCGAAAATTCTAAAGTGGTGAAATGGAAGCTTCTAGTTGGGAGAAAATTTAGTGCCGCCCTTTGCAGACCCCCCCCCATCCCTACACGGCCCACTCAGGGTCCTCTTAGTTACGTTACAGCCTTCTTCAGCCCCCTCCCCTCCCTCAACTCCTTCCACAAGCTCTCTCCTCCTTTTGATGTAAATCACAAGGAAAACCCATTTAATACATACAACCTAATAGTGGGGTACACATCTCATCATTTCTGTGCATAATTATCTTTTTAATAATGATAATAATAATAATAAAAACCTTCATCAAAGTACAAGTTACGAAAACCTACGACAACAATAATAATAACAACAACAACCAAGAATGAGGAATTAAACGCAATCCTTACCCAAAGATCAGCAACAAATTCAAGGGGAGTTTAGCCGTTCACAAATGTTATTTTGAGTCAATTTCTTCCCTTCTCTTCTCTACTGCCAATCCATTGATTAAATAATAAAAAAAAATTTCTAGCGGTGCTATTTATATACATTCGAAGAAAAAAAAAAGGGTCACAAAATGTAACTATATTTCCATTGGTTGGCACTGAGTCATGAATCGATTCGCCATGATTCAAAATAATTACGTGTGATTGTTTTAATTAAGCGTTCACTGTTCGAATCTGATTAGGAAAGAATCTCGAAAAGTCGGTGTCAAATAAATCTTCACACCAAGGACTCTCAGAAGCAATTTTTTAGAATGAGATTTCGACGAGCTTTTGAGCCAAATATCTCGCTTCTGCCTATGTGCTAACGGAATGATATTTACACTGAGCTAAAATACCTCGCTTCTGCCTATGAGCTAACGGAATGATATTTACACTGAGCTAAATACCTCGCTTCTGCCTATGAGCTAACGGAATGATATTTACATTGAGCTAAATGATAGAAACAGAGGAAACCTAAAAAAAAATTCGGTTCAATAGACAGACAATAAGAAGTTCCAACAGATAAATAGAGAAGCATGTATAGAGAAAGCCAGACATGAAGACAGAGAAACAGGCCGAGGGCACAATAAATAGTTCTACCCACAAAGGAAGGACGATCACAGCATCTGCCAGGGGTCCCGTGTTAAATAGGTTTGGATCAGTTGGGTTAGGGCCCAATTTTCAAACATTATATGGGCCCGATAATTGGAAGCGACGTCCTTAACAGTGGAGAGGAGGTGGGGGCTAGATACCCTCAATTACACTTGCCTATGGCCCCAAAACGCAGTGCCGAACCTAGGGATTCGGGGACCCGGGGGCTTGGCCTCTTTGGGGGCCCCTGCATTTTGACATGCGACACCACGACAAGAGATAATGTACTTAATATTTAATGTAAAAAATTTTTTGGGCCCCCCCCTCAAGCTGGGGCCCGGGGGTATTTTTGAGTTTGGACCTCCCCCCTCCTCCCCTCACCCTAGGTACGCGTCTGCCAAAACGTACCTTTGTTTAGAACCCCCCCCACACACACCAAATGTTCCATTGAATTGGACCCCAGTTACGTAAGAACGGCCCCTTGCACACATGAAAGAAAAGACTAACCAAGAAGTACAACCCAGATCAATGTTGACCTCATTTCGTACTGCACGAGACACCGTTTGAGAAAAGTGAGGTCAACCAAATAATGTCATATTTGGTACACTCGACCTGCACTACAAGCGGGTGTCAGGTAATGTAACTCTTGTGTTGTTGTCGTACAACCAAATACGTGACTCGAGACCAGTGTTTCCCAAACTTTCGACACCTAGGTACCCCCTTTTTTCTTTTCTTAATAATGTGTACCCCTAGTATAAAAAAAACAACACAACTTGCATATTGTTTTTATGGTCATAGTTTCCCCTCATTTCATTGTTTCCCTTCATTTCATTGTTTCCCCTCATTTCATTATCTCCCCTCATTTCATTGTTTCCCCTCATTTCATAGTTTCCCCTCATTTCATAGTTTCCCCTCATTTCATAGTATCCCCTCATTTCATTGTTTCCCCTCATTTCATTATTTACCCTCATTTCATAGTTTCCCCTCATTTCATAGTTTCCCCTCATTTCATAGTTTCCCCTCATTTCATTGTTTCCCCTCATTTCATAGTTTCCCCTCATTTCATTTTTTCCCTCATTTCATAGTTTCCCCTCATTTCATTGTTTCCCCTCATTTCATTATTTCCCCTCATTTCATTGTTTCCCCTCATTTCATAGTTTCCCTTCATTTCATTTTTTCCCTCATTTCATAGTTTCCCCTCATTTCATTGTTTCCCCTCATTTCATTATTTCCCCACATTTCATTGTTTCCTCTCATTTCATTTTTTCCCTCATTTCATTATTTCCCCTCATTTCATAGTTTCCCCTCATTTCATTGTTTCCCCTCATTTCATAGTTTACGCTTTAGCCATGCATCCTCTCAGCCCGGTGCAGTGCGCTACCCCGTCAAACTCCCACACTTTGGGAACCACTGCTCTAGACATACGAAACTGGGGGGTCCGGAACTTTAAAGTGCCGTAACCAGCATCAATACCCGAATGTATAAAATACTAGATCGCTTACTACTGTTTGTGTGTGTGTGTGTGTGTTTAAATCGAACAGTTTGTCGTTAGAATTGTGCTTTAACATTTCAGTATTTTAAAATGTTATACTGAATGTCACTAAAATATGCCATTCATACTGTGAACATCAAATACTTTATGCTTACCACATAACTGTAACAAAATATTATTTGTAGCATATGATATTTTATTGTAATCATTCAAGAAAATGTTGTTTTTTTAAAAATATAAGCGTTTTATGTCATCCAAAAAAAAAAAAAACACGACTAACATACAACAAACTTATTCTCAACACTCATGGCTGGCCTTATGCCGATTTGACCGATTGCTCCAAATTTGGCCCCGCGCCTGGCAGGGGCCCTGCAATTTATACAAAGCATTTATAGTAATAGTTGTTATTGTATTTGAAAAATTTGAAGAGGGGGCCTCGCAAGCATCCGTTAAATTGGGCCCTGAAATTCGTAGGGCCGGCCCTGTTAAGCCTATCGTGTTAAAATATAGTAGAACAGTAAAAAAAAAAAAAACCGCTGATTTTAGAAAAAACGATTGTTCTAGTTTTAAATGCTTGTATAACTATGGTAAAAAAAATTGTATAATTTTGACCCAAGAGAATCACCGTACAAAGATGTTTTTGGCTGCTTGACTTGCATGATCTCTTTAAGGACTTTGGTTCGCGGATATGACCAAATGTTCTATTTTTAAAAACAGCACATTACGGCATGTGACAAGGTTGGGCCGAGTTGGCCAGGTATGAGGTCAGAGAGAGCTACATTTTTTTTAAATAAAAAAATAAAAAATAATAAGCTTAAATGTTTGACATCATTGCGTCAATTTATTTAGACTTGGTGAAGAACTAAATAAAATTAAGAGAAGACAAATAAACAACCTGGCTAGTTAAGAGCCTCATGGAGCCTTATGAAGAGCCACATAGGCCATCTTTGGCTCATAGCTTCAAATTAATGCCTAGCTGTATAGTTATTAAACCATATACAGGTGTGTATGAATGTATTCCCTCGCCGTATGGTTATTAAAACATATACATGTGTGTATTAATATATTATCTCGCCGTATAGTTATTAAAACATATACCTGTGTGTATTAATATATTATCTCGCCGTATAGTAATTAAAACATATACCTGTGTGTATTAATGTATTCCCTCGCCGTATAGTTATTAAAACATTTACATGTATGTATTAATGTACTCTCTCACCGTATAGTTATTGAAACATACATAAGATGGTATCCTCAAGTCATCTCCTGTTTTACCTCAATTTGTAAACATATAAACATAAAACATTATTAATAACAGTGATATTCCAGTCAAATAAACATGAGCATATATTTGGACACTCAGTGTTGAAACATAAATGGTTATTATTACACATTTGAATTTATCGATTAGCTTTCTATTACACATTTGAATGTATCGATTAGAATTCTAAAAGCGGGCACTCTCAGCCGTATGTCTTTTATATTATAAGAACAAGTTAAATTGAAGACAGATAGATGCATAGTTCGATAACCAATCAGTAATATTGATTTTATTACATTCAGTGAGTTTTGTTTTCATTAATTTATTTTTAAGTTAACACCAAATTCATTAAATTTTTCTGAATAATCATGTTTTTTAAAAACTGTCGCCATTTTCATTGTATAATTTCTTGTTTTCATTAAAACAAAACATATTCTGTGTAAACAATTTCCCATCAAAACACTCACCATTTTATGGCCCATCACATGATAAAATACTGTAAACAAGGCATTTTATTACTGTTTCTGTAATTCAAGCAGCTTTTAAATGCGTGTAAAAATAAAAAAGAATAATTGTGTCCGGGAATTTCCTGATATTAGCACCATTTTTATCCTGGCATACCGAGGTAAACGAAACTAGGATAAACCATACAGATTGGCCATTAAAGAACCGGTAACTGATACCGGCGGTGACCCTAAAGCCGTGACCTGTGTCTGGGTAGCATACCACCCCCCTTTGCGGCGGTCCTGGTAATTGACACGGGTATCGATAGAAAGATAAATCGATTCGAAATCGGAGACGAGAATTGAAACATTGGAAGTTTCTCTTGTCTCCAAAATTAGTTTCATGATTAGGAATCGGAATACGAAATCGTATCCTAACCATATATTGTATCAGAACCAGGTATCCGTATCGGAATCAGGTATAGCATCGAAATCGGAATCAGATACCGTATCGAAATCAGGTACCTAATCGAAATCTGATACTGTATTGAAATCAGGTACCTTATCGGAATCAGGTATCTTATCGGAATCAGGTAGCTTATCGGAAGTTTAGAACATCAGAAACGTGGGTTGGTTAAAATTTTGGTATCGTATTAATCAAACGTGTCGCGTACCTTTATTTCCCCTAACTAAATGCTATTCGAAATATTCAAATCATGCCACAGATTCTACAAAGAAGCTAGGGAGTTGAAATGTTTTTTTTTTGTTTGTTTTCAAAGACTGTCAATGGCCCTGCCAGATCTACGAGTTGCCCCACATTTCGGTCAACGGGTCTCACTAAGTGATTGACGCAACTTTTAATGTTAAATTCATCAATGGCAAAATCTTTTTTTTTTTATTTAATTTATTATCAGTTTGTCTAAAATTTGAATATTTGGTACAATTATTTAAAAATAAAAATAATTATAATGAATAACCAATGTTGAAATGAAAGTTACACAGGCCAAGCATTTAGGTTACAAGATTATTAGCTGTGTATTAAATACCAACATTCATTAGGTTTGATTGCTGGCTTTCCCCCTTTCCCCCCATACCTCATTATTCAGCGGTCTCTATAGATGTGCGTTAACAAACCATAAACCAGAAGCCATCATCGATAGCTCTTGTACAGCTTGGCCCCGGGGGGGGGGGGGGGGGGATGGCATCAGAAACAAAGAGGGGAGATAAACAGGGACAATTAGACACCAAATCTCAGTAGAACCAGGGGAAGGGGGAAAACGGGCGGAGACACACAGACACAACATGCAAACACACTCACACACACACACACACACACACACACAATAACGTGCAGTGGGACACCGTGGACAGAGTCTCTCCCCTCCCCTCCTCCCCCACCCCGTTTCCTTTTTTTTTTTGTTTGGACATCGGAAATGAAAAAAAAAAACAATAAAGGGAGAGGGGAAGCAATTCACGTTAATGCGTCCTTCAATCTCATGATTCAGTCCCTTGCTTCTCCCCCCCCCCTCAACCCTTCCCACCTTCTAAAGCCTCGTGTATAGTAGTACAGCACCACCCACCCTATCTACTACACACACAAAGAGAAAGTCAACACTGAATGAGTTAATAAAGCGAACTGCAAACAATGGAAGTGGATCTATGTCTATGGCATAGCGAATGTAGTAGAGCCAATCCAGTTGATTCGTTTTGTCGTGTAAGTCGATTGGTGTTTTTGATAAACGACCATTTATATATATATATATATATATATATATATATATATATATATATATATATATATATATATATATACTGTATCGAAATAAGGTACCTTATCAAAATCAGGTATCTTATCGGAAGCATGTATATATGCTCAACCGTATGTAATGTAATAATAAGTGTGTGTGTGTGTGTGTGTTTGTGTGTGTGTGTGTGTGAAGTCTCTGTAAGAATGAGATGAAATCTCTTAGATCCTATAGACCACTAATGGGACAAAATTTAGAAAAATAATTATCAGTCATTTCAAACTATTAACTAAGGAAAATTAGTCTTGCCTAGGCAACAACAGATTCTAAAGTTGTTATGTTTATTAATGCAGTGCTTTTTTGATGTACTTTCGGAGTATCTATTAAAATAAAAGCGATTTGGGTTCTGCGTTAAATCGAAAGTAAAGAATTAATACAACAGTATTCCAGTTTAAAATACAATCATGAAAAAATCGGATCTGCCGGAAACCAAAAAATAACCTAGCCTACCGATCAAGCTTAAGGGGATATATCTCTATGCAAAGGTTTTGCAGGGTACAGCTAGTATTCGGGCATTGTGCTAGTCTTCGTTTGCAGTGACTACATATACAATTCATTTTCCCCTATGGTCCCGAAGGGTTTAGGGCACTTTGCTTACACAGCTATATAAACGCTTAGAGCCATAGTAGCGTAACCCACAAATCTGGCTTTAAAAACGCTTTAAATGGTGCCCAAGCTATACCCCGACTGCCGGTTCCCGACAGGCATACAGTCACACAGACACACAAACTAACTCGGCCCGTTTCCGTGAATTCATTACAATTTTATTTCTACCCGTTACACTTAAAAAGATATTTAAAAAGTAAATCTACATGCGCCTGTAATGCATGTCTGAACGGCAGACAAGAAATCAGCGGAGAATGACAGGAGATAAAAATAGATACGTTTTGAAAAAAATCGATTCAGATTATGATCTTAGTACAATTAGGTCACCAGATGTATGTATATAAACTGAGCTTAATGGAGAAAACCGGTGAACCTGTCGGGACCTGTTTATGTTTGATTTGATAGGACCGTGTACCTGAAAAGTGGGGCGGGGGGGGGAGTCATTACTTGGGCAGGCTGATACGATAAATCGGCCTGACCAGATGACTAGGCCTGTCTGACCAGATAACAAGTAAACAAATTGTTATTTTTTTTTTGGTTAGCGCTTTAATCGCGAGCACCATCTACATGCTGTAGTAAGTGTGTTCCTATCTACTTGCTGTAGTAAGTGTATTCCTATCTACATGCTGTAGTAAGTGTGTTCCTATCCCACCGGGTCTAGACCCCCATCTCTTCGACTGTCGACCTGAAGGTACCTGGTTTGATCTCCGGTGAGGAACAATGAACATTTTTCATGTCTCGGCTCAAGTTCCCGATATGTCTCCCGTGGTGCCCCCATGACCATTGCACTATCGGCTATGGTGGGGATAAAAGAAGGGCACCATAAAAAAAACCGTCCCATTAGTGGTTAATAGGATCTAAGAGATTTCATCTCATTTTTACAGGGACTATACACACACACACACACACACGTCTCCCGTGGTGCCTCCATAGCCAGTGCACACCTAATACTATGAGCACACTATAGTCGTGGTTTGGGGGGGGGGCATTTGGATCAAGAGATAAACATCACGTCTTTTTAGGTAGAGCTGTTTTTATGTGAATTGACAAACTAGGCAACTTCATGGGCCCCCTAGGCTAATGGGCCCCCTTGTATTAGGTTCTATTATATTTGTTGTTTAAAAGAAATGCCCTTTTGCTTTAGGGCCCCCCCCAAAGACTTAATCAGGCCTGCTTATTATTCTTAGGGTCTTGAATAGTCATCCAAGTATTTATTTAAGTTTTACGTTTGAAATTTATTTATATTGATCTGTTAATAAAAAATGAACAGCTGAAATATATTAACAAATAAGTTAAATAAAATAAAAAAATATAGATTCTTACCTTGAAATAAAGCGGCGGATGTCTCTGTTTGATACGACATTTTATAAACTGTGACGTGACTGATAGACGTCCAGTCGAATCCTATCCACAGTCCCAGAACATTAAGTGTAAAAAAGGCAACAGGAGAGAGAGAGAGAGAGAGAGAGAGAGAGAGAGAGAGAGAGAGAGAGAGTAGGGAGATGCCATTCGATGCCAACAAGAGATAGCCATTTACTGCGTTAATTGATAGTGGGCAACAGTCCCGCACTGTGTTAACAGCGATACACACACACCCACGCAAATACGCTTCCGTTTTCAACCAATCAGCGCTCCGGACACAAATGAAGCAGCAACCGTGTGAGCGAATTATAACAACAAAAGATAATGGACGCAACGATATTAATAATTATTATGTAAACACAATGTCCCATTGCCGTGTGTACTGTATCGTGGGGTTGGGGGATTGGGGGGGGGGGTGGTTATGAAACTGGGCAATGGAAGAAAAGAACAACATAAAAAGGAAGAGGAAGGGGGGGGGGAAACAACTTCATCTGGGTTTTTATTAACTTAAACGTCAGAGAGAAAAGAAAAAATAAAAGAATCGAACACTAGAAACCATTTTTGTTCTGTTTATTTATTAATTACTGTATTACAACAATGTGAGTTGGTGGAGGTGATATCGATGATGGACGGTTCCTCCATCTAATCTTGCGCCCTTCCCCAACCAGACACCTAGGGGGGGGGGGGGGTAAACGCCCTTCAAACCACTGACTTCTACCAAATGTTTAAAGTCATTTCTTTAGAAGATCACAAAAGGACTTGGGACCTGAACATGTTGTCTAACTAGACTAAGGCTTCGAACCAAAGAATGGTGTTAGATATTTTAGCATTTAAAAAAAAAATTAATTAAGAAATAAGAATATATATATGTGTGTGTGTGTGTGTGTGTGTGTGTGTGTGTGTGTGTGTGTGTGTGTGTAGGGGGCTTGTAAACGAAACTCGATCTGGGCTCCGCGAACTGGAGCCTACTGCTAAGCTCACCTCTGCCGTTTTCCCATGTGTGTGTGTATGCTTGTGAGTAAGTGTGTTTGTGTGTATGGGGTGGGGTGGGGGAGAGAATGGGTAGACGTCGTTGCATTTTAAATTACGTGTATGTTCATACAGAGATGTAGATAGCTTTTCTTGCCGCCCTGTATGAGTTACATTTCTTGGCGCCCTTATGAGTTACATTTCTTGGCGCCCTGTATGATTTACATTTCTAGGCGCCCTATATGAGTTACATTTCTTGGCGCCCTATATGACTTCGCGCCCTATATGACTTACAATTCTTGGCGCCCTGTATGAGTTACAATTCTAGGCGCTCTGTATGAGTTAAAATTCTAGGCGCCCTATATGAGTTACATTTCTTGGCGCCCTCCTCCAAATCTGAAAGTACTAAAAACCCTCGGTACTCTTACTACGCTCTGTACTCTTACTACGCTCGATACTCTTACTACGCTCTGTACTCTTACTACGCTCGGTACTCTTACTACGCTCTGTACTCTTACTACGCTCTGTACTCTTACTTCGCTCTGTACTCTTACTACGCTCGGTACTCTTACTACGCTCGGTACTCTTACTACGCTCTGTACTCTTACTACGCTCGGTACTCTTACTACGCTCTGTACTCTTACTACGCTCGGTACTCTTACTACGCTCTGTACTCTTACTACGCTCTGTACTCTTACTACGCTCTGTACTCTTACTACGCTCGGTACTCTTACTACGCTCTGTACTCTTACCACGCTCTGTACTCTTACTACGCTCTGTACTCTTACTACGCTCGGTACTCTTACTACGCTCTGTACTCTTACTACGCTCGGTACTCTTACTACGCTCGGTACTCTTACTACGCTACTGTCTTATTAAGCAATCAATTTATCTGCACAAAACTTCTAGTGATTTAAAAAAAAAAAATTATAACCACATACAAATCACCGTAATCATTGTTTATAAATTAATGAATATTTAAAAAAAAGATAAACAATTTCACAACAAAACAAATAATAAGAGTTAGTCAGTAGTACAAAGTATCCAGCGGGTTCATCTCACATGCAAACGGACCCAGATATGAACAATCTCTGTCATTGATGGGAAACAAGTATTCTGAGAGTTGGCAGCAGTCTTCAATTCCATTTGAATTGTCCGGTTGACCTGTTGGCATGGTATTAACACAAACTTAAAGAAAGTTGAGAAATTTTCCAATATGTTTGTCTAACTAGACTAAGGCTTCGAACCAAAGAATGGTGTTAGATATTTTAGCATTTAAAAAAAAAATTAATTAAGAAATAAAAAAAAAAAAAAATCTCAAGAAAATGGGCTCATTACTTTAATGCCGTAACATAGTTTTTGTGTTTTTGTTTTTTTTTTTTTGTTATTTTTTGTGTTTTTTTTTGTATTTTTTGTGTTTGTGTGTGTGTGTGTGTTTTTTTGTGTTTTTTTGTGTGTGTGTTTTTTGTGTGTTTTTTGTGTTTGTGTGTGTGTGTGTGTGTGTTTTGTTTTTTGTGTTTTTTTTGTGTGTGTTTTTTGTGTGTTTTTTTTTTGTTTTTTGTGTTTTTTATATTTTTTTTTTGTGTTTTTGTGCGTTTGTGTGTGCATGTGGTTTTTTGGGTTTTTTGTGTGTTTTTTTTGAGTGTTTTTTTGTTGTTTGTGTGTGTTTTTTCGTGTGTGCTTTTTTGTGTGTTTGTGTGTGTGTTTTTTTTTGTGTGTCTTTTGTTGTTTTTTTGTGTTTGTGTGTGTGTGTTTTTTTGTGTGTTTTTGTTGTGTTTGTTTGTGTGTGTGTGTTTTTTTTTTGTGTTTTTTTTTGTGTGTGTCTTTTGTTGTTTTTTTTGTGTTTGTTTCTGTGTGTGTGTTTTTTGTGTGTGTTTGTTTGTGTGTTTTTAAGTGTTTTTGTGTGTCTGTGTGTGTGTTTTGTTTTGTTTTTTATATTTTTTGTGTGTTTTCGTGTGTGTGTTTTTTTTTTGGTGTGTTTTTGTGTGTGTTTGTTGTGTGATCCGTGACATTGGCCACTTTTAAGCCTACCGTAAAATACAACGATATGGTTGGTTGATTTTCATCACCTGATCTAAACAATTGTCCACTCAGTGCCCTGGATATCTCCGTTTTGTCATCGATCCATTGAAACACCCCCTCTGTATCGATATCATCCAGACCTATCCAACAGTCTTGGGCGATATTTTTAATCAAATTTCTCAAGATGTCCAGTTTTTCAAGGTCTTTCATTGTGTATAAATGAGCATTTTGATCTGCAGTTAAAAACAATTTTTTTTTTCAGTATTACAGTATTTTTTTTAAATGGCGAAGTTAAGCCTAAAATTAAATGTCTAAAAGTAAAGCTTGGTTACTTCCGTAGGCCCTGTGGGCTCGTTACTCTGGGCTGGGCCCTGGGCAGATTTCGGAGCTAAATTATTATTAAAGCTAAATAGTACTTAGAAATAACATTGGTGTTGATTTTATTAGGATAGGTGGTGTACATTAGTACAGGTGGTGTACATTAGGATAGGTGGTGTACATTAGTATAAATTGTGTACATTAGTACAGGTGGTGTACATTAGTATAGGTGGTGTACATTAGTATAGGTTGTGTACATTAGTATAGGTGGTGTACATTAGTATAGGTGGTGTACATTAGTATAGGTGGTGTACATTAGTATAGGTGGTGTACATTTCCCCTAAGCCCAAAACAGGCCATCGGGGCAGATGAAGTGTAGAAGAATTCATCTGTTTTTATAACCATATGAAGGGATTGTGTGGTTACCATAACGCCCAGCCGCCTTTACTTCCCCAACTTAATTCAGGTACCCATTTAAAGCTGGGTGGACTTGTGAGACGACTTTGAAACAAAATTTCACCTGGGAAAATCCCCATGGTTCTCACAGAGGATCGAACCCAAGACTCTCAGGTTGATAGTCGAGTATCTACACCACTCGGCCATCCGTCCCGTGTGGTAGTGTGGAGAGTAATTGTTAATTTAGTTGTGGGTTATCCGGCGAGTGCCTACTTAAAACCACAGATATCTATGCTTAAAATGGGATAATCTACAATGTATTGTATTACTACGCCTGCCTCAGATCTCTAGGTGCTGTCCACGTCACGTTCTATTTTTAGAAACACAAACAGAGCAAGACAGGCTCACTCAACGCATCGAATGTATCACATAAACTAAACACATTTTTTTTTCATTAGACAAAAAGGGACTATTAAATGAGATCACTGATTTTTTTTTTCAAGCAGGGCCGGAGTTTGAAATTCTAGGGACCAAACTTTTGGCTAGAGCCCCCGCCCCCCCCCACCCCACCCCCCGCTCTGACCCCCATATTGTACAACAAGATAAATACAATAAAACAAATTTCTAAAACGAAGTGGCTACGGTTACAGCCAACGCATGCGCTCTAGCGCTCTAGACGGACTATTTTTTTTGAGGGCTAGGAATATGATTAGGGTTAGGGATATGGTTAGGGATATGGTTAGGGATATGGTTAGGGTTAGGGATAGGGTTAGGGATAGGGTTAGGGATAGGGTTAGGGATAGGGTTAGGGATAGGGTTAGGGATAGGGTTAGGGTTAGGGATAGGGTTAGGGATAGGGTTAGGGATAGGGTTAGGGATAGGGTTAGGGATAGGGTTAGGGATAGGGTTAGGGATAGGGTTAGGGATAGGGTTAGGGATAGGGTTAGGGATAGGAACAATATCTATAGCTGGACCCCGCAAAAAAAAATTCGGCAAAAAAAAAATAGTCCGTCTAGAGCGCTAGAGCGCATGAGCGTTGGCTGTAACCGTAGCCACTGCGTTTCGAAAACGATGTGGCTCCTTTCACCCCTTCCCCACCCCCCAAATCCTTCGAGACTTGGGGGGGGGGTCCCAGACAAGAGCTATTATAGGACTAAACTAAAAATTAAACGAAAAAAATAATAAAAAAAAGGTTTCGTTACTCTTGCATGCAGACTCAGCAGACGTGTAATTCAGACTATCCAATGACAGCCAGACACAGTAACTGGTCATGGAGCCCGTGGCAAGCTGAAAGCTGTCCGTTGTGTTACAGAACGCTCCTCTGGTGTAAATATCTGTTGTCAAGGAAACGGACTTGTTGAATGATGGGCTTATCCAAGATCCTGAATTCAGTAGGACTGACATATATTAATATGTGAAATTAATCTGCTTAAGAGTGCATTAATACATCCGAACTCAAATTCAATCTTTTTGTCAAATCCATTTTATACCATATCTTGCAAGATCTGATTTTTTTTTATACCATATACATTATATACTTAGAGATTTAAATTAGACACGTCACAGATACTTAGATACATCACAGATACTTAGACACGTCACAGATATTTAGATACATCACAGATACTTAGACACATCTGCCAGCGTTTTAAAAACTTAATAGGTGTCCACATAGATAAGTCATCAAACATCAAGAAAGACACAAAACATTCAAAAGTATTAACAAGAAAACAACAACAACAGCAACAGCAACAACAGCAACAGCAACAGAAACAACAACAACAGCAACAGCAACAGAAACAACAACAGCCGCAACGACAGCAACAACAATAGCTTTAACCACAACATCAAAAATAGCAACATCAACAGAAACAATAACCACAACAACAACAACAGCAACAGAAATATTAACAGCAGCAACAACAGCAACAATAACAGCAACAACAACAGCAACAACAACAGCAACAACAACAACACAGATGCACAAACCTGTGATACTAGCCTATACAAGCCCCTAGCCTTAAATATATACGCCCAACGCCCACAGTACATGGTATATAAGACATAGAATGACTGAAGGTCAGTAAAAACTAGGCAACAGTCACTTATATGAATAGGGTGTTTCTAATATACACACTGAAAAGTACTGTAAACATTTTAATTAATGATTTACATCTTAATAGAAATGCAATGAGAGCTTGAAAAAATAAATAAATACTGGCAGTGTTTAGCAGAGCTCGTTATTACAGGCTGTGTAAATATTATCCCTTTCCACACGAGGTTGATTATCATCAAAGCGATGTATTGAGCAGTATCGATAGGGCGGGTTTAGCATTGTGTCACAAGAAGATTTTTTTAATGGTGCACAGAGCGATTACTTTCTAGCGATATCTGTAATCGATTATTCGCTGAATATCTTGAATGCATGCGTATTATAGTAACCCAAAATACCGTGAATCGTATTTTTTGCTTTTCGTTCTTAGAAAACGAGGGGTGGGGGTGGGAGGACCCGGGGGGGGGGGTGGTCAGCGGTGAATAGTTAATACTCTAAGTATGGTCAAAGATTTTCACTGGAAATATTTTATATCAGTACCACAGTTTAAAAATAAAAGAATCTATATATATATCAAACACAACTTCAAGACGCAAGACTATTTATAGATTGTGGAATTCCCGATACGTCACAGACGACACCTCGCGTTGTTTCGCTCGGGTTAGGTCAAGTTCAACTAAAAATAAAATTACAGTAATTATATTGATTGATAAGGCGGCGTATTTTACGCCGCCGGATGACTAGTTCTTTATAATTTACTTGGTCTGTCCGGAATCTTATATCCCCCCCTCCTTTTTCCCCTTTTCATCTATCATCTATTTATAAAAAAAATATGTTCCCTTAACCCAAAAGGGGCATAGGCGCAGTTGAAGTGTATTGTTCATCTGTTTCTGTTTCCTCGGCACATTAAGGGATTTTCGTGGGGCAGCACAACGCCAAGTCGCCTTTATCTCCCCAACTGATGTAGACTTGTGGGACTTTAAAAAAAAGCTTTCATTAGGACCAGGACGATTTCCCCTTGGTTTGGTTATCACCGAGTATCGAACTAAGGACTCTCATGTCGTCAGTCGAACATCATCTACACCACTCGGCCATCCGCCCCCGCCCCCCTCACCTTATTATCTATCAATGGCGATATTCTATTCTGTTGTGCAGAACAGTGTTTCCCAAAGTGAGGTACGCTTACCCCCGTGGCGGGGGGAGGGGGAGGGGAGGGAAGGGGAAGGTACGCAAAGAGTTTGGGGATACGCGCTGTACCGGCTGAAATGATTGGGTCAACATTGCACAGCTAAAACGAAAGCAGTGAAACGATTGGTTCACTTTAAGAGCCTACCGTAAAATACAACGATATGGTTGGTTGATTTCCATCATGCCATGATGCCATGACCATAAGAACGATATATGCAAGTTGTTTTTTTTTTACTTAAAGCATGGTATTACGAACATTAATATAGGGGGTACACAGGTGTCGAAAGTTTGGGAACCACTGACGTACAAATCTAATTGCTACGTATAATCGGTGCAACCCAAATGGTTAAATGAAGGTCAAGCCAGCGAACGGTTTTGACACAAAACTATCATGAGAATTCTATAAAGTTAGGGCACGACAATAGACATGATGCACACACACACAATAGACCAAGTGCACACACAATAGACCAAGTGCACACACAATAGACCAAGTGTACACACACAATAGACCAAGTGCACACACAATAGACCAAGTGCACACACAATAGACCAAGTGCACACACCTCACCTAATGTGCACAGGCCGGTCATTTTATCAAAACGGAAGTTGTAGCAGATCTTCTTCAGGCTCAAGCATCGGATGGCGCACTGGACAAGACTCCCGATAGAATGGCGCGTGGTCAGTGTTTCCATGACAACAGAGCTGTCCGTCACTCGAGTGAACGTAGAAACGAAGAGCTCTCCTACGTCAGAAGATGCTGAGGAGTTAATGATCGTATACATTGAAAACGTCAGCGCACCTGAGTTTGAGCTTCGTGTAATTACATTATCGTAGGCATGAATGTGGATTAATTGAATAAACACCCATGTATGCAGCCATTTAACACCCATGTATGCAGCCATTTAACACCCATGTATGCCGCCAGCCATCAAACACCCATATATGCAGCCATTTAACACCCATGTATGCTGCCAGCCATTAAACAATCATGGATGCAGCCATTTAACACCCATGTATGCTGCCAGCCATTAAACACTCATGGATGCAGCCATTGAACACCTATGTATGTCGCAAGCCATTAAACACCCATGTATGCAGCCACAAACACCTATGTATGCCGCCAGCCATTAAACACAATGTATGCTGCCATTAAACATCCATTATGCCGCCAGCCTTTAAACACCCATTATGCCGCCAGCCATTAAACACCCATGTATGCCGCCAGCCACTAAACACCCATATATGCTGCCATTAAACACCCATGTATGCAGCCATTAAACACCCATGTATGCAGCCATTAAACAGCCCTGTATGCAACCATTAAACACCCATGTATGCTGCCATTAAACACCCATGTATGCTGCCATTAAACACCCATGTATGCTGCCATTAAATACCCCTGTATGCTGCCATTTAACACCCCTGTATGCAGCCATTAAACACCCATGTACGCAGCCATTAAACACCCCTGTATGCTGCCATTTAACACCCCTGTATGCAGCCATTAAACACCCATGTACGCAGCCATTAAACACCCATGTATGCAGCCATTAAACACCAATGTATGCAGCCATTAAACACCCATGTATGCAGCCATTAAACACCAATGTATGCTGCCATTTAACACCCATGTATGCAGCCATTAAACACCCATGTTTGCAGCCATTAAACACCCATGTATGCTGCCATTTAACACCCATGTATGCAGCCATTAAACACCCATGTATGCAGCCATTAAACACCCATGTATGCAGCCATTAAACACCATTGTGTGCTGCAAGTCTAGCTGCTTACTACTTTATTTGTGACGTGCAAGAAAGTTCAAATATAAAATATATCAGTTTTGAAATATATTGAAACTGTGTGACCCATTAACTGACATACAATAAAATTACTTTATAATAAAGTTACTTTATAAAAATGTTACTTTATAATAAGTTACTTTATAATAAAGTTACTTTATTTCGTACAAGTCCATTGTTAAAAAATAAATAAAAAATAATTTATTAGAAGTATTTAGAAAAGTTATATAACAATTTAGAATAATTTTCATTAAACACATGAGTAAAAAACATTTTTTTGTGAACTTACCACAAGAACACAGCGAGGATATAATAAAAACGCATAAATAGCTCGTTGCTATAGCAACCATCCTTACAGCGAATAGACACTAGTATGGCAGAAAGAAACATCCAGTCCAGTATTTGTATCAATGTGAGTTTTTTTTTGTCACCTTCTAAGCAGAAGTGACACCAGAGAATGAATCAAATTGTAATGATTGATTATATCGACCTGTATACAGCTATCTGATTACAATTTAAATTGTTTCTGTATTAAAAATCAAAGGCTGGTACGGTCGTATGAGGTCATACAACTCAAATAATACAGACGAAAGAAGAAAAAAAACTTATTTTTATTTATCTGGGTTTTTTTCTGTCTGAAGAGAAAACTTAGAAATAAAATGTGTGGCCAAACTTATATATACTCCCATAGACTCCCAATACTCCCATAGACTCCAATAGACTCCCACATACTCCCATAGATTCCAATAGACTCCCACAACTCCCAGATACTCCCATAGACTTCCACATTCTCCCATAGACTCCCACATACTCCCATAGACTCCCGCAACTCCCAGATACTCCCATAGACTCCCAATACTCCTATAGACTCCCACATACTCCCATAGACTCCCACATACTCCCATAGACTCCCAAAACTCCCAGATACTCCCATAGACTCCCACATACTCCCATAGACTCCCAGATACTCCCATAGACTTCCAGATACTCCCATAGACTCCCAAATACTCCCATAGACTCCCACAACTCCCAGATACTCCCATAGACTCCCACATACTCCCATAGACTCCCAGATACTCCCATAGACTCCCAGATACTCCCATAGACTCCCACATACTCCCATAGACTCCCACATACTCCCATAGACTCCCAAACTCCCAGATACTCCCATAGACCCCCACAACTCCCAGATACTCCCATAGACTCCCACATACTCCCATAGACTCCAATAGACTTCCACATACTCCCATAGACTCCCAGATACTCCCATAGACTCCCACATACTCCCATAGACTCCCACAACTCCCACATACACCCATAGACTCCCACAACTCCAATAGACTCCCACATACTCCCATAGACCTCCAAACTCTCAGATACTCCCATAGACCCCCACAACTCCCAGATACTCCCATATACTCCCACATACTCCCATAGACTCCCACATACTCCCATAGACTCCCACATACTCCCATAGACTCCCACATACTCCCATAGACTCCCAAAACTCCCACATACTCCCAAAGACTCCCACATACTCCCATAGACCCCCACAACTCCCAGATACTCCCACATACTCCCAAAGACTCCCAAATACTCCCATAGACTCCCACATACTTCCATAGACTCCCACATACTCCCATAGACTCCCATAATTCCCACATACTCCCACATACTCCCATAGACTCCCACATACTCCCATAGACTCCCACATACTCTCATAGACTCCCACATACTCTCATAGACTCCCACATACTCTCATAGACTCCCACATACTCCCATAGACTCCCACAACTCCCAGATACTCCCATAGACTCCCACATACTCTCATAGACTCCCACATACTCCCATAGACTCCCACAACTCCCACATACTCCCATAGATTCCCACAACTCCCAGATACTCCCATAGACTCCCACAACTCCCATAGACTCCCAGATACTCCCATAGACTCCCACATACTCCCATAGACTCCCACAACTCCCAGATACTCCCATAGACTCCCATAGACTCCCACATACACCCATAGACTCCCACAGCTCCCATAGAGTGAAAAGTTCGTTGAATTCCAGTCTAACAAATGAATGAATTTTCCAAGTCCACAACAAAACAATCTTGACCTTCAGCGCATGTCAAACTGTGGAATATAAGGAAATTATGGGATATAAATATCATTGAATGTGTACATAATGACATTGTAATGTATACCAGAGATGGAAGATAGAATTTAATACAATCATAATGACATTGTAATGTATACCAGGGATGGCAGTAGAGTTTAATACAAACATAATGGCATTGTAATGTATACCAGGGATGGCAGATAGAATTTAATACAAACATAATGACATTGTAATGTATACCAGGGATGGCATATAGAATTTAACACAAACATAATGACATTGTAATGTATACCAGGGATGGCAGATAGAATTTAATACAAGTACATTTTTATTTTCTATTACTTTTTATCCTGTGCAACAATAAACTTGAAATCAGCTGCTCTCAACCTTTTGTTGTGACTGTACCCCTAAGTGAGCGAAACTTTGTCCGCGGATAACCCTCAAAACATAAATTCGCGAATATACGTATTTATTTTCATGATGGAACTTACCGCATACATGTATATTACACGAGGGGAACATACAACACATGTGCTACACGAGGGGAACATACAACATGTGTGTCGCACGCGGGGAATATACAACACATGTGTCGCACGCGGGGAACATACAACATATGTGACGCACGCGGGGAACATACAACATATGTGTCGCACGCGGGGAACATACAACATATGTGTCACACGCGGGGAACATACAACATATGTATCACACGCGGGGAACATAAAACATATGTGCTACACGAGGGGAACATACATCAAAATTGAATGAATTCGGCTTAACTGTTGTTTTTTTTTTAATCTAACCCAGGCAGTAAAACACTCCACTAAAACACTGTACGCTAGCTGCTTTGTACACATTTAGGTCAAGTTAGTCCAAGTCGCCTGTCTTTTTTGTACTTTATGGCTCCATTATTCCGGCAGTATACACTCAGCTTCATGACACCCACGGCTTTTACAAGTATGTAAGAAAGTTCCACACATATTTATGTTTGCGCGATGATAAATAGCATGTCTCTGTGCGTGTTTTGTGGGCACCTATAAAGAGGGCCGTTTATAGTATTTGGGGGGGAGAGGGGGCGCTAGGTAAAGATACATTTGTTGGCCCTTTGTAAAGCCACAATTTGGTGGGCTGTATGCAAAGGATCAATTGTGGGCCCTAAAAAATATATATTTGGGGCCCCCTGGACACAGTTTCATTTGGTGGCCTAAAGCAAATAATGCA